>VDFB02271358.1:855082007-855682007 GCA_007258455.2 Sequoia sempervirens | reverse complement strand
ATAATAATTTGAGAAGAGCAAAATAAAATAATAAAAATAAAAACAAGAAGCCAATAACCTAAGAGAATTCATAGAGTTTCATAACTCCAAGTTATTTTCTATTTAAAAAAAATCACGAAGGTTAACTCTCACATCATGAATATGATAATTATATCTTATACAAGATTATGTTAAAAATTATATTTTAGTTAGTTGTATGAACATAACATCATATTAATAAATAGAAAAAGCACAAAAAAATGGTGGACGATGATAATTTAACTTTTTTTCAAAGATGGTGAACAACCCATCAAACTACAAGGTGGTTTCAACAAGGAAAAAATTTCTTCACATTGGGATAAGGTATGCTTCATGCTTATGAAGTTTTTTATTTTTGAAGGTAGATACAAGTGTTTTTATTTTTACCAATTTCCCCTCATTAACCACTTTCACCATAATGTGTTGACCCACTTCATGCCTACCCCCGGGGTTAGTTCTTGTTCGAACCATTCTTACAAATTGTATCTCACTTGGAGGTTTCATTTACAGTTAGCTCCTATGAAGGTTTATTTAACAACTTTTAAACATTTCATCCTTCAATCATTCACATTCAATAAAGAAAATAAGAGAACTTTTGCACAAGCTTTTGCCAATTTCTTTTTCTTTTATTATAATAATAAGGATTTCAATCATCCTTTAGTACATGGATTACATAAGATGACTATTCATAATAGTCAGGGGGAGTATATCCCTCATATTCACTTTCATATACATGGTCAAGGGGATTTTGTTACACCCCATTGTGTATTCACCAATTACTATTACCTTTTTATGAGTAAATATGTTTTAATACATGATTATGTTTTAATGAATTTCAATGACTAAATGAGATGTATGAATATTCAATATGATGAGATTGCTTTTTAAATGCTTTAATGATGCAAACGATATATGATGAATATGATTTTCATGTTATTCACTAACTTTGTTCATGTTGCACTAAGTTGGATGCAAGAATTATTTAAACCCTCTAGTGAGGAGAGGGGGAGTATCACCCAAGAGAGGAAGTTGGTATGGAAACCACTAGTGTACCTAGGTGAGTAGACACACACACTCACCACCTAGGTTAGACAAGCCTTGTCAATTCAGTTGAGCTATGTGTCAGTAAGTGCTAAACTGTGTTGATATCCTTTCAGGTTGATAGAAATGTTTGGGTGATTTTCTTTGATTCTCTTTGACTGTATAGTTGATTTGAATCATAGTGTTAAAATCCTTTTGATAAGCATGAGATATATTTTGTGTATTTAAATATATATAAATGGATATGTATATATTAAAAGTATAGAGGTATATATGTGGTAACTCATATATATGAGTGTATGTGCGTATGGGCATACGTAGATCTAGAAATGTTTATTTACAGTGTTAAAACCCTTTTCATAAGCATGAGATATATTTTGTGTATTTAAATATATATAAATGGATATGTATATATGTGGTAACTCATATATATAAGTGTATGTGCGTATGGGCATACATAGATCTAGAAATGTTTATCTATGTATAGATAAACATTGTTTATCTATATGTAGATAAACATTTCTAGATCTATGTATGCCCATACGCACATACACTCATATATATGAGTTACCACATAACTAAACATTTCTAAATCTATGTATTCCCATACACACATACACTCATATATATGAGTTACCACATATATACCTATATACATTTAATATATACATATCCATATAGATAAACATTTCTAGATCTACGTATGCCCATACGCACATACACTCATATATATGAGTTACCACATATATACCTATATACATTTAATATATAAATATCCATTTATATATATTTAAATACACAAAATATATCTCATGCTTATCAAAAGGATTTTAACACTATGATTCAAATATGATAATATATATACATTACTATATTTGTCTATATATACATGTTTAATTAAACAACAAATATATACACATATATATATATATATATATACATATTATAATAATAAATTATTATAATATATACATACATACATACGTACATACATATATATGTATGTATGTATGTATCTATGAAATAACATACGCATATTATAATGTGATAGAAGTAAATATGATATAACATATTATAAGCATGTTATTACCATTATAAAGTATGCAAAGGTAGCCACATTAAGGCTAAGTAACTACACATTTGAATGAGTCAAAATGCCACGCCAAAGGCAAAGTGTCGTTGGAAGTTTATAGTTGTTTTGAATCATTTTTAAATTGTTGTTATCCAATAAATATGCCACCAACATAGGTGCCCAAATTGCAAGATTAAAAAGAAATGTAAAATCCACGATGGAAGTGGTATGCAAACAAGAGTTTAGAAAACATACGCACGACCCAAAAGAGAGCTTTGACAAGTGGTAAAATATCGGGTGATATGCGTGTTAAATCCATGACTTGGGGCAGAAGTATAACCTGACTATGTTTTAGACTCCATATGTGTTATGTTTTATGAGCTTTTTGTTAAAATAATGAATAGCAAATCATAGATTGAAATAATCAGTTGGGTTGTGGCATTTGAAGGAGGCATTTGAGTGATTTTAAGAGATAAATCCACAACTATTTTTACCAGCAAGGCCCACGGTTGGAAAAGAGAAGAGAGGTGGCAAGAAACTTAGCTTACCTTTAGTTGAAAACTACTTTCCATTTCTATATAAATAGAAGGCAGTGGCATTGTGTTTGGTGGTTCATTCTTGAGTGCATTCGTATTATTTATTTTGTATTCTTTATGAGTTTGAGAGTAGTTTATTTTGTGAGTTTTAAAAGCATAGAATACTTGTTTTAAAGCATGGATAGGTTGAGTTATGTAGTTGAAGTTATCAACTGAGTAGCAACAATAAGAAGAGTTGATTTTAGAGGCAACAAGCAGAGACATTTGCATTGAGCAAGGAGTTGCAAGATATTCATTTGGAGCTATTTATACCAAACATGCTTTAAACATTGTTAACTCTTTCTCTTTCTAATTCTCAAAGTATGTTTTATTACTGTTTGGAAGTGTTTGCACAATCGTTGTTTGCATAGTATAGCTAATGAATAGTGCTTATGCATTTAGCTAGATTATATACAAGTTGGCTTAAGGAATCTTAATAGCATGGTATGTAGCTATCTTGATTTTAATGCTTGATTGACGTAGTAAAGTGAAGTTAAATATAAGGTATTATGATAATATTTAAAATACAATATGGCATATGTCTTGCTTGCATAAGTTATGTTGTTTTGAAATGAAAAGGATTGATATCATGATATAAGTAATATGTCATCATTATCTAGGGTATGATGCTATGAATAACTACATAGGAGGATAATTTATTTCCTTGAGTTAGTATAAACCAAAGGTTGGGTTAAAGCTATTTGGTCAGTTAGATCAATTTAAGTTTTCATCACTTTTGGAATGGAACCTTGTTTATATTATTTATATCTTGAGGTCAAACCAAGACAAGAGTTTTCATAGGTCAATAGAGTTTACAAGTTGCGTAAGGTGGTGGGTGAACATACGACACAACTTCTTAGAGAATTTGATATATGTATTAGAAATTTGGCCAAAGTAGGTATAAAAGTAACTGTATACAATTTGTCTCTTCACTATGAGCCAAGATTGCATAACTAGTCAATAGTGTCATGCATAGTTGGTGGGTATCCATATCTTGATTTGTTGGTGTGAAACCAAATTACCATGAATCCTTCACATACAAGTAACATGCAAGTTCATGCAACTCACATGGAAGCAAGAAAATAAGAGAATATTGTTGGAACAATATAACAATCTCTAACCCAATAATAGATTGGTTGAGATACAAATATTATACAACACATTATGAAAATATGTGATTGTCTAGAAATTTGAAATTAAGCTATCTTAATATGGAAAATTCATAGAGATATTCATCTTCTTTGCCATGCTTAGATCAACCACTTAACATGCTTTATAAAACTAACTTAGATGAACATAAAATATCAAATAAATTATTATATTTCGCCATAAGAAAGTAACAACAAGAATGACACAAAAAAATGCAACACAAGAAGATCATCTCACAACACATGATTTATGTGGAGAAACCCATGCGAGAAAAAAACTCCACCAAGAAGAGAATCCAAGCTTGTATTATCTTCAAATGTATGAGATTACAATACATTCATTTACATCACCCTTTATGTATCTTCAATTTGATAACACTTCATTACCTACAAACAATGATAGAATACTATCCAAAGTTTCCAATTTATTAAAAAATTGGTGTGAGAATACCATTGTGGTATCTCAAAACAAGAGGCAAATATCACCTCCAAAACCATACGCCCCATTTAGTGGTCTACCTGTAAAAATAGTAAAAAATAATAAATAATCACACAACCTTCACATGGGCGTTGAACCCATAGCCTATAAAAATTGGTCAACTTCAAGTGCTCCATTACTCCCAACAACTGATGATTGGAATGCACTAACATGCATTACTTGGTGCCCCATTATGAACAACATGTAAATAACATGCACCAACATGCAAGTCCATATGGACCCACCACAAAGGTTGACACCTAAACATAATATTATGCCATTATGTCATCCCTATCACTGTTGATTGTGTCCATCCCATATGAGTGTAATTACAACATCTCATAAATAAATAAGTATAAAATATTTGTCTAAAACATCTTTCAATATCCAAATAGACCTTCCAAGGAACATGGAGATACATGAAAATGACTTAGAATTGCACTTGGTAAATATCACTTTATGCCAAAAAAGGGCACATTGAGTGTAAACATTGAATAAGAAAGCATTGAGTGCCTCATGTTGGGATTGAGGGATTTCTTTCTCATTTTTATTGTTTTCAAGTTTTACAAGGTTTCTAAATTCAATTACTCTAAATGTATGTAAAAATTAAACTAATTGTAGAAACTTAAAAATGTCCTGAATGATATCATGCACTCGAATCAGATATACTAACATCGCTTCATCTTGAAATCCATCCTCTTTTCACTTAATTGATTAAATTTGTCTAGCTATTTAATTAATTGCATCATTTGCATCTATTAATCTGATTATTCTAATTAGGTTAATTCACCCCCTCTCATGCTAACATTTTGTCCTATTAAATTGAATAAACCAAATTATTTAATTTTATCCCTAAAGTCCTCTTATTCAATTAAATAACCCTGTTATTTAATTAAATATCACATCACTTTCCCCTTTTTCATTAAATCATTTTTAATGAATATCATTTAATTTGCATAAATGAAACTTTATTCAATTATTAAATTACTAATTAAATCTAATCTTCCCACTTGCAAGGGAATATTTCTCCTTTGCACATTCCTCCAAAAAGGGAATATTCCCATGGAATATTCCTTTGCACAATTTAATTTGGTTTTAATTAACTAAATATTTAATTTTCCTCACCCATGAGAATATTCTTTTTCTTCACTCATTTGAAAAAGGGAATATTCCTTTTTTGCAACAAACTTTCAACAAGACTTCTTGTACAATTTTTGAAAGTGTGTTTGTTTTGGAAGAATATGAACCCTTGATTCTTTTCTTGATCCATGTGATCATTGATTCTCATCCATTGATGAAAATACTTGATCCATGTTTCATCTTCAATTTTGATCATTGATTAGCTTTTTCAATCTTATCCACTCATTTCTCGTTTGTTCTCCTATAAATAGGTCACTATTTGGAGACAAATGGATCCATCTTTTAAGAGAACTTATGTTGTTAAAATTATTTTCACTTGCACTCATATTTAGCACTTATTTAGCATCTTTTTAGCTTAATTTACTTGCATCATTAGCTTAGCTTCCATTAATGGCTTCCATGGTAACATAGATGCATCCATTTAGCATATTTCATAATTAGGGTTTTAATATTTTTAGCTTAAAATTCATTTAGAATAGCTTTGCATACACCCATATCAATCATCTTAGCATATATCATGTTAAAATAGCTTTCATCATGTTAATTTAGCTTTTAAATCATGTTTTCATACACATCTCTCATCAATTTCATTGATTCTCTTCAATAGAATCGATCGAAACAAGCTCATTTATCCATGGGATTGGGAAAGGGTTGCCATTCTACATCAACGAGACACCACTCCCCCAATAGGATAAGTTTGAATGGATCAGAATAGGTGTTTTTGAAGCCTTCATGATTTAATATGTTAGTTTTAATGGATTCTTAGTTTAGTTTTGCATTGAATGATCTTATTGGAATGATGTTTAGTGGCTTGAATATACTTCGAATCCTCATGGATCAAGTGTAGTCAGCTGATACTGATCCATTGGTCACATTTTGGCACTAGGAGGGCAATATCGATCACATTTAATGAATTTTTCTCCTGAAGTCCATTTTTCTGCTTTTGGGGACTACAACGATGCCTTTGTCAGGCGTCATCATATAGCAACACTCTTTTCAACAGATACAATGACGCCTAATTAAATCACTGACGCCCATTAAAACAAATTGCGATGCTAATACTTTTTAGGGGTATCGAAGATTTGAAAACGACGATGCCACCAAATAGCGATGCTATCGTCGTCTCTATTTTATTGCAGAACAACATTTTTTCTCACCAGAGCGACACCCATTTGAATTATGGTGATGCTATTGTAAACAATGACACTTTTTTACTGGTAAGCAAAAATAGTGACTGAATTTCAGCATGTGCTTTAATTTTTTTATTTTATTTGCTTTTTAACATGTCACTGACTTTTGACTTTTATCTTTTTTAGGCTAACTAGTTTTGTAGGTTTGGACAATGAAATTTGAAGTGAAGGAGCATATCATCATTTAAATTTATAATTGTAACAAGTGTTTCGACACTTATTGGGCAAGTATAACCCATTTATGATGCTTTATTTCATGTTTTAGGACTAAACTAGATTTCTTTTTGGGATTTAAAATGAATGTTCAAATTGGTTAAAACTGAACCCTACATCATTTTGCTTGTTGGTTTAAAATTGAACAACACAATCTTCACACTTCAAATTGGGGTTTAAAACGAACTCATTTTGCTATGATGGATTAAAATGAACATGTTTCTGAATTGTTTGAGTAGGCTTGTTGTGCGTATCCACTCCCCTTGCATTTCATGCAATCTTGGATGAAGAGAAGCACACAAGTATACTTTTTCTTCTTAGAAGCGCTAATCCTCTCCCCTTGCGCCTATTGGCAATCTTGGGTGACGGAAAGCATTTTATGCTTCAAACATGTGTTACCTTTAGCGGGCCTGCCTCCCAACTTGTGAGAGGGAATGACCCAAGCGGTGCTTTCATTTCAATCCATGATATAAATACTTGGCATAACAAAAGTCATTGACCAACTAGTGTAGTTACACTATACCGACAATCATCACCTCTAGTATTCGTGTGATACGTCAAAACCCTTAGATGTTTCTAAGGGATGGGAGTCCTCTTAATTGAGTGAAATCGCCACATGTATAGCACTAGTTTATCCCAAATATGGTCATTAAAATCCTTGTTTGTAGTGGCTAACCAAGTCCAATTTCCAAAACGTATTTTAAGGTAGTGCCTTGGAGTAGCACTGTTCCAAGAAGTTACTTACCATGTCCAGTTTTTGATTGAGGCAATAAAAAAATAGGGAAGGGACTCCTTTGCTTGGCATGTCAAGACGTTACATTTCCTTGACATAGCCTATCTTTCCATTTCATCTTCTCGGATTAATCATCTCTTCCGATGGTGGTAAGCCTACTAAGAAATACGTACCCACTCTATCTAAGATTGTAAATGCTTGAGAGTTAGTTTAACACTTGCTTGGTTCCAAAACAATTGCAAACAAACATCAACAAATCTTTTCAAAATTTCAAACCCTTTGGTCTAAGTATGGATACCCTTTGACAAAACCTTGATATTGATGCTTGTCCTAAGGATTTATTCTTAAAGACTTCTAAATATTTTGGTTTACATCTCAATCCATACTTCCCAAAGTAAACCTAGGTAACTATGCCCCTAACTTCATCCATTTCACAAAATGGACTTTGTGAAATTGATGATGTTTTTGACATAGACATTTAGTTTGAACTTAAGCAAGACAAAGTGTGTGTGGTAAAAAGAAACTCATTTAAGCAAGATAAATTGACAAATTGAACCCCACATGACCATTTGGTGTCTGATCACTTCGGTTGAACAACCTAACCTTACACCCGCTATCATTCAACCAAACTTTGAACTAATTGAGGGAGAACAAACAAATACAATTAGCAGTTTGAGAAGCTTCACTTTTGAAACAAAGGAAACACCAAATCAGTGGAGAAACACAACAAACATCTTAGACGAACAAGAGGAACAAACCAATATTGTGGTCGAAAGGCCCATATTACCACCTCCCGCATGGCAATAAATATCCTCTTTTCCATAATCTTGTGCTTCTCTAAATGATCTCACATAAAATCAAAATCCCCAAGAGAAGGTCCACATTCCATCACTTCAAACTTAGGCATCATAGTCCAAAAGCTATTAAGAGACACCTTGTGGCTCTCTGCCACAACAAAAAAAATTTGGTAAGAAATTTTTTTTGACGCGTTTCCATGAATGATCCAGACATGTATGCTCAATATGAACCCCTTATTTAAGTCAACATTTCTCTTTTGGATTGAGTCACTTTAGAGGTCTAGCATCTTTCTCACTACCTTGGTATTGGAAAATAAAAGTTCACTCTAGGTCAACATTTGGTCAAACATTTCATCCACCCCTTCATCAAAACTCATCCTTCACTTCACCAAACTTTGCAAAAATTTAAACACACCAACACTTTTTGACTTAGACATCTATCAACCCAAACCATAACTTAGCTACTTTGTATGTGAAATGAATCCTTTTCCATGTACCTAGTTAAGTTAGTTATCATCTTTGGACTAGTTTATCTTGAAGGCCATGAGTCTACCCTAAAGATTCACAATCCTTTATCCAAACATCAAACTTAAGTCAAAAGTGTTGTCCCAAAAAGTTTGCAAAGATCACTTCCTCCATCATTCACCTTTTCATAACCCATTATCACCATTGCTCCAAAACGGTTTAGAGTGTCCCTTTTACTTAGATTTGAGTCAACTAGAGAGTTTAATCTTTACAAATCTCAACACAACTCTCCCATAGGTGACCCAAAATTTATGGTAAAGACAAGAGCACAACATAAGAGAATCATGGAGAAAACCAAAGTCACATTCACCTCAAGTGATCCCAATCCTCAAGAATTTGATCCAAGAAGTCAAGTTACCCCATCGCAACAACCCTTGTCTCCATCAGGGCCATATGAGATAAAAGACGTCACGAACAACCCAATTGAACTTACTAAGGAAGAAATCATGGAATGCAAACAAGAACATCAAGCCTTAGAAAATGTGGCTCCAATTTCCCCATCTTTTGTTGCACAACCCTTGATGCAAGGCTTGACTTCATCCACTATGCAAACAACTCCATCGCTAGGGCTAAATCAAACATCCATTCCTAGTATTGCAGCTAGTCTTGCTAAGGAATTTGGCCATACTCTTCCATTTGAAAGCAACACACTTGTGGGTACTCTCAACACTAATCCATCCACCACTTGGACACCAACATTTGGCCCTCCTATCGTTCCCGAACACCCATTGCATCAAAATAAACCACTTACACTTCATGAATCCACGACCACCTCAACATATCAAGGTCACCCATCTTCATCCATCCCCACAAGTACCACAAGTGTGCCCAACATCACACAAGGAAGTGTGGGTCAAGTGTCTGAAATAGAACAACAAGGCATGCTAGCACCCTAATGTAGAATCAACCCTTAACACAAATAGGGACATCTTTATCCAACCACCCCATTGGTTCATCCACACCATTGGTTTCACAAAACACATCCATCCCATCCATTATCAACCTGAATCAAAAAAATCCCTTGGTCACGAACCCCATCAACCAAGGTAATACCTTGTCCGCATCCCTAACAAGGAAATCCCTAAGACATTAGTCAAGGGAACCTTTTAAATCAATGGACTCAAGGTCCTAATGTGTCATTACCTTCACAATATCTAATGGCACCAACATCATCTTTCCCAATGGTCCCCCATGTCATGCAAAATCAAATGGGACCTCAAACTTACATTCCTCCATCCTAATTCACCATCTTGCAAGGAATTTTAAACCAAGGGAACCACCAACCTCTCATCAACAACCTGCTACCTGCGCAAAACATCAACCCATCATAGATATCCTAACAACCAATTGATCCTACATTGCAAGCACATGCCTTAGATTTACAACAAGCACAACAGGATTATCAGCAAGTCGTTCAACGACAACAACAAGTAACCGTATTAGCACAACAACAACAAGAACAATAACAAGCAGCCTTAGTATTACAACGACACCAACAACAAGAAGCAACCTTAGCAACACAATAACAACAACAACACACAACCTTAGCAACACATCAAGCAACCTTAGCAACACAACAACAAGAAGCCCAACAACAAGCCCTAGTGGCTCATCAACAACAACAACAAGAAGTAACCTTTTTAGCCCAATAGCAACAACATCAAGCCTTACTAGCTCAACAATATGCCCAATAACAACAACAACAAGGTTCCTACTATAATTCACAACAAAACATCATTAATATGAACACATTAGGAACATATACATCAACACCACAATCACCTTTGCAATACCCCACACCTCCATACACACCATACAACACATCATCATATCATAATCCTGCATACAACCCATTTTCCATCCCACAATACACAACATATGTTCCTCCACCAAATCCCCAAGATGATGTAGTGTCACAACTTAAGGCGTTAATACAAGAAATGCAGGATCTCCAGATGGGAAAGATGAAGAAGCCCCATACACAAAACCTATGCCCATATCCATTCGATCAAAACATTGCAATGGTACCATTCCCTCTCAGTTTTGAAGTCCCCAAATTTGATAAATACAAAGGGAAAGGAATTCTTGCGGACCATATCAAAGAGTTTAACATCATGTGCATGGAGGTCACCTACAATGAGTCCTATTTGATGTGCCTCTTTCCGCAAAGCTTGATAGGCCCAGCCATTGAATGGTTTTCTCAATTGCCTCCAAGTATCAAAACCTTCCAAGAAATCACTGATAAATTCATAGATCACTTCTCCTTTAATCATGACATGGGCATAAGCCTAGAAGAGTTGTACACTCTCAAACATCAAACAAAACAAAGGAGAATCTTTCACCAATTTCTTACAATGATGGAGACATCATCGTAAACTTAGATCCAAAACTATCCTTCCATTTAAAAACGTAGTGCATTACATCTTATGACAAGCTTGTCCCTAGAGCCCTTAACATCGAGAGAGCTCTAATCTCACAGGGAAATACTCAAGCCTACAAAGACAATCACCCATCAAATAGTTCAAACGACAAACCTTGTGTCTGGGCTAAGAACAAGAACGTAATGAATGATGGCATGGTAGATGCTAAGGTGGTCCTAAGTGCTCTTAGGCCAAACAACAATCAAATAGCTAACACTTAACCAACTATGCAACAAACAACAACATCACAACACAATCAGATCAATAACACCGAAATGCAACAAAGACAAACCCCTAACAAGAACAACTATTTGAAACACAAATACACACAGTTGTTGGAACCTATTGACACTATCATGAAGAAATTGATAGAGTCAAACCTAATAACACTTCCAAATTATCAAAAACTACTAAGAACCACAGGATAAATCGCCCTGGTACAACAAAAATGATCTTTGTGACTTTCACAAAATCAAAGGACACAAAACATCGAACTGCATGAGGCTCAAAAATATTATCCAAGATCTTATAGAGAGTGAAGCCATATTTGTTGAGGTACCAGCCAACAACTAGGATCTTAAGATATACAAGAACCCTATGCCAGATCATAGCAAAGGAAACAACACTGGAAAAGCTAAGGATTACAAAAACGTACAACATACCTATTCCAATGTAGTCACTTCCTGTGATATTGTCATCATCGTCGTCACCATCAAAGGGCCTAGTGTAGAGTGTGGAGTCACCACATGACATGGAAAAGTCACTATCCAAGGAGTCCCATCTCAATCTAGTGCACAACCTACTTTTCCTACATCAAACCATAGCAAGTACAATCTCCTAGATTAGCTTAAGAAGATCCCCTTGAAAATTTATATCTTGGAACTATTGAGGCTATCCCCCGCACATAAGGAAATCTTAGAGAAAGTTCTATCTTCATCATCCGTCCCTGAGGATATTAATACAAAATAGTTTCAAGATATGGTAGGGCATATCACTAATCATCTTCTCACCTTCTCAAAACAAGACCTACTATTGCTACCATCTCATAACCATGCTTTGCACCTTGAGGTCATTATCCATAAGAACAAGGTTAAAAGAGTCTTAGTAGATGGGGGTGCTGGTCTGAACATTTGTACTCTTCAATTGATCAAAAACTTGGGCTATTCTAAGGATACTATTAAGAAAGTAAAGAGTGCAACCATCAGAGCATATGATGATCAATAGCAGCTATCACAAGGCATCATTGCACTACCCATCCAAGTCGGACCCATCATTGCATAAACTACATGCCAGGTATTAGACCTTGATCTTCCCTACAACATCTTGCTTGGCCAAGCATGGATTCATGCCCTAAAAGCTATAGCTTTGACCTACCATCAATGTGTAAAGTTTCCTTTTGAGGGAAGAGAAGTTACCATCCATGGAGATCCTGAGCCTTTTTACTACTACAAGAATCTTGAGGCCAAGTTCTATAAGACTCCCCAAGTACCCAAGAATGATGAACGACCTGTTAGAATTGTAAATTTTTTAAAAAAATTTCATGACTGTCTGTACTTGTGAGTTTCTTTAGAAGCCCATGCCATTCGCTATGTGTGACATTTTTCCCACACATTTGCCAGTTTTCACCGTTTGGCCCCATAAAATTCACTTGGCTCTAGGAATTTGAACTTATAAACCATATTGGCATGAGATGATGAAGGTATTCCTGAGCCGTAGAGCATTTTCTACTAATGTTTTTCTTTTTGTAGACCATCGACAGGAGGTTGGAAATGTTTCACCAATAAAAGAATTCATATCGGCATGATGCAGTTCACTATCTTAGCGACAAAAGGATTCTATCGGCGAGACAATGGTTATCGGTATATGTCATAACGAGCCATTGTAAGTCATATTGATCGGAATACAAAGAGTTTTGTCGCCAAGACAACAACCATCGGTGTAATGTCCCGCAACATCTGTTTGGTCTCGCCAATAAAGCAGGAGGTGGGTCCTGTTGTTGCCATCAGAATGAAGTCAGGGAGTCTTACCGACCCCTATGTCATGGCGACATGATTTAGACTTGGAGATACGTTTGGAAAGACAGGTTTCATCGGCGAGAGCTAGGAGAGTCATATCGAATGTTGCTTCATCAATAGGAAAGTTGTTGTCACGACGATCAGAAAATGAACCTAAGGAGATGTTTTGATAAGACATAAAGTGAGCTGTGGAACATTTTGCTGACCCCTTAAGTCATAGCGATAGTTTTCATCGGCGAGAATCTCAGCGATACACTCATGACTGAAGGAATAACCATCGGGGAGACTTAAGTTGTCGGTGTGACTGCATGACACCATAGCGACATAAGATTCATTAACTGTCGGGAAGACTCGAAGTGTCAGTATGATTGCAGTATATCAATGTGATATGTAACATGTTGGTGGTCAGAGAGACTTAGAACATCAGGGAGACTACGTGATGTCTTCGCGGGAGTCTAATGAATAGTGGTAAAGGCCCAAATGAAAGGATTGCCTGAGATGCGAATATGAAGGGACACGACTCTTAGAGTAACTGATGTATAAATACCCACTTTGGACAACAAATGAGGGGTTAGATAGATAGCGAATAGAAGAGACAAAAAATATAATGGTTTTCGTATGAGACTATGATGCATGTAAGAAATAATGGAGATGTAAATGAAAATTGTTTGATTCTGTAACATTTTTCTGGTTTCAATTGTTTGTTGTATTAATTGAAAGCATTGCTGAAGTTGTCTCCAAAGTTGGTTTTTTCTAGTTATTTAAACTGATATGTCAAGGATATACTTTAGTTTATCAGGGCACACTTGTTGTATTTGTATGATTGGATTAATTGGTTCTTTCAAGGAAAGATTAAGTCCTTTTAATCAATCATAGTAATTAGTGAATCCCATTTGGATCATTAAGATGAACTCAGTAATCACATTCTTGCATGTTTATACCAGTTATAGACTTGAACCTATGTACCAAACAATTTGAGTGTTTTCCAGAAAGAAGTTACTCATCTCAGATTTTCATTTGACTCCATGCACCCAATAAGGCACTAGTCTCTACCATTTTGTTGTTAGTTTCATTCATTTTATCATATGAACATATTTGATTTTTGCCTTGATATTGCTTATACAATTTATACCAAATTAAAATTCATTTATCCATTCCTATTTGCCAGTGTGGGTAAATTGCTTTAGAGTAAACAAAGGTCAAGTCTGCTTCATTGTTGTAGGTACACCCACCTAGGTCTGGCAGCACCTGAAGAGTAGAAGGTCTATATCATTGGCCTTGTTTGTTACCCTGAAACATATCAAGAGATTGGCAACCTCTTGAGGTATTTTGCCTGCGTTTTTGAGAGCTAACAAATTGGCGAATCCGTTGGGGACTTATTGCAGGTTATCCGGTTGATGATTATCATACAGAGTCATTAAAGAAAAAATCATAATTTGAGAAGTTTTTGAAAAGGTGATTCCGCTGGGGGATAAAATCAAGAATAGTTTCATTTTTTTTTCTCACTTTTCACAAAGTGAGTGGCGACTTTGACAAAGACATTGCATCAATTCAACATGAATGGTAGAAGGTCCCAATATAAAGGAGGTTCTTCTGGAAGTCTTGCTGGTAACAGTAAGTGGACACATAAGGGTGATAAGGATGATAAGGGTAAGAAGAAAGAAAATGACATGTGCATATCGAACAAAGAAAAAGCATCAAGACCACATTGTGAGACATATGACTGTTATGATACATGGAGAGATAATTCAAGTGCAAAACCTTGTACCCCTGAAGAACAAAGAAATCCTTTTTATAATCCTAAAAAATAGGCAGAGTTCGATGCTAAATTTGAGGCTGAACGAATCAGATATCAACATGAATATGATAAAAGAATGGAGGGTAATCAAAGTGAGCCAATTGATCATGTAATTCCTCAAGAAAACTATGAGTTCTCAACTCGTCAAGAAGTAGAAGCACAAATCGAGTTTCATAAACAAGAAGTAGAAAGGGAAAAAGCTAAACAAGAAAAAATCCAAATGATAAAAGCAATCCAAGACTTGAAATTGCAGAAAGCCCAAATTGATGCTCAGACAGCTGGTTTTTCAAAGTATATACCGCCTCATAGGTAGGGAAATGATAATACAGGGCCTTCAGACCCGTTAAAGGCTCCTTAGAATCATGTGAGAAATCAATACAAGCAACCAAACCATCCACCGTATATTGCATCACAACATACAAATGTGCAACCACCTCATGGTCAACAATATGTGCCATATCTTCATACATAATACAATAATCCAATGTACCAGTATCATCACGTGCATAACCCTCCCCCTCAACAATACACAACAATGATTAGACAATTTGATTTGACAGGGTTTCAATTATACCCTTACCCTATGAACAATAGTTGGAGAAGTCTTGTTCCTAAGTTTACAGGGAGCAGTGCAATTACTGCTGAAGATCATTTGAGGAGTTTTAATGCTTTTATCCAGGACTTGGATATAGCATATGAAGATTTACATATGAGGTTATTCATGATGTCACTCACTGAAGAAGCTAGGGATTGGTTCAATGGCCTGCCAACAGCTTCTGTTGATTCTATCCAAGAATTTCAAGATCAATTTCTTGAACAATACGAAAATCCATGTGCACCAGATGTTGCTTTACATGAACTGGTACGGATTCAAAAAAATCAGAATGAGTCAATTTATGATTTTAACTGGAGATTCAACAAATTGTAGAATAAAATACCACCTGGGTTAAAGTTTCCAGACTCTGCAACATTGAGTATTTATTTGAATGCATTTGATTAAAAAACAGGGTATGAATTAAGAAACAGGTTTCCAAGGGATTTGGCTGAAGCCCAAAAGATAGTACTAACCATTGAAAACAACATGAAAGCTGCTGGGATGATCAATAAGAGAGACAATCCTAGGGTTCCTCAGCATGCCAATATTTATCAGTACAAACAGGAGAACATGTACAAAAATGAGAGGCCTCGGTTACATGACATGCCTTACAATACAAATTGGAAGGATGGAAAACCTATAATGGATAGACCCAGGAACAAAGAAACACTTGATCCATTAAGGAAGAAGGGGGTGTATATGGTTATAATAATCTTTGGTGTGAAGGTTGTGATGGGCCACATTCCATAGACCACTGTGTTGTAGCCCAAGAAATGCAAGAAGAAGGGATGCTAGCAGGTGGCAGTGGAGAAGATCACTTAGTATTTTTGACTTTAAATACTTTTTATCTTGTTGAGGAGGAGTATTCATCTTTAGAAGATGAAGGTTGTGAGTATGATGTTTCAAATCAAAGGTGCAATGTACTCATGGTTGAACAACAGGTTTTTTTCTGATTCTGAAGAAGATTATGCAAAACAATACTCTATTGAGGTGCCTACTCAATGCGATATAAGGAGACCCACTGAAGAGGAAATAAAGAGGTTAACCATTGTTGCGGTTGAACAAGCAAAGAGCAAGTATTGGTTAAGAAATAAGATAGTGAATGAAAAGGAAGATGCTCCCAGGGAAACATTCATTAAAGATAGAGAAGTAACACCAAGAGTTTTGAAGAGAACAAAAAGTAAGCAACCTGACAAGAGTGAACAAAGGCTTGTTCAGAAAGAAGAGAACAAAGAGTTATACAAAGAAAAGCAAAAACTTGTCCAAAAGGAAGAATTCAAAGGGGAAATACTAGAGAAAAAGAAAATGGTTAAGGCAGAGGGTTCTTCATTTGAATTTTCTCAGGATTTATCTCAGGTAAAAATGTCTGTTCCACTGCTTGAGATGATGAGAATTAAGGAATATAGAGATAGTGCAATACAATTGATATCAAATGGAAACGAGAAAAGTGTAAATTCTAAAAATCAAATGGCCATTAAAGCATTTAATAAACAAGAGAAAAGGATTGTCCCTGAAGTGTGCCTAAATGATGTATTAGTGAGTTCCCCACAAGTTGAACCTTTTTTCACCACACTGCTTATAAACAACAAACTGTTGAGGAATTGCATGATAGACTCTGGTGCTGCTATCAATATCATGCCAGTAGGAGTTATGAAACAACTTGGTATATGGGTAGATACTAATGAAGGGAAGTGTTATGCAATGGATAGCCGACCTATTCCAGTAGTAGGTGTTATGAAAGATGTTGAAGTCAAACTAGCTACTTATCCTCAGGCTGCCTACAATATAGATATAACTGTAATTGATACCCCTCCTCAGTTTGGGATGCTTTTATCAAGACAGTGGATGGCAACAGTTGGGGGAAACATACAATTTGATTTATCTTATGCAACAATTCCAGTGAATGGCCGAGAAGTTAAGTTGTACAAGGAGCCGAGGATGAACCAAATTGTAGATTGTGTGCCTCAAAATCAAGTCAATTGCTTTTGTGATATGGATCTTGGGAATTTTAAGATAGAACCAACTCAACTAGAATTAGTTAATGTTGATCCAATTGATAAGCATGTTGTAAAGAACTGTGATGGCGTGTGGAAAATGTACTTTGATGGAGCTTGCAGCCAAGAAGGTAACAGAGTAGGAATAGTGTTTGTTTCCCTTGAAGGAGTTACTTTTAAATATTCATTTTTTTTCTGGCATTTGAATGTACGAAAAATATAGTAGAGTATGAAGCTTTACTAATAGGATTGAATATGGCTGTAAAACATAAGATCAAGCTGCTAGCTGTTCTAGGGGATTCTGAGCTTGTTGTTTCTCAAATTAAATCAAAATATGCATCAAAACACAAGAGGCTGAAGTAGTACAGGAATGCTGTATGGGATACAATTGAATTGTTTGATGCTTTCTCCATTGAATGGATTGAGAGGTCGAAGAACATAATGGCAGAATTTTTAGCCAATGTAGCATTAAGAAGAGATGATATCACATTGGTTGGAGTGTCTCAAATCGAGTTCAAAGCAAGACCTGATGTGCCTGACAATATATACAGTTGGTAGGTTTTTAATGATGATACTGACCTCCTAAAATTTCTCCACTATATAGATCGATATGAAGCTCAATAAATTGATTTCAATGCCCTTGTTGAAGAAGTAGATGGAAAGCAGACAATATTTGGGAAATAGGTCTTACAACTCAAAACTAATAAGCTTCCCAAAGGGCTAGTAGCATTGGAAAGGGTATATGATGAAAATTATCGGTCCCTCATGAAGCAGACACCAGTCAAGAGGGAGGATATTGAAGAGATTAATTTATGGGCTGAGTTGGCACCAAAAAGGGTATACATTGAGAGGAAAATAAGCCCGACAATTCAAAGAATGTTGATTGCATTGTTGAGAAAATATAAACATGTGTTTGCATGGTCTTATGAAGATCTCAAAGTATATAGGGAAGATTTGTTTCAACATGAAATCCCATTGAAACTAGATGCAAAGCCATTTAGGCAGAGGCAAAGACCTATTAACCCGACATTGGAACCAAAAATGTAGGAGGAATTGGTAAAGCTTAGAGATGGGGGTATTATCAAACCAATCAGGCATTCAACATGGGTTTCGAACTTGGTTCCTATGAGGAAGAAGAACAGGGATATCAGATTATGTGTGCACTTCAAAAATTTAAACATGGTGTCTCTCAAGGATAATTATCCTCTACCTAATATGGAAGCTGTATTACACAAAGTTACAGGGTGTGAGCTGTTATCTATGATGGATGGGTTCTCTGGTTATAATCAGGTCAAAGTTAAAGAATCTGAGAAGTACAAGACAACTTTTACAACTCCATGGGGAACGTATGTTTATGTGAGAATGCCATTCGGTCTCACAAATGCAGGTGCAACCTTTCAAAGAGCTATGGACGTAGAATTTGCATACTTGATTAATGCTATCATGGTGGTATATCAAGATGACCTTACTGCTTGTTCAAAAAGGGCTGAAGATCATGTAGAACATCTGGAAAAGGTATTTATTAAATCTCTAGAATATGGTATTAGTCTAAACCCTAAAAAATGTCATTTTGCAATCACAGAAGGTAAAATCTTAGGACATATTGTGTCAAAGGAGGGAATCATAATAGACCTTGAGAGGGTTGAGGCTATAGATGAAATCCCTATTCCTAAAACTGTTAAGGCCATCTAGTCATTTTTTGGACAGATCAATTTTGTTAGGAGATTTATGTCCAATTTTGCTAAAATTATTAAGCCCATATCAAAGATGTTAAGGAAGGGACAAAAGATAGAATGGACTGTAGAAGCATTAGAAGCTTTTATATCAATCAAAAGGGCCATCAAGGAGGCTCCTGTCCTTAAATCTCCAGACTTTTCAAAACCCTTTCAAATATTTTCATTTGCTTCATTGCATACTATAGCTATTGTTATGTTGCAGAAGAATGAGGAAGGCAATGAACAACCTGTGTCCTTTTTTAGCAAGTCATTGCAGGGGTCAGAATTGAAATATGATATAATGGAGAAACAAGCATTTGCATTGGTGAAAGACATAAAAGATTTTAGACCGTATCTTGTTGGAGCTAAGGTGATTGCTTATGTCCCTCATGCAGCTGTTAAGGATATTTTGACACAATCAAAAGTAACTGGGAAGAGATGCAGGTGGATTAATAAAATTCAAGAATTTGATATGGAAATACAAATCACTAAATTGGTGAGAGGTCAGGGTCTGGCCAAGCTAATGGCAAAAACAAATATTGAAGTAAATCAAATTTGTAATGTAGAAGATGAAGGAAATGCAGTTGCAAGTATTGAGCATACTCCTCGGTATACATACATCATGTATTACCTCAAATACATGAAGTGTCCTGAAGGATTAAGTGATAATCAGGGAAGAACCTTGAAGCTGCAAGCATCCAAATATGTGTTCATGAAAGGTGATTTGTTTTGGAAAAATAGGGATGGGATGTTGTTGCTGTGTCTAGATGAGTCACAGGCAAAGCATGTTATAAGAGAAATGCATGAAGGGGTCTGTGGAGGCCATTATTCTGCAAAGACAAATGCACACAAGATTCTCAAGGCAGGTTATTACTGGCCAAAAGTTTTTAATGATTCCTTTTCATATATAAGAAGATGTGAAGCATGTCAGAAGTTCTCAGGGAAAATGAAGTATTAGGGAGCTTTACCACTTAGACCTATGTAGGTTGAAGCCCTTTTTCATTAGTGGGGAATTGATTTTATTGGGGAAATACAAGAGAAATTAAGTGGAGGACATAAGTGGATACTGGTAGCTACTGATTACTTCACTAAATGGGTAGAGGCAGTCCCAACCAAGCAAGCAACAAGTAAAGTTGTAGTCAATTTTTTAATGGATAACATCATTACCAGATTTGGTACACCATTAAGATTGATTACAAATAATGGGATGTGTTTCAAATCTGATGAGTTTAAAGATTTTTCCAATACATATGGTATCAATGTTTCTTATGTAGCTCCTTACCAACCACAAGCTAATGGTCAAGAAAAGTCCAACAACAAAAGTCTTTTGAAGATCATAAGGAGGATGCTAGGTGGGAATAAGAAGGCTTGGGATTCAAAATTGAGGTTGGCTGTGTGGGCTGATAGGATAACTATAAAAAAGGCGATTGGAAAATCCCCATTTGAATTGGTGTATGGAACACAAGCTAGGATGCCTCTACAAAATTTGTTACCAATTTACAAATTCATCCTTCAGGAAGATATAGACATTCCAGAACCAATGGAGGAAAGAATGGAGCAACTGGCAGAGCTTGATGAAGTAAGAAGAGTAGCTCAAAACCATAATGTGAAGTTGCAGGCACAAATGAAGTATTTATTTGATAGAAGAGCAACAAATAGAAAATTCAAAGAAAATGATCTGGTATTAATGTGGAATGCAAGGTGTCAGGAAAAGGGAAAGAATGGGAAATTTGAAGCTTTGTGGCTAGGACCCTTTGTTGTTATTGGTAAGAAAGGTGAAGATTCATATTATCTATAGAACATGACTGGTGAAGAACAAGAGTTGCCTGTACATGGGAAATTCTTGAAGCATTTTCTCTTGAGCTATACTGAGGATTAAGAGTTGCCAGTGCATGGAAAACTTTTGATAATCCTCTCAAAATTTCTTTTCCATGCACAGTAGTTTAGGAAATATAAGGAACATGAATTTCTAGTACATGGACAATCTTGAGATTCCTTCTTTCAAAATAATTTTTTCCATGTACAGAAGTATAGGGTTTTTTATTCATCTCCATTCCTTTTCATTCCATCCTGCTCATTAGTCCATGTCCTTGAAGGTTTGGTCTACTTATCCATAGATCTAGATCCTTGCGATGATCTCACAATCATCCATCCCTAGACGAAGCCACTGTTAGAACTGTAATTTTTTTTTCATGATTGTCTGTACCCGTGAGTTTCTTGAGAAGCCCATGCCATTTGCTCTGTGTGACATTTTTCCCATACATTTGCCAGTTTTCACTGTTTGGCCCCATAAAATTTACCTGGCTCTAGGCATTTCAACTTATAAACCATATCGGCATGAGATGATGAGGGTATCCCTAAGCCGTAGAGCATTTTATACTAATGTTTATCTTTTTGCAGACTATCGGCAGGAGGTTGGAAATGTTTCACCAATAAAATAATTCATATCGACATGATGCAGTTCACTGTCTTAGCGACATAAGGATTCTATCGGTGAGACAATGGTTATCGGTATATGTCATAATGAGCCATTGTAGGTCATATTGATCAGAATACAAAGAGTTGTGTCGCCGAGACAACAACCATCGGTGTAATGTCCCACCTATCAACAAAGAGGCCAAAACAATAAATATGGAAGCTACTACTTTCAACAAGTGGGGGAATTTGAACAAAGAAGATGTCAATGAGGAGGATGTCTCTAAACTGATATATCAAGATGAACAAACTGTCCCCGTTCTTCCCATGGAAGATGAAAATAAAGGCTTGCAGCTAATGAAGGGATGAGGCTATAACAAGAATGAGAAACTAGGACAAAATGACAATGGTTTGCTAGAACCCATTGTTCCTAAGAAACGCCTAAAGAATCTCGGCTTAGGATGTACTACTAGCAAGGTTACCCTTCTTGGCAAAGGTACATCCGCTAAACAGGCCGAGGCTTCCTCTTGGTTACCAATATCATGTGATGCTACACTAGATGAATTCCCCCTCGATGTTGCTAACCTATTTGAGAATAACTCTCTCTTCATGATATCCACAACATCTTTCACCCCGAGTGATCAACCAACTGAATTTAGCCTAGTATACCCACAACTCATTAACTTGGACCAATGAGGGCCACCGATTCTAGATTTATTCGAAAACAATGTTCAACAATCTTAGAATTCATGGGACTTCATGACAACTTACCATGAGAAGATCACAAAGCTGGTTTTGATATAGAGCTAGACATAGGGGCGTACTACAGGGAGACAATTGAATCGTTCAGTCACAAAATTGATGACATGCAACTAACATGCAAATCTTTGAGTGAAAACCACACTGTGGCACTTTTTGATCCTAAAATAGTAAAAATAAAGGATGCATCTGAAGGTGAAAAACTCTTTGAGGCACCCAAGGATGAGGGATTCAATCTCCCCCTTAGTGTAATGAATCCAGAGAAGTCAACAGTTCTAGTAGAAAATACCACTCCAATCAATGTGGGAACATAAGAAGCACCCAATATCACTTTCTATGCCGAATCCTTGTTGGATGAAGAATAGAAAAACCTAGCAACATTCCTAAAAGAGCGAAGAACTAAATTTGCATGGTAATACACATATATGTTGGGGATCAATCTAGAAGTGGTTGTGCATCATTTAGAAGTCTATCGTGAAGCCAAGCCAGTGAAACAAAAGTTACAGAAGATGCACCCTTAGATAACACTCTTGGTGAAACTTGAGTTACAAAAGCTTCTTGACGTTGGATTTATCTGACTGATAGATTATCCTGAGTGGGTTTCAAACCCGGTACTAGTCTCCAAACCCACTGGGGGCATTAGAATATGCATGGATTACAAAGACTTAAACAAAGCATGCCTAAAGGATGATTCCCTCTTCCTAACATTGACATCATCATGGATTTAACAGTTGGGCATGAAATGCTGTCACTCATGGATGGTTTTTTAGGCTACAATCAGATCATGATCGCCAAGGAGGATCAACACAAAATTACATTCAATTGTCCATGGGGAACATATTCCTGGAACATGATGCCATTTGGGCTGAAGAATGCAGGAGTGACCTATCAAAGAGCAATGACCCTCATCTTTCATGACATGATCCACAAAATGGTCAAAGACTGTGGATGATATTTTGGAAAAATCAAAGAAAAGGAGTGAGCACATAGAAGTATTGGGACCCATCTTCGGCATACATGAGGAGTACAAGGTATAGCTAAATCCAAAAAAGTGTGTCTTTGGGGTTACATTAGGGAAGGTCCTTGGCTATATCATCTCACAAAGAGGGATAGAAATTGATCTAGCAAAAGTAAAATCCATCCTCAACATGGAACCACCACAAATGTTGAAGTAAATGAGAGGGTTACAAGGAAGGTTGTAGTCCATCGGAAGGTTCATTATGCAATTATAAAAAAAAATTCACCCTTTATCGCATCTTCTCCATAAAGGAATAACTTACAAGTGGGATGATAAGTGTGATAAAGCTTTCAAACAGATCAAGGACTACCTATTGACAACTCCAGTGCTCATGCCACTAATATCGAACAAACCATTGATCCTGTATATCTTAGCAACATCAACAGTATTAGGTGCTCTTCTAGCAAAACATGATGAAAACGAGAAGGAAAGAGCTATCTATTACATCAGTAGGACCTTGGTGGGCTATGAAATGAACTATTCATCCATTGAGAAAGCATGCTTAGTGGTGGTTTTTGCATCACAAAAGTTTAGACATTACATTCTATCGCATGAAACTAAGCTTATTGCAAAGATCGACCCATTGAAATACCTGTTATCTAAAGGAACTCTAACTAGGTGAATGGCCAAACGGGTAATGATCTTGACTAAATTTGACAAAGAATACATGGAGCACAAGGCAATCAAAGGACAAGTGATCACAAACCAACTAGCAGAAGCACCTATCTATGTAGAGAACCCTTTGATATCTTAATTCCCTGGTGAATCAGTGTTCCTTGTCAATAAAATAGAACAATGGAAAATGTACTTCGATGGATCGTTTACTCAACATGGATCAGGAGCGAGTATTCTTTTTATCACCCCAATATAAACTAGTTAATCACGATGTTGCTACAAATATATTTTCAATCACTGTATAATTTCGTCATCAATGCATTCACAATATAATATCCAAATTAGCATATATCATAAGCTGAAAAAATAGTTCAAAGGAATGTCCACCAGATAGACCAACTTTTCCAACCAAACAGGTTAGATTCCTCAGTCTATAATTTCCTACATTCGATAAAAAATGGAACTCAAACGAATATTAAAAATAACATAGAGTAACACACGACCCCTATTCTAAGGATGCTTAGTGAATAGAAATCAGGTAATCTACTTCATTTTGCAACTTAATTGTAGCAGTGTACATGTTTGCATATCAATGGATCCATAAAATTGCACCAAGAATTACCATGAAAAATCATTAACCATATACCTTGCTCAAAAGAATAACTGAGAAATGCATAAACACATAATCTTACTCTTCCTCAAACTCCCTAGCCATTAGTAGTCGATTGTTTCACAATAAGATGACGGTTAGGAATGTCGATAAAATAACACAAAAGATAAAAGACACCCACTACAAATATCAAAGAAGACAATAAAAAATAAAGCTAAATATGCTGTAAGTATAGTTCTCAACAAATCTGAATTGAAGTTCTAGTGAAGATTATGGATAAGAGAGAAGAGAAAGACATACACTTAATTTTGAGGATACTAATTTCTAAATGTCTGATGCAAAAAAGGGAAATGTAAGAAAAAATGAAGTTTACTCTCAGAACAAATAGTATAATGTACCATAGCTCATTATTTTGAAAGTGATTACAATAGAACATTATGTCAACTAATGGAATGAGAAGTAAAGATATTGAAAACGACCATAATACATGTCTTCTAATTGTTTTACTTCCAACTACCTAACTGACATATCATTAAGCCATAGGGCATATGAGCCAATACTTGTTTGGGATGTATTAGTTGGGATGATGATCTAGCAGTGGAGGGTCATTCACTTGTTAATTAGTACATAGAAGTCTTTCAAGTTATTTTAAACAAATAGTTCTTTACACAAGTGCAACATAAATAGTAAATGCTACTTTCAATTTTCTTTATGCTTAAAACAAATTGCAAATGGCTTTCCAAATCGCTTCAAAAAAATCAAAGGAAAATATTACCTTCAACACATACGATGGAGCAGCAGGTTGACAGTGGGCAATCACATTTCCCATACATTAAATCATACCAAACATAATACATGATATTGGATGGCTCAATGCTTAGTCTACATATGTGGCAAGTTGGAGTTAGCACCTAGCAAGGAAGAGGCTCACTATCTTCATATATCATGCCCTCACGTCCCCTCCAAAAAAACTTCCAATATGATGCCTAGCCACACATATATGAACACCCAACAACAAATAAGTCTCATGCCTCCTCAATGAGAAAATTATCTCCACACCATTTGAACACTGAAATTGGGTCTCCAAAAACCCACGACACTTAGTGTCATTCCTCTACTATGGTGTCTACATTTGTAGTCAACATATTGAAGAAAATTTTCCTTCCTTCTCCTCTTCCCACACATGATTTCTCTATGTAGGCAACTTTGAAAGCCACTCCTAGATCATACGACTCTTGGAGATTGGGGTCTATCTAGTAGTTGAAATTCCCCCCCCCCCTGAATTTTCACCTTGCAGCAAATCTCTTATCTCATCTGACAAGAACCTTATCTTAAATTACGTAATGTACTAGGGACTAAGTAATTACTTTTGGGGACTTTAGCTCACCTATCATGTTTTGACATGTATTATGAGCCTACAATGAAGATATAACATGTCTAAAATAATATAATAATCTAACAAATAAGTTCAAAAGATCCAATATCTCTAGCTTTCAACTTTTATTGCAAATACCATTTAATATGGTTGTTTTAAAATCCAAGCATACAAAATCTTAGAATCATGGAGGAAATCGATACACAATGAAGTAAATAAAGGTTTCATTATTATGATTTACTATTGTAACCAACCACTCATTTTTCTTTGTAAACATCGAAAAGATGTGTCCAGTCATCTCCATTCCAAGATTTATTTCTAGCATTGGCATTCAAATATAGAGTATAAATCTTCATCCAAGACAAAAAACCACCATAAAATAAATAATTCCTAAGATGCATCAATCATTACTAAAACTTTAATCATTAAAAAGATATACCACTTGTAGACATTGAAAAATGTCCTGAATGATATCATACACTTGAATCGGGTATACTAACATCATTTCCTCTTAAAAACCATCCTCACTTCGCTTAATTGACTAAATTAGCCTAGCTATTTAATTAATTGCATCATTTGCATCTATTAACCTAATTCATTTAATCAGGTTAATTTCTCCCTTTCATGCTAACATTTCATCTCATTAAATTAAATAAATCAAACTATTTAATTTAATTCCCTAAGTCTTCTTATTTAATTAAATAACCCTAAGTTATTTAATTAAATGTCATTTCACCTTTTCCCCATTCATTAAATCATTTAATTTAATGAATATCACTTTATTCTTCTAATTCCCCTAATTGCATGATTAAACCCTTGTTTAATTAGCAATTATTTAACTAATCTAATTTCCCCCCACTTGCAAGGGAATATTCCTCCTTTGCACATTCCTCCAAAAGGGGAATATTCCCTACCCTTTTACACAATTAAAATTTGTTTTAATTTGCAAAATATCCTTTTTCCTCACCTATGAGAATATTCCAAAGAATATTCTCTCTCTTCCAATCATTTGAAAAAGGGAATATTCTCACTTAACTTCAAATGCAAGTTAACTTGTGACTTCTTGTGCAAGTTAACTTTTGACCTCTTGTACAGGTCAAAAGTGTGCTTGTTTGGAAGGAGTGAGAACCCTTGATTAAATCTCATCTTGCATTCCCACTTGTTGATGAGAATCCATGATCCATGCCTCCATCTTCTTCTGTCCTTGACCGTTGATTAACTTTTTCAATCTCAACCCTTCATTTCTCATTTGCTTTTCTATAAATAGGTCACTATTTGGAGACAAATGGATCCATCTTTCAATTTTTAAACTTATGCTATTGAAATCACTCACACTCACTCATCTTTGCATACGTTTAGCATATTTTAGTTCAAATTAGTTGCATAAATAGCTTAGCTTCCATTAATGGCTTCCATAATGCATTCATTTAGCTAATTAGATAATTAGGGTTGGAATATTTTTAGTTTAAATCTCATTTAGAGTAGCTTAGAAATTGCATATCTACATCTTTTAGCATAAAATTATGTTAGATTAACTCTTGCATCATACTCATTTTAGCATAAATCATGTTTTCATCCGTACATCACAACCGTTTCATCGATTCTCTTCAATAGATTCGATTGAAACAAGCTCATTGATCACGGGATTGGGAAAGGGTCGTTGTTCCACATCAACACAACATCAATCTCAAAATGGGATAAGTTTCAAATGGATTAGAGTAAACATTTAAATGCTTTTGTAGTTTCAATAAATGTTTAGTTTAACTTTCATTTGAATGATCTTGTTTAAGATTGAGTATTAGTGGCATGAATATGCTTCGATTCTTCATGGATCAAGTGTAATCAAACCATGCTAATATCCTTGGTCACATTTCGATGCTAGAAGGAGGGAAAACTGTAATCAAATTTCTATCTCGAATTCTGTTAGTTTTGACTTTTGCAGGAAAGAGTGCTACCCAACATAGTTTCAATGACACCTTTGCAGGTCGTCACCATACAATGACACTATCGCCATTTCAAATAGCGACACCTATTAAATACACCGACATCGATTAAAAAAATAGCGACGCTAATAATTTTTAGAGGTATTGAAGATTTGCAAACAACGACGCCTGACCAAATAGTGACGCTATCGTGCTCACTGGTTTCTCTGTAGAGCGACGCCCAAATTCACCAGAGTGAAACCCCTGTTCACTAGAGGAACACTATTGTGAATAGCGACGCACAACTTTGGTAAGAGATTAACGGTCATTTTTTAGCATGTGTTTTATTTTTTTTGATTCATCAGAGTACTAACATGCTTCTAACATTGTTCTGGTTTTTAGACTAACATGGTTTTGTAGGATTGGATGACACGAAGCTAAAGTGAAGAAGCATTTTCATCTTAATATTTTATGATTGTAACAAGTGTTTGACACTTTGGGGCAATTATAACCCAATTTCTTATGCTTTTTACTTTATGCTCTAGTACCTCACTAAATTTCATTTGGGTTTCTAATGAATGCTCAAACGAGACTAAAATTGAACCCTCATCTTATCATTGTCTTTTGGGTTTTAAAATTGAGCAAGGCAACTTAACATTTGGTTGGTGCATAAAATAAATTCATCTTAGCCTTAGTTAGTAAAATGAATGAGTGTTTGCTTTGTTGTGACACACTTGTAGTGCGTATCCAATCCCCTCGTGCTTTGTGCGATCTTGGGTGAAGAGAAACACTCCAAGTGTACTTCGTTGTTTGTGTGCACTTATAGTATGTATCCAACCCCCTTGTGCTTTGTGCGATCTTGGGTGAAGAGAAATACTTAAGTACACTTTTATGCTTTGTGTCACTCTTAAGAGAGGACTTATTATGAGATACACCCTGCAACGGGAAACTCATAGGTTAGGAAATCGTGAGAAGGTACCTTCTATCCTGGACTGTATAACATACTACACCTAGTACCATGCCTTAAGTGGAACAAGAATGGTAGTATGAGCCTTAAGTGGCAAAGCAGGTGCGTATACAACCAGGTGTTCTTGGTTTGTTACTAAGAACCATTATTTAGTTGCCAAAAATCCTTAATGCTTGTTGATGCAAGAACGGTCATTCTAAAGACGCCCCACATTTGTACTATTCATTTTTGAAACAAAAAAAATCCTTAGGATCTTAGGATCTTCAGGATTTTGAGATTTGGTGGTCCCGAGAAGTGTGTGCCGTGGAGAGGATCTAGTGTCGCCAAATCTAACTGTTCGCAATGTCTTAGTGTTTGGAGAAATCTGAGTGGGGACTCAACAAGTATGGCCATTTCAAACCTAGGATTGTAAATGATTGTGATTCAGTTTAATACATTGCTTGGTTCTAAAACGATACAAAACAAACACTCACTATCTTCTTCAAAATTTCAAACACTTTGGCCTAAATATGGATATCTTTTGAAATAGCCTTGATATTACTACTTTTCCTAAGGATTTCTATTCTTAGATATTTCTAAATATTTTGATTTATATCTCAATCCATATTTTGCAAAGACAACATAGGCAATTATGGATTCAACCTCATGATTTTCACAAAATGGACATTGTGAAAGTTATGATGTTTTTTGACATAAACATTTAGTTTGAAAACATAATCAAGACAAGTGTTTGTGGTAAAATAAATTCACTTAAGCAAGATAAACTTGAAAAATTGAACAACACATGACTATTTGGAGACCAATTTCTCCCGTTGAACAACCTGATGTTACATATGCTATTATCCAACCAAACTTTGAACTAATTCAAGGAGAACAAGCCAACATAATTAGCAGTTTGAGAAGCTTCACTTTTGAAACAAAAGAAACACATGCACAGTGGAGAAACACAACCAACATCTTAGATGAAGAAGAGGAACAAACCGATATTGGGGCTAGAAGGCCCCTATTACCACCACCTACATGGCTATAAATATTATCTTTTCTTCCATAGACTTAGATTTCTCTAAATGATCTCACACAAAATCAAAATCCCCAAAAGAAGGTCTATAGGTCATCATTTCAAACTTAGGCATCTTAGTTAAAAAGCAATCAAAAACCACATTTGGCTCTCTACCAAAACAAAAAAAAAAAATTGGTAAAATTTTATGAACGCGCACTAAGGAAACATCCCGACATGTATATGTTCTTTATGGGTCAAAACCCTGGTCTTTTTCATGATAATGAACCTATCTAAAACATTGGGTCTTTAGGATTTGAAAACTTTAGAGGTCTAGCATGTTTCTCACTACCTTGGTCTTATCAAGCAAAGGTTCACTCTAAGTCAACATTGGGTCAAGCATTTCACTCACCCCTTCATCAAATTTCATCCTTCACTTCACCAAACTTTGCAAAACTTTCGAATACACCAACACTTTTTGACTTGAACATCAATCAACCCAACCCCTAACTTAGCTACTTTGTATGTGAAATGTATCCTTTTCAATGCACTTAGTTGAGTTAGTTATCATCTTTCAATTAGTTTATCTTGAAGGTAACGAGTCTACCCTAAAGGTTTCCAAGTTCATAAAAATCCTTTATCCTAACATCAAAACATCAAACCTAAGTCAAAAGTGTTGTCCCAAAATGTTTGCAAAGATCATTTTCCACGTCATACATCTTTTCATCCCCCATTATCATAATTGCTCCAAAAAGACTTAGAGCATCCCTTTTACCTAGATTTGAGTCAACTAGAGAGTTCAAACACTGCAAATCTCAACACAACTCTCCCAAAGGTGACACAAAATTTATGGTAAAGACAAGAACACAACACAAGAGAATCATGGAGAAACCAAAGTCACATTTGTGTCAAGTGATCCAAATCCTCTAGAATTTGATCCAAGAAGCCAAGTTACCCCATCACAACAACCATCCTCTCCATCAGGACCATATGAGATAGAAGACATCACAAACAATCCCTTTGAGCTTACTAGGGAGGAAATCCTGGAACATCAAGCCTTTGAAAACATAGCTCCAATTTCCTCGTCATTTGTTTCCCAAAATTTGACACAAGGTTTCACAAATCTCTTACTAGGAAAAAACCAAACATCCACTCCTAGTATTGCAACTAGTCTTGCCAAGGACTTTGTTCTAACTCTTCCATTTAAAAGCAGTACACTTGTGGGTACCCTTGATACCAATCCCCCACCTCCAACCACCACTTGGACACCTACCTTTGGTGCTCCTCCCATTCCTGAAGATCCCAAACAACCATATAAACCCCTTGACCTTCATTACTCCACCATTGCCTCCACATATCGAGGACACCCCTCTTCATCCATACCCATGAGTACCACAAGTGTGTCCACCATCACACAAAGCAGTACAGACCAAGTGTCTCAAAACAACACAAAAGGGCATGCCAATACCATACCATAGAGTCAACCCTTAATATAGATAGGGACATCTTTACCTGTTGACCGAAGATATTAGCATGGGCCAATTACGCTTGATCCATGAAGAATCGAAGCATATTCATGCCACTAATACTCAATATTAACAGGATCATTCAAATGAAAGTTAAACTAAACATTTATTGAAACTAAACATTATGAACTGTGAAAGCATTTAAATATCTACTCTAACCCATTTAAAATTTATCCCGTTTTGGAATTGGTGTCGTGTTGATGTGGAACAATGACCCTTTCCTAATCCCATGATCAATGAGCTTGTTTCAATTGATTCTATTGAAGAGAATCGAAGAAATGGTTGTGAGATGCAAATGAAAACATGACCTATGTTAAAATGGACATGATGAAAGAGTTAATCTACCATGATTTTATGCTAAAAGATGTAAATATGCAATTTCTAAGCTAATCTAAATGAGATTAAACTAAAATATTCAAACCCTAATTATCTATTTAGCTAAATGGATGCATTATGGAAGCCATTAATGGAAGATAAGCTATTTATGCAACTAATCTAAACTAAAAGATGCTAAATGTGTGTTAAATATGAGTGTGAGTGTGAGTGATTTCAACAACATAAGTTTGCAAATTGAAAGATGGATCCATTTGTCTCCAAATAGTGACCTATTTATAGGAAACCAAATGAGAAATGAAGGGTTGAGATTGAAAAATCTAATCAACGATCAAGGATGGAGGAAATAGGAGGCATGGATCATGAATTCTCATCAACGGATGAGAACGCAAGATGAGATTTAATCAAGGGTTCTCATTCCTTCAAACAAGCACACTTTTGACCTGTACAAGAGGTCAAAAGTTAACTTGCACAAGAAGTCACAAGTTAACTTGCATTTGAAGTTAAGTGAGAATATTCCCTTTTTCAAATGAGTGAAGAAAAATAATATTCTTTGGAATATTCTCATGGGTGAGGGAGAAGGATAATTTAGTTAATTAAAACCAAAATAAATTGTGCAAAAGGGGAAGGAATACTCCATGGGAATATTCTTTTTGGAGGAATGTGCAAAGGAGGAATATTCCCTTGGAATATTCTTTTGCAAGTGGGAGGAATTAAATTTATTAGTAATTTGATAATTAAATAAACTTTCAATTATGCAAATTAGGGGAATTAGGATTCATTAAATAATTAATTTATTTAATGGAAAGGGGAAGCGATATGATATTTAATTAAATAACTTAGGGTTACTTAATTAAATAAGAGGACTTTAAGGATTAAATTAAATAATTTGATTTATTTAATTTAATAGGATGAAATGTTAGCATGGAAGGGGATGAATTAACCTAATTAGGCCAATTAGATTAATAGATGAAAATGAGGCAATTAATTAAATAGTTAGGCTAATTTAATCAATTAAGTGAAAAGAGGATGGGTTTGAGGATGAAACGGTGTTAGTATTACCTGATTCGATTGTATGATATCATTCAGGATATTTTTTAGTGTCTACATTTTCCCCTCTTTGAAGTGAGGTACCTGTTGCTTTGGTTCAAAGACTGATGCTCTTTAGATTTAAGAACTGTTGCTTAAATCAAAAAAAAAAAAATTCTGATTTTTAGATGTCCCAATAGAAGGATTAAGCTTATTCCTTGTCCCCTTGAGAAATCAAACGAAAATTTTAAATTTTGGGTTGATTTCTCAATAAAGAGGAAAAGTTGCCCCAGGGGACCAAAAAGGCTCTGGGATGCAAGAATCATGCCAAAAATGAAAAAAATGATGCAAAATAAGGTTTTGATTAGAAAAATTGGTGAAAATGATGATAAATCCTAGCTTGAAGGATAAATTAGGGCAAAAAACCCTAATTTTGATGTATAAATAAGCCAAGAAGGGTCACTTTCAATTCATTTATGCATTTACACCTTAGAGATTTCTTGCTTTTTGAGCTCTGACTCTCTGACGAAATGGTGCAACGAGTGCTCCTGCGACACATTTTCAACTGAGTTCGAGAGTACCAAAGGCTTCCAAGCACATGACCACCGGTATGTGATTCAAAACTTGATATGAAATTTGACATTTTGATGCATTTATTATGCTTTGAAATTTAAACTTTGGCAACGTCACTATATAGCGACACTAATTTGAGAATCGATGACACTAAATTGAATTTTAGCGATGCATGTGTATTGCAATGCAGTTCGCAATTTAGAATTAGGGTTTCTGATTTTAAATTGCGACACATATGTTTATAATGACACATTTCTCAATTTGAAAATTAGGGTTATGGTTTCCAAATTTTAAATCGCAACACATGTTTTATGGTGACATGATTTGCAATTTGAATGCCTTTAGGTGTCAGTTTAGAATTTGAAATATAGCGACGCTATCATAAATAGTGACACTATTGTCATTTTGGAGCTAAAAATTCCAAACTGAGTCATTTTTTTTTGAATTTTGATGTTGTACGCTTCGTGGGTGCAGGAGGTCATTCCACCCTTGATGTATCGCAAGCACCGACCCATAGTTTTAGAGAGACTTGGTGATTTATCCGAGTTGCACTAGGAGCACTTGGGGGAGATTGGCTTATGGTACGTTGTGTACATGCCCATTGTCCGAACACATCTGGATATGATGACCGTGTTGTGCAAGCGATGGCACAATGAGACTTCATCATTCCACCTTCCTACAAGCGAGGAAACAGTGACATTATAGGATGTATGGAAAATATTGCATTTGCCGATACATGGTGAGCGTGTGATATATGATGTCGACGCCAGTTATGATGCATTCCATGAGGTGATGGAGATTGAGGATATCATTCTAGTCACTTCACAGATCGACTTTGAGATGTATGGAGGTCGAGTGCCCACTTTCAGATTGATAGTTGCATCCATCATTTCTGGTTTGGTCACTCTAGACTGATGAAGTAGAGGATTCAACTCAGGATGGGTCTTGGCATGGCACCAGATGTTCTATAGGACACTGTTTGCATGGGGGCCAGTGATGTTGGCCTCATTATATCATGATATGCATGACTTTATATATTATGATGGCAAAGCCATTGGTACAAGAGTTACCTTACTGCAAATTTGGGCTTGGGAGCACATTGTTGTGCTTCGTCCAATCATACAAATGGCTGATGTAGAGCTAGATGACCCCGTGGTTTGGAGATACAAAGGCGCCATTACCTTACGACACACTAGGCAACTTGGGTTTCCATACTAGTGCCAGGTGCTTGATGATATGACCGTATTTAGATGGTGGCTCTAGCTACAGATGCCAACATGGTTTGATGATACGTAACAACTTTTCTTCGCTAGACAAACCCAGTATATGCAGGGTTGGGAGTACACTATTATCAAGAGATAATTGCTAGATAGGGTGGCTCGACAGTTTGGAGAGCAACATGATAGGCCAGATGATGCATATAGAGCCATCTTTGCTAGATCATCTCGAGAGGTTCCCACGTGGGGACCTACGATCCCAACTCCTGAGGTGGTTGAGGGATTTCGACAGTTGGTTGCTCATCCATGGGCATATGACCAGGGACAGGTGGATGCTTAGATGACGCTTGCATATGATGCATGGTTTACACCCACTTGTAGGTTGATAGATCCAATGGGTACTCCTCCATGAGGGAGACCTAGAGGGAGGGGAGCGGGCAGAGGCCGAGGCAGGGGACATGATGGCCAGGACGACCATGATGGGAAGATTCTAGGGGCACCACTAGTGGGTCAACAACCTCCAAAACAACCGCCTATTTAGTAGTAGATAATGTAGTTGCAACTAGTGTAGCCACCACCACCGAATCCTCAATATTTGTAGATTTAGCAGTAATAGCAGCAGGTTCAGGTCATTAGAGGTGAGCAGGATCAGGCCTATCAACAAATTTTGGTGATTATTGCTAAGAGGGATCAGGCACAACAACAAGTATAGGCTGTCATGACATAGAGAGGCCATGAGTGGCAACTTAGAGAGACTGCCGAGGTGTAGTTAGGACAGGAGGTTGGGCGACATCAACAACTCGAGATGATGATAATTGCATCTCATGGGCGGATAGTGTCTTCCAGGTTATACAGAGAGGTTGTTACTGAGTTAGCCTCCTACAAGATGCACTATCACAGAGATGTTCCCATGAGGCTTAGACAACCTAATTATTCTCAGAGGACTGGGGCACATGGCAGAGCAGAGGATCAGCCTAAGAGACAGGCTAGAGAGGGGAGCAACCACCAAGGCTAGCTCGAGTGTACATAATTTTTTTGATATATTTCCCGATTCTTTTATATAGATATACATTCATGGGCTCCTTTTTGATAGCCTCGTGGATATTGTATTTTTGATCGATATACATACACTGATTCAGATATTGTACCATAACATTCATTTTTTGATATATATGATATGAATTTGATATGATGTATTCATCTTATGTCATGCTTATGATCGTATGGATGCATATGATGTGAGATTTGACATGCTTATATTTTATCATGTATGGATGCACTTTAGTTATGCCTATGCGATATGCGATGATATGCAATGTAATGATATGGATGGATGCAATGTTATATTTGTTTTCATTATCTTTTCATGATATGTTATGGGATGGATGATTATGATATGCAAATGTTATGGATGCATTTCCTTTTTGTGTTTTTTCTATGCAATTTTATGGGGAGATGATGATGTATGCATATGAATGAATGGATGGATAATGCAGATGTTTACGCTTATGATATGATAATGCAATGTATGTTAATGATGTGTGATGCAAAGATTTAAGATTTTTAGAATAACAAATCTATATTATTCATCACAACTTAAATGATAATGATGATGCAGGATGTATGATGTGATATGATATGATTATGTTGATGATTTGTGGATGCAGGATGGATGCATTTATGATGTTTTTGTTGACTGTCATGATACCAGGTTAGTACAGAGATAAGATAGAAGAATCAATATGAATGACCATTGATTTTGATGTTTGCTTCAAAAGATCCAACAAGTCTATGATCCATTGAGACTTTATTAGAGATGGTGATGAGAAATGCATGATGATGAATTGCTCAAATCTTGAGATTGGGTTTTTTTGTCGTTCCTTATTGTATGATATAACACATAGACACAATGAATCAAGGTATTAATAACTAGGACAACATTGTATCTAGTGTAATGGACTTTGAATCTACAAATAGATAGGATAATTCTTGTTCACACCTTGAAATACAAAAACCTCGTTAGAATGTAAGTTAGAAGATTAGAATTTATTGGACCAAAGCATACACAATAGTCAACAACGTACTCGAAACATCCTTCCTACACATAACTAAGCAAGTATGCACCAAAATTATTTTACAAGAGTATCCACAAGCACGACAAATGAAAGATAATGATCGATGCCCCATTCCTTTCTCTCTAAATCGTTTTGATAGACATCATCGAGAGGTCCTTAGAATAGGTCATTTAAGATAAATCATAAGAAAAGATCAAATACAAATAGTCAATGATCATTTAAGATAACTAGGACAGCGTTGTATCTAGTGTAATGGACTTTGACTCTGCAAATAGATAGGATAGTTCTTGTTCACACCTTGAAATACGGAAACCTCGTTAGAATGTAAGTTAGAAACTTAGAATATATTTGACCAAAGCATACGCAATAGTCAAAAACATACTCCAAACATCCTTCCTACACATATCTAAGCAAGTATGCACCAAAATTATTTTACAAGAGTATCCACAAGCACGACAAATGAAAGATAATGATTGATGCCCCATTCCTTTCTCTCTAAATCATTTTGATAGACATCATCGAGAGGTCCTTAGAATGGGTCATTTAAGATAAATCATAAGAAAAGATCAAATACAAATAGTCAGTGTTATCTATATCTCTAGCCAGTTTAAGATAGCTAAGGTGATGCCTGATACTGATGTCCATCGCAGGAAGGATACATCTTAGGACATGTTGATTAGAGGTTGTTTGATGTTAGGATGATTATGAGCTTTATGATAAGCCGTTGATAAAAATTTCATTGATGCATTTACCTATGATTTAGACTTTAGATTTTGACACTTAGGTTCCCAATTTATGACTTGCTATACTTATTTTATTTTTGTTTCGCCAAAGGTTGAAGGTGATGATCTATTTATTATTGATGGAGTTTTATTGCAGGTGAAAACGCAATGAGTTGGATGGTTTTGGATTTTTTCTAGAATATTTCAATGTTTTTTGTGTTTTGAGAATGTTTTGAGGCTATTTTTGCCCTTTTTTTGGAGTTGTTTATGCGAATGTTTATGTTTTCAATTATTTGAGGTTGTTTAGGGTTTTTTTTGAGATATTTTGGGGATGTTTAGGTCTTTTGAATGTTTTCTAATGTTTTTGGATTTTCAATTTTCAAGTGTTTTTGTGTTTTCTGATATTTGAATGTTTAGGGGATTTTTTGAGAGTTTCAACCAAGAACCTAACATAAAAGACCTATCCTAGGGGCCTCGAGGGCTAATCAAAGATTAATCTTGCCTACGTTATACACGCAGAGACCACATAGTTCGACTGACATGACTTATTTACAATGAGAATATGAACAACTTGAGAGATGTCAGTTTATTATGAAAGACTCCTAAAGGACTGACCTAGGGTGTCTTGGGGGCACATCAATGATGGCCTTGCCTATGTTCAAGCTCAGAGATGATGTAATTCAACAAAGGTACTATTTTTGGATTTTTGATTGTTTTTGGATTTTTTGATGAACGTTTTACGAATGTTTTTGGTGTTTTTGATGAGATCTCTGATAACCTTAGGATATACAAGAACCCGATATGATCCATAACAAAGTGCCCCTAGCATGATGTAATAGACCACCTCTATATAGGCAAGACAAACTAACCTTTGGGATATGCCAAGCAGTACTAAAGGGGATACAATACTTCACAACATCAAGCTATGATAAGGATGTAGATGGGCGATGGAATAAATAGGTTGAATGATGAGGTGCTGGATGGATGGTGGTGCAAAGAATGATAGGATAAAGAGCCAAAGAATAGATGGAGGTGCTTTATTTATGTGAGGTGCCTGTTTGCTAGGTTTTTGCCAAGGTACTTTCCCAAAGTGTCACCGAAGTGGTTTTCACTAGAGGACAAATTTTTTCTTTACATTTTTAATTCTTTTTCTCATTTTGTTTTTGGATTTTGATCATTTTTTTATTTTTTTGTATTTTCAAATTTTACACCCTTCAAGACTAGGCATAAATTTTTTTAAGATGCAAGCTATTAGTTGGCTCTTGCAAGGGTTCACGTTCAGGTGTTGACAATTGATACGCTCTTGATCCATAGCTTGTTGTGATGATAAAGAGGCCCAACCAGTTGGGATCAAACTTTCCTTTACTAGCCTGATATGGAAGATTTTTCTATTTCTATTTGAGAACAAGATCCCCTAATTGGAAAGATCAAGATTTGATCTTCTTGTTATAGCTCTATTTCAGTTAGTTTTGATATACCTGCAAGTGATTAAGGGCATCAAGATGATGCTCATCCAAGAATTCTAGCTCATTCAGCCAAGATACTCTGTATTCTTCATCAATGATTAGGTTCTGTAGTCACACTCGTGGTGATGGGAGCTCAACCTCAATAGGCAGGATGGCTTTTGATTTGTACACTAGGGAGAAAGGGATTGCCCCTGTTGGCATGTAGATATTGGTTCGATAGGCCCATAGAGCGAGATTTAACTGCAAATGCCAATCACGACTAGCTTCATTGACTATTTTCTTCAAGATTTTTAGAATGGTCTTGTTTGTAGCCTCAACTTGATCGTTGCCCTGGGGATAATATGGGGTAGAGAATCGGTGTTGGATGTTGAATCTTTGACATAGCTCTTTCAAATCCTGATTCTTAAATGGTGTTCCATTGTTTGAGATTAGGGTTTGTGGAACACCATAACGACATATTAGGTAATTTAGGATAAACTTGGAAATTTGCTTCCCTATTATGTAGGTCATAGGAATGACTTCAACCCACTTGGTAAAGTACTCAGTAGCTGTTATGATAAACTTGTGGCCATTGGATGAGGTTGGAGTGATTTTTCCTATGAGGTTGAGTCCCCATTATGAGAAAGGCCAAGGTGTGATCATTGGTTGTAATTCTTGAGCTGGTGCATGAATCAGGTCTCCATGCTGTTGACACTGGACACATTTCTGCACATACTGATGAGCTTCTCTTTCCATGGTTGGCTAGTAGTACCCCATCCTCAATAATTTCTTAGCTAAAGTCATACCACTAGAATGGGAATCAAATATGCCATCGTGAACTTCTGTTAAAGTGGTTAAGGCTTCCTCTTGGTTAAGACATTGTAGTAATATTCCTTCGATGCTTTGGCGGTATAGGATATCACCTAGGATTACGAATTGGGATGCCTTTTTGACAAAGGTCTTTTTAAGGTTTGAGGTGATATCGGGTGGGAGGGTTCCTCTGCTAAGGTAGATGAATATGTCATGATACCATGGGGATTCAGGACCAACAATGATACACATGAAATTTGATTTAGGAATTTTGAAAGTTGGTATGAGAAGTTGTTCTACCAAGAATTCACATTGAAGGAGGTTGTTTGACACGTCTATTAGTCATCCGATTATTGCCATGTTGTCTGCTGCTCTGTTGTTCATGCAAGGAATCTGCTCAAAAGTTATATCTATGAAAAGGTCCTTGAGAATTTCCACCATCTTCTTGTAAGGGGTAAGCTTGTCATCCTTAGTTTGGTAGTCATCATTGACTTGGTTGATAACCAGTCGTGAGTCTCCATAGACTTTCATCTCTTGTATCTACCACTAAACTACTATCCTTAGACCTATGATTAGGGCTTTGTATTCAACAATTTTGTTAGTGCACGGAAATGATAGCCCATGTATGAATTTGTAATGCATTCACCTTGAGGGGTGATGAAAATAATACCTACTCTTGATCCATGTTGGGTGAACAATCCGTCAAAGTACATTTTCCACTAATCTGTGAGATTGATGAGGAACACTGATTCATTAGGGAACTCAGATATCAAGGGATTCTCAACATAGATAGGTGCATCTTCTAGTTGGTCTACGATCACTTGCCCTTTGATTGCCTTGTGCTCCATATACTCTATGTAATATTTAGTTAAGATCATTACCCATTTAGCCATTCACCCAGTGAGAGTTGCTTTGGATAATAGGTATGCCAATGGGTCAATCTTTGTAATGTTTGATTTTATGTGACATCATATGATGCTTGAACTTTTGTGAAGCAAAAAATATTGCTAAACATGCTTTCTCAATGGTTGAATAGTTCAATTCTTAGCCCACCAATGTCCTGCTGATATAATAGATAGCCCTTTTCTTTCCGTTTTCATCATGTTGTGCTAAAAGATCTCCCAATGCTATTGATGTTGTTGAGATATATAGGATTAATGGTTTGTTTGGTATCAATGACATTAACACTGGAGGTGTCAATAAGTAGTCCCTGATCAGCTAGAAATATTTATCACACTTCTCATCCCACTTGTAAGTTGTTCCTTTGTGGAGAAGATGCAAAAAGGGGTGGATTTTGTCTAATAGTTACGCTATGAACCTTCTAATAGACTAAAATCTTCCTTGTAATCCTCTCATCTGCTTTAGTGTTTGTGGTGGTTCCATGTCTAGGATGGATTTTACCTTTGTTGGATCAATTTCTATCTCTCTTTGTGAGATGATAAAGCCAAGAAGTTTCCTTGATGTAACCCTAAAGACACACTTTTTTGGATTCAACTGTACCTTGTATTCTTCAAGCCTGTCAAAGATGGGTCCTAAGACTCCTATGTGCTCACTTCTTTTCTTTGATTTTTCAAAAATATCGTCCACATAATCTTCAGATGTTTTATGGATCATGTCATGAAAGATAAGGGTCATTGCTCTTTGATAGGTTGCTCTTGTATTCTTTAACCCAAATGGCATCACATTCCAACAATAGGTTCCCCATGGACAAGTGAATGTGGTTTTGTGTTGATATTCCTTGGCGATCATGATATGATTGTAGCCTAAAAAAATGTCCATGAGTGACAACATCTCATTCCTAGCTATTAAGTCCATAATGAGGTCGATGTTAGGAAGAGGGAAATCATCCTTCGAGCATGCCTTGTTTAAGTCTCTAAAATTAGTGCATATTCTGATGCCCCCAGTGGGTTTTGAGAATGTTACCAGGTTTGAAACCCACTTAGGATAATATGTCGGTTAGATGAATCCAACGTCAAGAAGCTTTTGTAACTCTAGTTTCACCAAGAGTGCTATCGGAGGAAGCATCTTCCTTAATTTTTGCTTGAATGGCTTGGCTTCAGGATAGACTGCTAAGTGATGCACAACCACTTCTGGATCGACCCCTGACATATTTGTGTATGACCATGCAATTTTAGCTCTTCGCTCCTTCAGGAATGCTTCTAGGTTCTTTCATTCTTCATCCAACAAGGATTCAACATATAAGGTGATCTTAGGCGCTTCGTCTATTCCCACATTGACTGGAGTGGCCTTTTCTGCTAGCACTGTTAACTTCTTTGGATACATTGCACTAAGGGGGAGATTTAATCCCTCATCATTGGGCACCTCAAAGAGGTTTTCACCCTCAGATACATCCTTTCTTTTTACTATTTTAGGATCAAAGAGTGTCACAATGTGGTTTTCACTCAAGGATCTGCATGTTAATTGCATTTCATCAATTTTGTGACTGAAGGACTCAATTGTCTCCCCATAGTATGCCCCTATCATCAATTTCTCAAGTTTATCTTGCTTAAGTGAATACCAAAAATAACCTCAAAACATTTTCAAAATACCAAAAACATTGAAATATTCTAGAAAATCCAAAACCATCCATCCCATTTTTGCTTTCACCCGCAATAAAAATTCACCCATAATAATTCGATCATCACCTTCAACCTTTGGTAAAGAAAATAGAAAGCAGGAATAACATGTTGTAAAGTGAGAACCTAACTGTCAAAATCTAAAGTCTAGATCATAGGTAAACACGTCAGTGAATTTTATATCAACGACTTATCATAAAGCTCATCATCATCCTAACATCAAACAACCTCTGATCAACATGTCCTAGGATGTATCCTTCCTGCGATGGACATTAGTATCATAAATCAACTTAGCTAAATTAAACGGGCAAGAGATATAGATAACACTAATTGTTTGTCTTTGATCTTTTCTTATGATTTATCTTAATGACCTATTCCGAGGACCTCTTGATGATGTCTATCGAAACGATTTAGAGAGAAAGGAATGGGGCATCAATCATTATCTTTTGTTTGTTGTGCTTGTGGTTACTTTTGTAAAATAATTTTGGAACATACTTGCTTAGTTGTGTGTAGGAAAGTTATTTGGAGTACATTGTTGACTATTGCATATGCTTAGGTCCAATATATTCTAAGCTTCTAACTTACATTCCAACAAGGTTTCTGTATGTCAAGGTGTGAACTAGAACTATCCTATCTATTTGTAGAGTCAAATTCCATTACACTAGATACAATGTCATCTTGGTTATCAATACCTTGATGCATCGTGTCTATGTGTTATATCAAATAATAAGGAACGACAGAAAATCCCAATCCCAAGATATGAGCAAATCATCATCATGCATTTCTCATCACCATCTCTAATAAAGTCTCGGTGGATCATAGACTTGTTAGATCTCTTAAAGCAATCATCAAAATCAATGGTCAATCATCTTGCTTCTTCTATCTTCTCTCCGTGCTAACCTAGTATCATGACAATCAACAAAAACATCATCAATGCATCCATCCTGCATCCACAAATCATCAACATGCGTACATCCTCCATCATCCTAGCATAATCATGGCATATCATAAATTTAGGAAACATACATCTTGCATCATCATTATCATTTAAGTTGCAATGAATAATATAGATTTGTTATTCTAAGCATCTTAAATCATTGCATAATCATGAACATCTGCATTATCCATCCATACATCCATATGCATACATCATAATCTCATAAAATTGCATAAGAAAATACACAAAAACAAATACATCCATAACATTTGCATACATAATCATAGCATAACATCTATTTATCATATCATCCATCCCATAACATATCGTGAAAAGATACTGAAAAAGAATATAACATTGCATCTATTCCATTTCATACCATTGCATATCATCTCATATCATATTGCATAGGCATAAATAAAGTGCATCCATACAATCATAATCATGACATAAGAGTACACATCACATCATAAATCATTTGTATCCGTATCATATATATATATATATATATATATCAAAAAATGAATGTCATTGTACAATATCTGAATCAGTGTATGTATATTGATCATAAATACAATATCCACAAGGCTATAAAAAATGAGCCCATGAATGTATATTTGTGTAAAGAATCGAGCAATGAATCAAAAAGTGTATGTACAATTGAGCTAGCCCTAATAGCTGCTCCCCTCTCCAACCTGTCTCCCTAGCTAATCCTCTGCTCTAGCATGTGCCTTGGTCCTCTAGGAGTAATTCGACTGTCTAAGCACCACAGGGACATCTCTGTGATAGTGAATCTTATAATAGGTTGCCTCATTAACAACCTCTCTATATAACTTGGCAAACACCCTTGACATGCAACTATCATCATCTCAAGCTGCTGGCACCACCCGACCTCCTGTGTTGACTACATCTTGATAGTCTATCTGAGCTGCCACTCATGGTCTCTCTCTGGTGTGATAGCTTGTACCTGTTGTCATGCTTAATCCCTCTCAGTAGTAATAGCCAAAATATGCTAGCAAGCCTGATCCCGCTCACCTATAATGACTTGAATCTGTTGTTGCAGTTGCTGAATCTGTAAATATCAGGGATTTGGTGGTGGTGGCTACACTGGTTGCTACTAAATAGGAGGTTGTTGTGGAGGCTATTGATCCACTAGTGCTGCCCCTATAATCTGCCCATCCTGACCATCCTATCCCCTGCCTCTACCTTTTCCCACTCCCATCCCTCTCGGTCTCCCTTGTGGTGGAGCACCCGCTGGATTTGTCAACCTACGAGGGGATGTAAACCATGCATCGTATGGAGGCATTATCTGAGCATTGGCCTATCCCTGATTGTATGCCCATGGTTGAGCAACCAACTGTTGAAAGCCCTCAACCACCTTAGGAGCAAGGATCGTAGGTCCCCATGTAGGTACCTCTTGTGCTGATCTAGCAAAGATGGCTATGTATGCATCATTTGGCCTATCCTACTGCTCGCCAAACTGTCGGGCCACCCTATTTGGCAAGTATCTCTCAATAATGGTGTGCTCCCGACCCTACATATATCAGGTCTGTCTAGTAAAGAAGAGTTGCTAAAAATCGTCATACCACACTGACATTTGAAGCCAAGGCCGCCATCTAAAAACTGTCATACCATCAAGCACCTTGTGCCAGCATGGAATCCCAAGCTACCTAGTGTGTTGTAAAGTGATGGCCCCTTTGTATCGCCACACCATTGGATCATCTGGCTCTACATTAGCCATCTGGACAATCGGTTGAAGCATTGCAATATGCTCCTAATCCCAAATGTGTAGCAAGGTAACCCCTATGTCGATGGCTCGTCCACCACAGTAAATGAAGTTGTGCATATCATGATACAATAAGGCCAACATCATTGGATCCCATGCAAATAGTGTCCTCCTGTAGAGCATCTGGTGCCAAGCAAGGCCCCATCCTAGGCCGAATTCTCTGTTTTGTCGATCAAGAGCAACCAAACCAGAGATGATGGTTGCAACAAGCAATTGAAAAGTAGGCACTTGACCTCTGTACATCTCAAGGTTGATCTGTGAAGTGACTAGAACGATGTCCTCAATCTCCATCACCTTGTGGTAGGCATCATAACCGACATCAGAGTCGTAAATCACACGCTCGCTATGTATCAACAAACGCAGTATCCGCCATACATCCTCTAGTGTCACTATCGCCTCGCCTATAGGAAGGTGGAATGAACTGTGCCATTGCTTGCACAATGCGGTCATCATAGCCAGATGTGTCTGAGCGATGGGCATGTACGCAATGTATCATAGACTGACCTCCTCCAAGTGCTCCTGTCACAACTCGAATAAATCACCAAGTCTCTCCAATACTGTGGGTTGGTGCTTACAAGACATCAAAGGTGGAATGACTCCTACATCCATGAAGTGCACAACATCAAAATTTGAAAAAAATTGGCTAAGTTTGAAATTTTCAGCTCTAAAATGACAATAGCGTTGCTATATTTCAAATTCTAAACTATGACGCTCGAGGCATTAAAATGCAAATTGCAAGTCGCGTTGCTATAAACATATGCGTCATGATTTAGAAATTGAAACCCTAATTCTAAATTGTGAACTATGTCGCAATACACATGCATCGCTACAATTTAAATTAGCGTCACCGATTATCATATTAGTGTCACTCTAGAGCGATGCCGCCAAAGTTTAAATTTCAAAAGGCATTAAATGCATCAAAAAGTCAAATTTCAAATCAAGTTTCGAATCACATACTGGTGGTCCTACACCTAGAAGCCTTTGGTACTCTCGAACTCGGTAGGAAATGTGTCATGGGAGCTTGTCGCACCATTTCGTTAGAGGGTTAGAGCTCAATTTGCAAGAATTCCTTAAGGTGTGAATTCACAAATGAATTGAAAGTGACCCTTTTTAGCTTATTTATACATCAAAATTAGGGTTTTTTGCCCTAATTTAACCTTGAAGCTAGGGTTTATCATCGTTTTCCCCAACCTTGCCAATCAGAACCTTATTTTGCATCATTTTTTGCATTTTTGGCATGTTTCTTGCATCTTGAAGCCTTTCTAGACCCCTGAGGAAGCTTTTCACCTTTGTCGAGAAATCAACCTGAAATTCAAAATTTTCACCCAATTTCTCGAGGGGGCAAGAAATCAGCTTAATCCTTCAGCAGTCGGGCATCTAAAAAATCAAATTTTTTTTTTAATCTAAGCAATAGTTTTTTAATTCGAAGAGTATCAGTCTTTGAACTGAAGCAACGATACCTCACTTCAAAGAGGGGAAAAATGTAGACACTGAATAATTTCCTGAATGATATCATACACTCGAATCAAGTATACTAACATCATTTCCTCTTAAAAACTATCATATTTTCGCTTAATTGATTAAATTAGCTTAGCTATTTAATTAATTGCATCATTTGCATCTATTAACCTAATTCATTTAATCAAGTTAATTCCTCCCTTTCATGCTAACATTTCATCTCATTAAATTAAATTAATTAAGCTATTTAATATAATTCCCTAAAGTCTTCTTATTTAATTAAATAACCCTAAGTTATTTAATTAAATGTCATTTCACCTTCCCCCCATTCATTAAATCATTTAATTTAATGAATATCACTTTATTCTTCTTATTCCCCTAATTGCATATTAAACCCTTGTTTAATTAGCAATTATTTAACTAATCTAATTTCCCCCCCACTTGCAAGGGAATATTCCTCCTTTGCACATTCCTCCAAAAGGGGAATATTCCCATGGAATATTCCCTCCCCTTTTGCACAATTAAACTTTGTTTTAATTTGCAAAATATCATTTTTCCTCACCCATGAGAATATTCCAAAGAGTATTCTCTCCTCCAATCATTTGAAAAAGGGAATATTCTCACTTAACTTCAAATGCAAGTTAACTTGTGACTTTTTGTGCAAGTTAACTTTTGACCTCTTGTATAGGTCAAAAGTGTGCTTGTTTGGAAGGAATGAGAACCCTTGATTAAATCTCATCTTGCATTCTCACCCATTGATGAGAATCCATGATCCATGCCTCCATCTTCTTCCATCCTTGACCACTGATTAGCTTTTTCAATCTCAACCCTTCATTTCTCATTTACTTTCCTATAAATAAGTCACTATTTGGAGACAAATGGATCCATCTTTCAATTTTTAAACTTATGCTGTTGAAATCACTCACACTCACACTCATATTTGCATAAATTTAGCATATTTTAGTTTGAATTAGTTGCATAATAGCTTAGCTTCCATTAATGGCTTCCATAATGCATCCATTTAGCTAATTAGATAATTAGGGTTTGAATATTTTTAGTTTAAATCTCATTTAGAGTAGCTTAGCAGTTGCATATCTACATCTTTTAGCATAAAATCATGCTAGGTTAACTCTTGCATCATACTCATTTTAGCATAAATCATGTTTTCATCTGTATATCAGAACCGTTTCATCGATTCTCTTCAATAGTATCGATTGAAACAATCTCATTGATCACGGGATTGGGAAAGGGTCGTTGTTCCACATCAACACGACACCAATCTCAAAATGAGATAAGTTTCAAATGGATTAGAGTAGACATTTAAATGCTTTCGTAGTTTCAATAAATGTTTAGTTTAATTTTCATTTGAATGAGCTTGTTTAAGATTGAGTATTAGTGGCATGAATATGCTTCGATTCTTCATGGATCAAGCATAATCAGCCCATGCTAATATCCTCGGTCACACAACTTAATAAGTTCCCATTAAAAAAAATCTCACTGCCTAACCTCTAGTTTCCTACAGCTACCGGAACATGAAAACCAGTTTGCTTAGAAGTCTATGATGATGTTTTTGATAGGAGTGCTCTCTCAAAATTGACTGTGGGGCAACCTATCATATTTTATTCTCCCCACCATAAATTTATTTAACCTTTGATAGCAAAGAGCATTAAGTTCACGTGCCCACTTTTGGAAATTTATTAATTAACAATGACCTCTTGACTCATGTATTCCTAGTAGTATCAAACGTAGGAATGCAGTTATGTTGGGACACAATTACAGATCTTTTTCCAAACTATCCTTTCAATGCTTCTTCCTCACAGTTGTCACTTATCCACTCAAGCTTGTCAACTTTTATTTTCCCAACTTGAACCTATCATATCGGCCTGCATATCAGTAGGACAAATATTGAAGTTTGATTTTGGGTATAGATTTGATTAGGCTTCATATTAACTCCTCCCAAATTTCCCATAGAATTGTTCATTGATTTCCATCCACTCATGAATATGGAGGAATAAAATAATTTGAAAGATCTATTTGCAAGCATTGTAGACTGAGGTGTTTGACATTAAGTTTCATATGTGATATATTTTCATGTTTACCTAATTAGGGTTTGAGGATAATTTCTCATTCATTCTTACTTATTGGTTTCAATTTATTTTATTCAAATAGGTTATTGGTTTAGAGTATTGGGTGTGTAATAACCAATAATTAAGAAAATTAGTTAAAATAACACATCCTATATCAATCCATTCAATAAATACTCTACTCTCAACTGCTCTAATTCTTGTCACATCTAACTATAATAAGTTAGATCAATTAATAATGTTATAGACACCTATGTGATCAAAAAAAAATTATCTATAACTATTCAAATGAAATTCAATATGCATATACATCAATATGAAACTTATTATCTACTAATTGTGATATGCAAGAATTCATAAATGCTAGTAATTCACAATAATTTAGTAAACCAAAGATATTATCTTAAGCTATCCTCAAAACACATAACCTATACCTATTCAATTATCCATTAAGTCAATTTACTCTATGTGTAGTGTCATTGTCAACTTTAAGCTAAGGTATTTTAATAAATAGGATTAATATTTCATGCTCTATGCTCACAATATGTATAATATCAAATCCATATATATACTAATCTTGATTAAGTGCATTGTAATAAGAATAAATTAATAGTCTAATCAATCTAACTTATGAAATCAAATCTAGTCTAAAAGTTCCATAAGTTATCTCAAAGTAGTTCTTATGTTTAGGTTGCCAATTATTCTAACACCTCCCTATTCATTTTTATCAAGATCATAATGGAGTGATACCTTGAGTGTCAAGTTAGTGCCAAATCCATTAACCATAACTAGGAACCATAACCGATATCTAAGATAGGAAGATTTAGAATCACATAATAGGCCATTCTACTAGTAATGTTATAACATGTTTCATAATCCATTCATACTAAATTCAATCCATACAAGTTTACATTCCAATGGAGCCTTTTCTATTATGATATAATTGTGCGAACCCCAATCCTAATGCCTGCAAAACAACATGAAAAAACACATTAGAAGATGAAATGCAAGCAAGAACAAGGATTCCTCAAGAAATTCATTTGAATAGAAAAATAGATAGAATATGAAGTGAAAAACACAATGAAATTTAAAAGCATATCAAATCCTATTCTAAAGCAAACAAACTCCTAATCTCTTGAGGGAATTGGTGCCAATTTGATGTGAAAATTGGCCCTTTCCCAACTCCAATGGTGCAATGGTAATTTGATGAAGAAATTTGATCCACTTTGTTGATGCTTGATGAGTACTCCAATGGAAAAATATGCATAACCTAGCTAAGATTCAATGATAATGAATGGAATTTGCTAATGATTTGAGCATAGTAAGTTTACTCAAATTATGGATGATCAAATGAGGAGTTTAGCCTCTTATTTATAGAATGAGAAGATGGATGAATGTTCAAAATAGAGCAATGTGGGACTAAGAATTAACCAATGGCAAAGTGCCACTTGTCAACCTATGAGTGGATGGAGGATGTGCAAGTTTTGAGGATTGTGGCAATAAATGTATATTTTTGAATTTTGAAATTGTTGAAATGACATGCAAAAGAGAAGGAAGAATGCATTGAATGCCACTTGGCTCAAGGCAAAGGACATGTAAGAGAGAGTAAATGCCTTGTTGGATGTACATGTCAACTTGGATTTTGAATTCAAACTTGAAGAATATTCCTTAAAAGATGCCTTGTTGAGGAAAATAGAGATTTAATAAATCAATTAAATCTATTTTCATGTGCAAGTGGTAAAAGCTAGAGGATGAGACATAAGAGGAGATTAAATTAATCAAAGTTAATTAATTTAATGAAGGGGGTTAAATGATGTGACCTATTTGACTTAAATTTGTGGATTTATTTAAATCAAATATGAGAAGAATGTGATAAGGGATTAATTAAATAAATATTTTAATTTATTTAATTAAAAGAGATGATGTTAGATTAAACTAAATAAGGTTTTAATTTATTTAATTTAATAGATAGACTTAAGAGATTTAATCAAATAAAATTAATTATTTAATTAAATAGGATAATTAGATCAAAATGGTTAATTTAATTATCGAGAAAAGGTGACTTAATTAGATAACTGATTTATTTAATTAAGAGAGGAATATTGATGAATTTAATTAGATAAGGGTATTTGATTAAATGGTTAGACCGAAGGATGATTCAGGATGAAACAATGTTAGTGGTGAGGATTAGATGCACAATGTCAATTGGTACATTTTACGTGTCTACAATAACATACTCAAAATGACATCAATTAACAAATTCTTAAATTATACAATTTTAATAGGGACTATCTAATACAAATATGATAAATGATTACACAATATTGGTTCATGATCCTCTAGACTTAAAACACTCTAATCTCAATTCATAACTTGCAATAAGTCTAGTTGAGATCATAGGGACAACTATTAAGGTTTGATATGTTATAAAAAATGACTTTATTTTTATATTCACTATTAACATTCTCAATAAAACTCAAAGAATATTTTTAAAAACATATAATTACGTTGTTTACAAAAAATATTGGTTACTAAATAATCAACTTAAATTTTAAACTCTTTATTTATTCATAACCATTTCATATAACTTGGCATTTGAAACATACTTTAAGCATTCTTTAAATAAATTATAATGATCACAATAAATTATATTCATTGTAATTTTAACTTCTTTTTTAACATTACAATTAAATAAACCATTAAATCACTAATATAAATATATATAACCATATTGCTTACTTCGAATCTGTCATGCCTATCTATGGGTGGGGCCTCACAATAATTTAATGTTACATGAACATATCATAAGCATTTGAAAGAAGCATTTGGGTCCTCTTTAGATGATGATTTAGATGAAGAAACATATCAAGTTGGGGAAGGGGCTAGTATTAGTGATGAAGTTGGGGAGGGGTCAAATATCAATCAAGGGAAGAAAAAATTACAAGTAAAAACAATCTGAAAGGAATGGTTAAATTATTATTTTTGGTTAAATTATTTTAAGCATGATGGTAATATAGTCATAAAATGTAATTATTGTGAGAAGTATAAGATGCTAGGCCCATAAGGTATACATGATGGATGAATCAATTCACAACATGATGCTCCCGTAACTCATGAACAATATGTGATACATAAAGATGCTCAAGAAAGATGGATTAATGCATCATAGAGAAAGATAAGATTTATTCTAGATCATATTTTAAAGATTCAAGATATTAATAGGGAAAGAGTAATCACTTCAATGAAAACAAGTTATTTTGTTTGTCAAGAGGATTTATCTTTAGCTAAGTATGGAAAAATATGTAAATTTCTCATGGATTTTAAAACTCCTAATATGCCAAAGTATCAAGACTACTCTACATACACAAATCATAAGGGTGTAAACGATTTTATTTTTTGCATATCAAAATATCTTGAACAAATTCAAATAGAAGAAATGTTGAAAAGTCCTTTTTTTCACTAATGGTTGATGAAAGTATTGATTGAAGTTTAGAGAAGAACCTTGTTGTTTATGCAAGATACTTAACTTTAGAGGGTCAGGGGACACTTATTTCTATGTTTATGAAGATCATGAATGTGTCATATGGAAAAGTGAAAATTTTATATGATACCATCAATCAATTGATAAATGATAGAGGGTTTCATTAACAAAAATAATAGTTGTCTCAACATATGTGACTTCTGCAATGGTTGGGCATGAAAATAGATTTGTTCCTCTTTTAAAATAAAATATTCCAAATCTTATTTCAGTGCATTGTATATCTCATTGTGAATCGTTAGTAGCAACAAATGCTTTTGAAAGGATACTTGATTTATTATTTGTTGAGAAAATAACAAATAAAGTGCATTCATGGGTCCAAAATTTACCAAAAAGATAATGGTTTGAATGATTTACTTAGAATTGTGCAAATTGATTTTTTAAATATTTTACAGATCCACACAATCAGATGGTTATCTAGAGGAGAAATCATAATAAGGCATGTGAATCTTATGCTAGCTATCTTAACTTTGTGGAAAAATGATAAGAAGTGTTTATCATTGTATAAAAAGACAATGATTTATTCTATTTAATTTTGTTTGCATATGCTTGTTGATTTTTGCAGTGAACTAAATAAATTGAATATAATTTTTCAAGAAGAAAATGTAGACATCCCAATTATTGATTTGTCTCTTGATGAAGCAATAGGAAATTTATATAGATGGTTTTTGAGAAAATGTACATTTGTAGAAAGTACAACTTATCTTTCAAAATTCTTGATTGATTATGAATTTGGAAGTATTGAAGTGAAAGACGATGTTGTAATTGATATACATGAATTAAAATGTATACATATTCCAATTGAGAGATTTGAGTATGGTGATGTATGGAAGCATACCATGAAACCCTGTGTTGAAGGAACACAAGAAAGTTGCCAACATATTGCAGAAGGCTATATTCAATCTCTCATTGATTATTTGAATGAAAAACATTTCTAGATCTTCCTCTTTTTAATGTAGAAAAAATATTTTTCCCTTCTTATTATCCATCATATTATCAAACTCGAGATAATATTGTAGAGAATTGTCTTGATAAGATTCTCCAACATTGCAACATACTACTTCAAATAATGTCAATGAATTTGTATCCACATTTGATGTTAGTGATTACAAAAAGGGAGTTAAACTCTTTTTTTTTAAGTTGTGAGTGTTTCAAGATGAAAGATGTATAGAGAGTCTTTTGTGACACAACATATTGGCATAAAAGTTATTCTTATATGATAAAGTTATGGCAAGCCATGCTTACTATTCTTGCAAGTATTGTTGATTGTGAAAGAGGATTTTCAAAATAAAACATCATCAAAGATGTTAGAAATAAAAGTTGGGTTTGGATATATATTGGATGCATTAATGAGAGTATCTTTAAATGAGCCTCAAGCAAATGATGTAAATCGGAATGAAATATATTAGATACAGAAGAATACAAAGAACTCTTCTTTTCTTGCCATTTGATATTATTTATATCTCAATTTAAAAATAATAAAAGAAAATAGTTATTTTCTTTGGGGAAGTTAATTTTGAGTTTAAATATAAGCAAATTACATATTGAAGGTTTATAATAGATTATTACATTTCTTTATTATTTATTGGTCATTTTAAGAATTATGATTTCTATTAAAAATTACTTAGTTAATTTAAATGATACATAATGATATATTCTAAAATAACAATTAAATTATTTGCATTACTTTATTAAAGATAAATTATCATTTTTCATATTTAATATGTATGATTAATAAATTCGATAAAAATAATAATATAGAAGATTTAATATAAAATTCTTCATAAATTCAACTTTTTTATATATTTAATATTTTCTTAAAACGTTAAATGAAAGGCATTTAAATGACCAAACCGTCATAAAATTTTCATATGATAGGTAGGAGTGATTGTCAAATTAGATGCCTAGTTGGAGATAATGTTTATCATTTGAATATTTATAGAATGTATTTTTTGTAAATTGTTTTGATTATAAGGGAAAAATATATTTTGAAGGGACCCGAAACCATTTACAATAGAAGATACAAAATGTTGCAAGAAAGGATTTTCAAAAGACCACCAGTAGCAACCCAGTAGCCAAAAAACACAATCGGGCGGGTGCTACACTAAAAGTAAGACAAACAACTACCAACAACACCCAACAGCCACAAAACAACCTAAAAGAGACCTACACCTAACAAGAAACATAAAGCAACAAAGAAAAAGACCAAGCACTAGTTCAAGCCACTCAGAGTGTTGGCCACCTCAATCTATTGGTTCCTATGCCTTTCAACCATATCCAACATCTCCTTCTCAGCATCAAATGATTTCTTCCAATCAACCGACCCTTTGCCAATAGGTCCTTTGTCATCGTCCTTAGCAGCTTTTTTACTTTTTCCCTTGGTCGCGTGCTCTTTCTCCATAAGGTAAGAGAAATAAACCTGATCCTCCTTGAGCTCACTTATTTTTCTGAAAAGGACTTCAAAGGAGTCTGTGTTCTTCACAGAGATATGGCACGCTTGCATTAATTTTTTGATATCCACATTTATACCTAAAACCTTGGCTTCTAGAGTCATCAATCTTTCATCACAGAGAGACTTAAAGTCATGATAGGAACCTTCAAGGTCCACCATTTTGTCTATGAGAATGTCCGACACCAAACCCTTCAGAACATTCTTCATATTTTCCTTCAAACCTCTAATTTTAATATTAATCTTATTGAACTCCTGCAGAGTCCATTTGGCTAATTTAAAGGTACCAGTGGCCCCAACTCTAGCCATATCCAGTAATTCATACATGGAGGTAGCATCATCATCAAGGTAAGAAAATTCCTCAGAAAGAGGATTTACCTTCAAGGGCTCTTGTTTGGATTTTTTCTTTTCCGCATCCTCCTCATCCAAACCCCTAATCTCCTTGTCCTGCTCCTCCTTAGGCAAGTCCTACATGGGAGAATCCTCAATGGCCAGCGTCTTGTCACCAGAATCCTTATCCTCACCAGCCACATTGGGGTCCTGAGTCAGAACCTTGGAGGCCTTGTTCTTCAGGTTAGCAATATGCTTTGACAGCCTCCTTGGTTTGTCAACCAAACCCACAACATTATCCTGTGTCCCCACCTCAAGACCACTGCCAACAACATCTTTACCAACATCCACCTCCATAGATTTGGGAGAAGAACCCCTCGACCCCATCTCTGTGTCCTCACTCTTAGAAAGGGCCAACCACTTAGTAATCTTGTTGCACTTAGCACCAACCACCTTCCTCTTCTTCAAAGATGTAGTCGTAGCCGCAGGAGAAACATTCTCCTCATCTTCATTCCATTCCTCCTCCTCATCCGAAGAGGACTCCGAACCCAATGACCCAGACATATCACTTAAAGCTTTCTCCTTTCCCTTGATGTACAAAGCAGGGATAAGAGTCTTGAAATACTCCATAATCAATAAAATAAGCCCTTCATGGAGGATGGGGCCCCTCCTATTCTTTAGATGTGCGTACATTGAGACCTCCAAAGATGATAACTGAAAAAAAGGGAACGAAATGAACAAACCATGTCTGAAATGGTTGAGGAGAGTAAAATGGTGACCAAGAATAGTCCTAAACCTCCCTTCCAGAGTCACGTAACACATCAACACCTCAACAACGCTCACCCAAATTTTCTTGAGGGAAGTTCTCTCATAGACCCATCTCTCCAATTTGATTAATTGCTTCCACTCATCATCTTTAAAAAACTGGACCATTGCCTCCTCATTACTCTTTTTATCCTTGAAGAACTTTCGGCCCACAGTCGGCATCCCAATAACAGTGGCAACCAAATCCTCATTTACCTCCACTTCCAGACCTTTAACCTTGAGCTTATGATTATGCCAAAAAGAAAAAAATTGTGCCGAGGCATTAGGGTCATGCCCGTGCAATCTCTCCAAAAATGGAGTAAAATTACCATGGCGTAGAATATTCCAGAGTTTCTTCTCTCTCTGAATGTCTTCACATGAATGCGGCTTGATTCTGCTCCTATCACCACCCATGGCTACCAACACAAGACTCACAAAACCCTTGTGAAAAACACTCAATGAAGACCAGAGAGCAACAAGACACCCACAAAGCGTGCAAAATGGATGAAGGTACTAGACCATAAATGCCGCATCACCTCACCCCACGCCATCATTTCTTAATAAACTCCTAGCTTTCTCAGGAAGGATCGATCCCTCCTCCCACGAATGAAATTCATCTAAACTGACAGTCGTGTTGGAAAAGAAATATGCCAACGATTTTCCTTCTCGATAAACGTGAGAGACGCGGGTCTCATGACAAGATTGCAACATGATTATCGTATCCTTAATGAGTTGGTCGACATTCCAACTTGGAGTATGTGTGCCACGCAGATAATTTATTATGTTCATGGAGCCACCTTCCACCCATAATTTGGAGTATCCTTTGCTGATAGCATATCTAACACTTATGAACGCAGCCTCTGCCTCCACACAATGATTGGTCTGAGTTCCCAACGGGAGTACCACTGCACCAAGGAGTCTGCCAACATCATTTCTTAACACCCCCCCACAACCTGCAGGCTCGGGATTCCCCTTCGCTGCCCCATCAAAGTTAACTTTAACCCAACCAAAAGGAGGAGGCTTCCATCTAGTGTTTAATCTAGTAACTGAGCTTGACTTAGGATTCACAATAGGAATTGAAGTAATCTTCTAGTTAGAAGTCACTAGTAGCTCATAACCAGCAAGGCAAGCAGAAGGGACACACCAAGTAGAATTAGAATGAATCAGAGCAAAATTCTCCAGAATGGCTCGATGGATCTTGATAAAAAGACTATCAACCTTGAGCTTAGACTCCCAAAAGATCATGTTATTTCTTTCTTTCCATAATCCCGAAGCAATATGCGGGGCCATAAGATCCTACAACCATCACAAAATAGGAGAGGAAGAAGGGAAAGTCCATTGATCAAAAAACTTAGCAAGAGAATCCAGAAAGACCCAACCAATATCCCAGAGTCGGAGAAATTTACTCCGAAGAGAAAAATAATAATCACACTCAAGGAGAATATGGAAAGCATTCTCACCATCAGCTTCACAATGAACACATCTATTAGGAATCGCAAACCCCCTCTTACAAAGGTTGTCTTGCATTAGAAATTTACCTTGCATAAGCAGCCAGAAGAAAACATTCACTTTGGGAATTAGCTTCTTATTCCCAACCTCCCCTAGAAAGGAAAAGATGCAGGTGCTTCCGAAGTTTTTTTTTTTTTTTTTGAAAATTGTTACGCAAGAGATAATATTTATTTATTGGAAACTTCCATCTTTTTCTAGATTTTTCACATTAGAGGATTTTGTAGCTATTCTAGGATATTCTAGATAATTGTATGAAATTTGTAAATACAACAACAATTATACCACTATACAAGTAACAAGAAATCAACAAACTATTATGTAATTTGATTTTTGATAATATAAATGTATTCAAGTGTTTTTATTTGTTGCACTCTTTTATCTTTTATGTTTCAAATTATTTATTTTTTCAATATGGTAACAAAGCCCTTTTAAATTTTAGGTAGTGATATGTTGGTTTTGTAGTGTGGACTTTGAACTATGCTGGTTATGATTAAATTGTGAGTAGCACAAGCAAGTTTTTTCTGGTAAAGGAAGTGAGCAATATTGTAGCAAAGAAAAGAATATCAGTATAAAAAATTGGTGAGAGATTTATATTTAAAATAAAAAATTGCATTAACAAATTTGAAGATTGTTTTTTAATTTCATTGTCATCTTAAAAAGAGGGAATTTAGCATAATGAGTTTCATTGGTATTCCTTAACCTACATTTAAATTAAATGGAAAAAATATTATGATTGGGTGTCTTGTATGGAGATTAATCTAACACTTTGAAATTGCTATGAAATTGTTAATGATAGTGAACAAAGACCAACAAACGTTGGAAAAGATCAAGAATATAGGGATAAGAGAGAGAAAGGCAACAACATTGATCAAGTTTACACTTTCTGAGGAAGTTTTTGTTGACCCCTTTGACATAGCTTGGTTTTGGCATTGATGTCAAGTTAGGTTGTTACCTTGATACATTTATAAAGGGCATGAGCTTCATTGGTTTGGTTGATATTTGGTGACTATGAGCTATCATTGTTATGACATTGAGGTTGCAATATTTCATGAGGTTTTGGTTTGTTGACTTAGCACTTTGATGCCATTGTGGCTTAGAATGACACAAAGGTTTTCAGTGGCTTAGACCGACACACAGGTTTTGAGCATTATAATGTTTAATTACATTCATGCAAAATAATCAAAGCTATGATGAAGAATTCCAACACAAAAGGCATAATGAATATACTTTGCTATCATTTTCCCTAAAAAGTTAATCACTTTGTAAAATACAAGGCAATGTTGATGGTCGAGTTAGGACTTGAGAAAACAGTGAAGAATGGTGGTTTGGCGGCTAAAAAATGATGAAAATGGTTTCAAGCAGTTCACAAATAGCATTTACAAAGTGACATCGACCTCATTTCTTGCAAGGTTGAAATGCAAAGTGGTAACTCGATTGTGTAAACCCTAGTTGTTTTGTTTTTGCATACTTGTATAATCTGGAAACGGTCTTTATTTTGTTGTCTTTACAATGGGATTTAGTGTATTTATTTTTTGCATTTGATTGAGGTCAAGTTACATTTCCTCATGGTCTTGGTTGATTTATGGCTGCATTGTGTATGGTTGTCGGGTTTGATTCAAAGTCTATCATTTCGACCTTGTTTAGTCTTGCATACACTCATTGTGTTGACATGGGTTTTGGTATTGGGCACATATGTAAGTTTATTGTCTAAACTTGTGTATACCCTGTTGTTAGGGCACAGGCTCTCAAAACATACTGCTGTTCCTAAATTTTTGGTAAGGGCTATGTGTTGCATTTGGTGGTAGCTAGGGCATGACCTTGTCATGCATTTGGTGGTAGCTAGGGCACGACCTTGTCACAAATACATTGTTGTTTGTTAAGGTTTAAGTTTGTATAGAGGGTTTTTTTTCCAGCATGTCGACTTATCGTGTGTGTTTCATTGTGCAAAACACTTTAAAGTTTTAAAGAGTATTATTGCATATTCTGTTTTGGTCTACCAGTTGGTTCAAAACAATAAAGCAACCAATCCACATGCTATTATGCAGTTATGAAAATTTGTACAGGTAGTTTTTGAAAGGCAGTTATGGATGAAGGAAGTGGTTATTTTGTATGCTATAAATAGTGACATGATCACTATGCACTAGTTTGATGGGTATGAGACTTATACTCTACAAAGAGTCATTTTTATTTTTATGTTGAAAAATTTGATGAGAAATTTGTTATGAAAGATGGAAAGCACTTTAAGTGTTGGTTGTATTTACATATAGATGCTTGAGTCTCCAATGAAAATGAGACAATCAAGAAATGCTTTGTAATGAAATAGATATTTCACTGTCTTTTTATTTTCAAAATCCTTTTGATGTAAAAAGATTGTTTGCCAATGAAGTAGTTGCTAACTTGAAAAGCCAGTGAGGTTGTAGAAACATTAAATGCCAATGAGGTTGTGTTTCATTAGTGAGGCATATTTTTGTAGCCAGTGAGGCACAAATAGTAGCTAATGAGGCTCTGTAATCAGTGGGTTTTGATTAAGCCAATGAGGCATTTTACCAAGTGGTTCTTTTACCCTTATGAGGGTTTTCCACTCATGAAAATACTACGTTATGGTTCTTTTGTGTTATGCCTCTTTTGGGTTTTTCATGTGGTTTAAAAATCTGATATTGGCTGTCACATTTGAGTACATTCTTACAACTAAACTTTTCATAATTATAAAGTAGTTTTGTGTTTTGAAAAACAATTGAATTTGAATTTGGTTATTGAAACACTGATTCACCCCCCCCTTCTCAATGTTTCCCATACTCCAACAGTTTTTTTAAAAGTTCACAATGAGAGAAATGGAGTCAAAGTATGGGGTATTTTGAAGAGTACATATGAAAATTCGAGTGATGTATGGATCCTAACTCTCACCACATAATTGTACAATATGAAATTATCAAATTCACAAGAACTAGTCCCTCATCTAGAAAATTAAAAGAAAAAAAAAATGAGCTTGCTTCTCTTGGAAAGGATATAGATGATAAATATTTTGTGCAAATATCATTACAAAGTCTTCCAAGATCCTAACAACCATTTATATGAGGGCTAGATATTGTTGATAAATTATAAATATAAAATATGAAGAGTTATGTGCTAAGTTAGTGCAATAAGAAAAATGTCAAGTCAAGGAGAGGGAGTCATTTAGTGATGGGTCTCAAGCGTTCATAATGAAGGGGTAACACAATTACAAAAATACACAACAAAATCAACCAAGAGAGAAATTTGAAGGATGAAACTAGATACACTCCAAGGATCATAATTAAAGTAAATGGAAATGCAATTATTGTGGAAAGCTAGGTCACAAAGAAAATGAATGTTACAAGAGGATTAGAGATACAAAAAGGAAGAAAAATAAGTTTACAAAAGCCTCTGATTCTAAAAATAATGCTCTTTGTATTGTACTTAAACAAATAGTTCTTATAAGGATTATTGGGTTATTGATTTTGGCGCTATACAAACATGTCTCACAATAAGGAACAATTTGAATCATTAAGAAATGATAACACTAAAAAGAAAATACATTTAGGAAATCATATATTGATTTAGGTCAAAGAAGTTCTCATTGAAGAGAACATGATGAAAGCCAAGAAGTGGAGCACGAAAGAAGTGCAAGAAGAAGAGAGAAAAATGAAGAGGAAAGTGTCCATGAAGGAGGCACTTATGGAGACATTGTGGTCTCTTATTTTATTTTCTAATGTTGTATTTAAGCATGTGTATGCAGGTATGAAGAGCTTTACAAGGGAGCTCCAGAATGAGACCTTGAAGTGGATAAGCGAAGGGTCCAGCAAAGCACCCTTGGATAGGGATGAAGATGAGAGAAGAGGAAAACAAATTACAGCAGTTGGTATGCATGAACAAATTGCAGCAGTGCAACAGGAAGAGGTACAATACAAGGAACTTAAATATAAAGAAGAGCATAGCATTATAATGATTTCAAATGATAATGTAGATGTTGAGGATGATTATGAATTTCAAGAAGCTCTAGAAGATGTTGTAGATGAAGGTGAAGAATTGGTAAACAAAGCAGAGAGAAAATCTGAGCAGCGGAGTGTTGAACCTATGAATACGAGTAATGGTTTGGGCCATGAAGAAAGAAACAATAATGTTGGTTTGCAAAAGCATAGAGAGAAAAGATAGATGAGGTTTTCAATATATCATGGATACAGAGTGCCTAGTTGGCAAAGAAAACCCACTGAAATGGGCAGCAAATGAAGGTTCAAGGTGCAATGGGAAATAATGAAAAGAGAAAAGTTATGAAAGAATTCAAGAGAGCACCTGAAGGTTGGAAAAGAAAGTAGGTTGTTGCAGGGCAGCCATTAGATGGAAATGAAGAAGTTGTTTTCAAAGATTATTGTACCAAGGAGAAAGGACAAAGAGGGAGGAAAATGTTGAGGAACAAGTGGCCACCAACAAGAAGGCTTTGGAAAGATGATTTGAGGATGAAGATAGAGCAAAGAGTGAGAAGTACAAGTGCAGTCAAGAAAGGACAACAGTTCAAAGATAAAGTATGGGTGGTGAAACAAATAGCATCCACTAATTGTGGTGATGAGAAAACAAAGGTTGTGAGTTGGAGTCATGAAGAAAAGAACCAGTCCCAAGAACAAGGAGTCATGGTGGAAAATGAGAAAGAAAATAAAGAACAAAGGCATGCAACAACATTTGAGAAGAAGAAGCATAGTTCAAGCAAGGTAAAAGGTCATGTATCTGATTTTGATGATGATGATTTTGAGGCTTTGAATGAAATTTATGCATATGATGTGGAGATGTAGAGGATGATAGATGAGAAAGGAGGGAGAAGAGATTAACATCAAAAGAGGAAAAAAAGCAAATACAAGAAAATTGAGAAGAATGAAAGGAGCAAAAGTAAATTTAATTTGTTTATGAATGAGGAATTGGAGATGAGCCTCCAAAGGCAAGATCGTGCAACAAATTTAAGAGCAAGGAAGGATAATGCATATGTAAAAATGGGAAGAAATAATGAAACAATTGTAGAAGATAATAACCTTCATGAAGAAGAGGACACAAGGAGGAAATTGAATGAGAATGCAGTTGGAAGAAAGACTGTTTATAATGGGACATCAATGGTCCAAAATGGAGAAGAAAAACAAGAGAATGAAGAGAAAGACATTGCAGCAAAGAACATGGAAAAAGGAGTAGTAGTTGATGACAAAGAAGATGATTTATGGGAGAAATATGCAGCAATCGAAGAGGAGTGGAATAGCAAGCTTGGAGGCATACAAACAAGTGGAACAGTGATAAATATGCGGATGGAAGTTATGGTTAAGGATCAAGGGAATGATGCTGAGAAAGAGGCAGATTTAGTAAAAGATTTTGTGAGTTGGGGTGTAGATAAAGGAGCTGATAATGATGTAATATTGCAACAATTAGCCTTGGATGATGTTTGGCTGGAAAATGTGTTAGGTGAGGTGGTAAGAAAAGAAAACGTGATAGTATGTGCATATGAGATAGGGTTTGTTTTGCATATGTGTGGAATGAATAGTTTAGAAGACATGGAATTCTTTGTTTTCATTGTTGACGACTAGATACAGTAAAATAAAAGGAATATGATGAATGGGAGAATTTTTTTCATGAGTGGAGTTGAATAATGGACCTCAATATTGGGGGCATGTGACAGTAGTACCAGAAAGATGTTGGAAAAGGCAGAAGAAAAGAAGAGTTGATTGTGGATTTACAATCTCATGTGCAGAAGCACATGCAAATTTTATCCCCTAGGGAGTCTGATGTAGGGGCATCACTCTCCATTCAAATTTTGGTTTCAATTTGTCCAGTTTTTGGGTTTTTCTTTAGTGTTTTGGTGGTTTGGGCATTAGATGTGTTATGTTGTAGCCTCCTGTCTGCAAAGCTTTTTATCTTCATGTCGCAAACAAAAAATGTTGGACTTCCCATCACCCGAGTGACAAGAACTCTTTGCAATAAAGGTATGGTTGAATATTTGTCTGTTACCTCCCAAACCTGACAGTGACTATGTCAATTTGGTTACCTGACAGTGGTTGAATTGCTATTCGTGGGAGATGTCAATTTGGTTTGGAGACAATTTGGTGGCAGTCAATTATGGAGAGACTGATCTGTTATACATTGCTCTTGATTGAAGAGGATGTTATGAAGTGTAGCCAATAAGGGATCTTGATGAAATAAAGAGGAGAATGGTCAGATGAAGATGAGATGGCGAAGGTTCAAATTAGAAGGGGACCGAACAGTTATAAAGGTGGTAATAAAAGAATGATGGAAGCAGTCGATGTGGGAGAGGAAGGGGTCGAAGGCCAATATAGAATGCAACCATAAGGAGAGGCCGAATACCCATAAAGGGGGTGTCGATAAAGAATAGTGGAACATATTGAGATGAAGGTTGGTATGGGAAACGAAGGTTGAAAGGAGAAGATATGTTGAACAAGGAATAGGGGAGGCTAATTCGATGCAATAAGTGACCGAAGGAGATTCGAAGGAGGTACGATAACAATAAGGGATTCTAGTTGATGACAAAAGGAGTGTGTAGGCCGAGAAGAGTATAAGGGTTGATAAATGAAGAGGGGTTGAAGACATAGCAAAGAAGGGCCGAGAAGGCTAAATAGACGATGAAGAGGAGTGTAGAGAGGTCGAGAAGGAAAGGATAAACAAAGTCGTGGAAGGAAGATAAAGAACATGCTAAGTATAAAGAATGAGGGCAGAAATAAAGTCAAGTGTGACTAAAATGTTATAGAGGTCGAGAATGGAGTAAGGTTAAAAGAGCAAAGTTCAGTGTGGTGGAGGCCGAGTAGACTATGAGATCGATCCTGTAGGGTCAAGAATGATTTGTAATTGAATAATATTGTGCATTAATAAAATATTATCCTTCCAATGTACATCTGAGTGCGGTAATTTTGTCTATTAAGTTTCAATTTCAAGTTTATGTGAATGTCTTAGTTAAGGCCGATTGGTTTGTCAAGAAATTGTAAGTTCCTATAGCAATTGATCTTTGAGAGTTTGTGTCTTGGAAAAGAACCATCAAGTTGGTTGCAGATTGTGAGTGTCTGAAGTTTGGTGCCATCAAAAAAAGGAATCAACTATTTCCTACTAACCCCAACAAAATAGAGTTGCAAAAAGAAATGATAGAGCTATGATAGAAATGGCTAGACACATGTTACACTTTAGAAATATAGAAGCTAAATTTTGAGCTAAAGAAATTCATACTATTGTATATATTTTGAATAGAACACCTACTAAGGAAGTTATGAACATAACACCAAAAGAGGCATGGAATGGTAGAAATCCTATAGTGTCTCATTCTCGAACCTTTGGATGTAATGCCTATGCCAAAAATTTTGATGAAAAAAGGAACAAGATAAATATAAAGAGTGAGAAGTACATAATGATTGGGTATAGTGAAGAATCAAAAGGATATAGGTTATATAATCTTAAAACAAGTGAAATACATATCAAAATGAATGTATGGTTTGATGAAGGTATTGAAATTGATCATTTTACATTATCTTTCTTTCCAACCTTGATTGAAGAAGATAAGTCTGTAACTTATACTAATTATTCAAATAAAGGTGTTGCCATCTTCTATAGGAGGAGAAGGAATGCAAGTTGAAGTATTAAGTGAAAGTGATGATGAAGACACAAGGACGACTAGAAGCATTCAAAAAATATACCAAGAAATCCCTAAGAATATTTTTGCTAACTATGGTCTTATGGCTAGGGTGATGCAGGTTGACACTCCAAATACATATGAGGAAGCAAAAGGAAAAGATGAATGGGAAGCAACTATGCAAGACAGGTACAACTCTTTGGTGAAAAATGGAACTTGGGAATTGGCAACTCTTCCAAAAGGTGAAAATGTGGTTAGTTACAAGTGGACCTACAAAACAAAGCTCACATTAGATGGAGTTATTGAAAAACGCAAAGAAAGGCTAGTGGCTAGAGGTTTCTCACAAACAAAAGGTATTGACTATATTGAAGCCTTTGCTCCAATTGCTAAAATGACATCCATTCTACAATAATTGCTTTAGTTGCAAATTTTGGTTGGAATATTTTCCAAATGGATGTAAAATGTGCATCTCTACATGGTGATTTAAAAGAAGAAATTTGCATGCAACAACCACCAAGATTTGTTAAAATTGGGGAAGAACATCTAGTGTGTAGATTAAAAAAATCACTATATGGTCTTAAACAAGCTCCAAGGGAATGGTACTCCAAAGTTAGTGAGTACTTTATAGAAGCAAGTTGTAAAAGAAATAAAGTTGATCCAAATGTGTATGTAAAGCATAGTGATGATAAATTATTATTATTGTACTATATGTGGATGATTTAACCATTACAAGAGATCACACATAGTAAAACAACCAAGGATAAACTCAAACAAGCTTTTGAAATAGTTGAACTTGAGTTGATGCAGTATTTTTTGGGTATGCAAGTATGACAAGAAGGGTCATTCTTTCTCAAACCAAATATGCTCTTGATATATTAAGAAAATTTAATACGGGTGATTGTAAACCATCTAATACACCATGTGAAGTGGGACTAAATTTGAGTGCCAACTCTACTCAAAAGGTGGATGGAAAATTGTATATACAACTTGTTGGAATTCTCTTGTATCTTAATATAACTAGATCATCTATTGCATATGTAGTTGGTAATGTGCCCCTTGTACATGGAAAATTTGCACATTGAATGTTGAAAAGTAGCTAAGAGAATACTAAAATACATACAAGGTACTTATCAACTTGGAATTGAATACAAATATGGAGGAGAGCCTACTCTAGTAGGCTATACAAATTCTGATTATGCAAGTGACATTGATTACAAAAAATCAACTTCAAGATATATATTTCATCTTGGCTCAGGACCAATTTCTTGGAGTGACAAGAAGCAATCAACAATGTCACTATCATCCACAAAAGCTTAATATGTCGGTTTCTTCAAAGGCATCTCAATAAGCATTATGGCTTAGAAGAGTACTTGAAGAAACACAAAAACCACAAGATTGTCCAATTATTATATTTTGTGATAATCAAAGCACTATCAAGCTAGCAAAAAATCCTATGTATTGCTAGATTTGAACATATAGAACTAAATCATCACTTTGTTTGTGACTTGATTGAAAATCAAGTGGTGGAGTTCAAATTTTGTGGAAAAAAAGATCAAATTACCGACATATTTACAAAGCATTGCCTAAAGTGAAATTTGTCAAGCTTCAAGACTTGTTACATCTCAAGGAAGTTGTATAATATAATAATTGTTGTAGTCATCTTCTCCAAATAAACATTATGGGGGGTGTTGGAGATAATGTTTTTTTGAATATTTATAGAATGTATCTTAAAAAATTGTAGTGTAAGAGATTATATTTATCTATTGGAAACTTCCATCTTTTTCTAGAGTCTTCACATTAGAGGATTTTATTAACCATTCTAGGATATTCTAAATAATTGTATGAAATCTATAAATACAACAATAATTCTACCACTAAACAAGTAACAAGAAATCGACAAGCTATTATGTAATTTGATTTATGATAATATCAATATATTCAAGTGTTTATAATTGTTGCACTCTTTTGTCTTTTCTAATTCAAATAATTTATTTAGTCAATATAGTTGTAAATGCTTTGGGAAACATATCTACAAAATATGGAAGCATAGACAAGATATGTAAATTCATTTGACAAAATTCCTCAAAGAAATTTCATCTTATGGGTTGCAATGGTTGCTAGTTAAACACAAAATGGGTTTGTTAGAAAAGTTTTATAAACTTTCAAGAAAATGCTTTATGCAAAAAAACTATAAAGTTCACGCAAATATAGCAAGATGCTAATGATGTTTCAATAACTTTGGGTGTTTATCTTCTCCACATCAATTTGTATGCAATTGGTATGTGATTACGTTTGTTATTTCCTTTGTGCATAACCAACTATTGTGCATGTATGTACTTAGAAAGAAAATAATGATTAAAATACCAAGTTTCAAAGTTACTACACAAGGATCCCAAATAATAATAATAATGGTGGTTGTATTTGAGAAGGCATTAGGGAAGAAATTTCCCCTAAAATCTATTGATCATCAACCTAAAGATTTTGAAACTTTATGCATTTATAGAGAAGTTTGAGAAGGAATTAAAGTGGGAAAGCATTGCATGAAATATCTATTTATTTAGTGACCATTGGAACACTAACTGCCCTAATATATGACCTCACATGTCATGGTCTACTATTACTGCAATTATCACCCTTGTAGTCTTTGATTTCAAAGATTCTCATCCCTCCCTTGAGAGGGTTCCTTATTCTCTTTTATCATTCTTCTCAGGTATGTTTATCATTGTAGATGGATTCAACAAGACTAATTTACTAGGTACACTATAGGATGTTTTTGAGCCTCATACATGAATTGATAACACACTTGGGTTAATGACTATATTGGTGACCATACAAGTCGGTTTTTCTTGCAACTAAGGTTAGAAAATGGATTTTGTTTCCAAAAATGGAGACAAAATAGAACCAAATAAAGTCTAATTTTAATTATTACTGTATTTTCAAGAATAAATTATAAATCAATTATGGATTGAAAAGCTATCTATTCTCTTTTTTGTAAGAGGATGGAATCTTGGGCTAGAAAACCTTTGGGTTCTTTCACATTGTACAACAACAAAAGAGTTTGTGGAGCTCTTCCTTTTGGATTAAATAAAAGATAATACAACTAGTCTATGAACTAGTATGTTATCTTTTATATTGTATTATCTTCATATGTTAAATTTACAATCTTTCTTTTGAATATTTTCTATCATGTGGTGAATACAAATGTTTCCCCTTAATATATTTATTACGCAACTTAGATGATAATATAGGTTGTTTTCTAATCTATGAGTCATGAAACCTTATATGGATGCATTTTTCTTATACATCAAACTACATTCCATTTATAAAACCCCAATTGCATCCTTTTCACTTTGATAAGATTTCTCGAGGAATAATTTTGTGAACTTATTCTTCTTTTGTAAATTTTTTTGTTACATTTCAATTAGTTTGTGTGCCTTTCTTGCTTTCCAATCAAAATCATATCCCTAAAAATCCTAGATTTTATCAAGCGAAGGAGCTGCCCCTCTCAAATATAGAGGAAGATCAATGATCCAATAGTGATGTCTCCAATTGTTAGAACATTTTTTGTTGCCCATTGGGTGAGTCTAAAGCTATTTGTAGTTAAATATAGCAATGACAAATTTGTTTACCAATAGTTCCTTGAAAGATTAAGATTAAGAAACTACATATGACTTTGATTTTGTTTGGAAGTAGATATATAGGCAATCTTTAGGTGAAGGATGCCCTTGTACCCAAGTTAGTAAGAGGGTTTAGGGAATAACTTCAAGCTTTGCATTGTTCCTAAGCATAATCATCCCTCCCTCTTCAATGGGTTGCATCCTAAAAGTTGGAATTTGTATTGGATGGCTAGAAACTCAACCTTTCAATTAATATTCCCTCACTATATAGGTCTAAGATAATAAAAAGGTAATCCATCGTAATCAAGCTTATCTATTCAAAGATTTTGTGGTGTTTAGCTTTCCAAAATCTACTCCAATCTTGGATGCACTTTTATAGTCTCTATCATCATAGTTTGTCTTGATGTGAATGTGTGAGAATGCCTTTAAACTTATTTTAAGTAAAATAGTCAATGATTGTGTGTTGGACATTATGGCCTTGTGTCTTGGATCAATAACAAGTTTAAGAGGGAATACATTAGTCTCAAGGGTTCATAAGGTCTATTCTTCCAAAAAAATAAAGGCATGATAAACTTTCCCATGACTTGACTATGAATGAGTTATGGAAATCTACTAACCTGCATCTAATGATGATGTTGAATTAAGCCATTACAATTTAATGATGTGAACAACTCTTATTATGTAATAATGGTTTGCTTTCTCTAATTATATACCTATATTTGTGTTAAGTTTAGGATGAAATTCCTTACAACTACCTTTGCTAACTATTGAAATAAATAGTAGTTATTGTCAAATATGGTATGTTGTTTTGCCCTTAAATATGTTTAGTGGATAATTGTCATTGGTACTATGCAAAAATGTTATGTACTCAAATGTATGATATTGTTTAATATTAATACTATGACTATAATTTATGCCTAACAAATAATGTGTTTCCAAATAATAATTGAATGAAGTGGATGACCTTTCAGACTATTTTATGAGTTTGTATTTATGTATGTGTCTAGTTAAAGGCCAACTCACGTTGGTTCAAAGTGTTACTTTTGTCATGGATTTTGGCTCCAAGAACATAGGACCATTGTATAGTTTAATAGATCCCTTTAGGGTAATATAACCAGATTAACTAGCCTTGGGTGGAAACCCTTCAAACAATATGTTTTACATCAATGTTTTAGTACTTTCTAAATGTCACAATGTTGAACCAAGATCAATATAGAAGTTGACTTCTTACAATCATAATTAGGGTTGAGAAGGGGACTCTACAAGGGCATAGGTAGAGGATAATTGTTCTCTTAGTGTAACTTGTCCCACTCATCCTAAGGTGATCACTAAAATTGCAAAACCTATGACCTGCTTATAGATAAGCTTATCATTGCTCCAACATGATAGGAGTGAAAGAGCATGCTTTGCCAAAGAAGTATTCAACTATATCATAAGGTTAGTCAACTTCACCAATAGTGTGCAAGTGATAGATGTTGAGAGATACTTGTCTTAGGAGTTCAATATTGGCATTGGTGTATCAAAAGAAATGTGTGTTCTTCCAATGTTGTGTTTCCCTAAGGTCCAGTTCCCATAGTTGTGATTGTTAATTTAGTCCAAGTGATTGATAGTATAAACACTAATCTTAGGTGAGGTAAAACCATATGGAATCCTAATTATATTATTCGATTATAAGATGAATTGAAGGCTTAATGGGATATGGAAGTCTTATTAATGGCCTTATGTGGTGTATATTGTTATACTTGTGACCTTGTCGATGATAACAATAAATAGTATGGGATGCTTGCTTGTCAACATAGCTGGCAATGATCTAGGAGAAAAGATAGAACCCACAATGCAATATGAGATACACCAACATTCTTCTTTTTTTCCTTGGATGTCCATAAAGGCTTATGCATTAGTGAGCTCGATGAAGGGGAAGATCCTAGAAATAACATTGCCACCACTTCCCTTTTTGCCATTTCTACTGAACCCCCAATAATTAGGTCTAGACCTAGGAAATTGTTATGTTATGTGAACTTATCTTATTTAGTGCAAGATTGTACATTTGTGGTGTAGGCCTACCACCCTTGTTATGGTTTAATAAGGTTATGAAACTAGCTCCTCTAATTGAGAATAAATTGCTTGGTCAATCAAGAGAATATTGAAGGACAAAAAAAAATGGTAGACCAATGGTGGTTATTACAATATAATCCAAAAATTAGTACTCAATTGTTGATAGCTACATTAGGTTTAGAGAAAACCCCAAGATGGCCAGACCAATATGGTCTAAGAAGATTTCTTATTTCTATTCCATCATAATTTAGCCAGTAGGCTATATTTTGTACCAGCTTTCATTCGGAATGTTGTCTCACATCGTAATTGTCTCACACCCAGGAAAATAAACTCTAACAAACTATGATCTGATTTTGTTTTATCCTTATCTCTACTGTCTGCAATCTAATCTCATCTAATCATGGCAATCTTATTGTTATCTTAATAGCACCGCCATTGTGAAGCTATTTTATTTGTTTAAAGGGTTATTGATGACAAGTTTGAGTGAGACCGAGTATGATGGAGGATGTTCTATAAATATATAAAAATTCATACATATATAAAAATATTTGTTGCCAAATTTTGTAAGTGGTGCCAACCAAGCAGGTAACTAATGAGGATAAAAAACACATTCTTGTGCATGCATCATACAAGCAGGCCTAATGGGTAAACTGCCATTAGACCTTCTAATACCCCCACCTCTTGGAACTCCTATACCAATCAATCAATCATTTAAGTATCATATAAGAAGAAAATTAGTTGAAACAAAGAGCTTTATGTAATCAAGATGGCACAAAGAAACATTATTTTTATTTTCCAGATCCGATGTGAAAAAGGGGAGAATTAAGTTAAAGAGAGACTACTACAAAGAATGCTAGCTTCTTGAGCTCGAAACAAGTTTGTGCAACCTCTTAAACACTAATATTGGTTGTGAGATAAAATTTGTTTCATGCCCCCAAACTATTCTCCCTAGAGCTGTTGCTTCAATCTATTCACAATGGAAAAAGCTAGACCACAATATTTTTGCAGCCTCAGATAAAAAAGCGTAAGATGATGAGAACAAGAAAATTATATGCAATGTGGATCATACTGCCAAGCCAAACGTGTGAGGCATGCAGCTACTAGGTGTTTATGCCTTGTGGGTCCTATTAATATACATACCCTTATATATTATGTGCAAGTTTCTTGTGGATATCCATCAATGAGAGCTAATACACTTTCAAGTTTCAACTTATTTTAAAAAAAATGTCATTTTTAACACTTTTTATGCCTATAAAAATCTTATTTTTATAATATATAAATATTTCAAAAATTGTGATAGCGCATAGGTCTATGGCAGAGTGTTGCAATTTGCATGACCTGCAGTAGGGCTTGCATACCTATACTGTGGCCTTTGTAGGCCATTTTTCTTATCTGCTCAGCGTTGGATGCATTAGGGGGGTGTTTGGGGGTTTCTTCTCGCTGTTTGGGGCTACATAGGGGCGTAGCTTGGGCCTGCGAGGGCTCTTTTTTTCTCTTTTGTTGCTGCTCTATTCTTTGATGTTGTGTGTTGGATTTTGAGCCTGTTTTCCGCTATTTTGTGTCTTTGGCATGTATGGAGTCTTCTAAGAAAACTTCGTCTTTCCAAGAGGTTTTGTGCGGGAATATTTTTTCGTCTTCTTTGCATGCAAATGCCATGAACTTCTTGAGCAAAGCTCTGAATGGAGAAAGCTAGTCAATGAATGGAGCTCCATGTATCTCCAAAATTAGTGGTTGCTTAGAAAGGAGCCATGGTTGCCCAGTGTTGGTGATTCAACCGACTTCCATTGAAGAAGGCATTAATTATTTGGCTAACCATGCCTTGATTTGCAAGTTTATTGGGATTTGGGTTTCACTCCCCTTTTTAGATTCATGGGCCTGACGTACGTGGAACCCTGAGGGTGAGATGGACATTATGCTAGCGGCTAATAATGATTTCCTAGTGGTTTTCAATTTAAAATGGTTGATCATATCAAGGCCTTTGAAGGTGGTATGTATTTCTACAACCAAGTGGGTCTGTTTATAAAATCATGGCATGTTGGTTTTAACCCATCAGAGGAGCTTCCATCTTGTATCCTTATATGTGTTCGATTTCCTTGGTTCCCATTAGAATTTTGTAGGAATGATAATTTTAACTCCATTGATGTGCTACTTGGTAACTAGTGGGCCCTTCCCAACAAACACCAGACAAAAAGGTAATTTCTTATGCTCGCATTTGCGTTGAGATTGATTTGAATAACCCTTTGCCAGATTCTCTTAAGATTCGCCTTGGTTCCACTTCTTGGATCCAACAACTGGACTACAAATATCTTCCTTTTCGGTGTCGGATTTGTCATGAATACGACCACCTGCAAAAAAAGTGTCCCAGAATCCAACCTTTTGTGCCTTCTCTGGCTCAGGCCTCTTGTCAACCCCCAAGGTTGATAGGGGGACAACTCCTCCTTCAGGTAATGTTCCGGATAAGGAGGGCTTTATTCCTATAAAACCTTGCAACCAATGCGAAGGGTTGAAAAGAACTCTTAAAAATAGACAGGAGGACAAACTCTTCAACCGGTTTGATGTTCTTGATGATTTGGGTGAACAAGAAGTGAATCTTGGTATGTTGAATTTGTGATCCGGTGCCATGGAGGGGGACCATGAGATTGCCAGTGATGCGGAGGACTAGGTGGCTCAAGAGGTTGGTATGGCAGATGCTAGTATGGCTACAGATCATGTTTTGGTTTCCCCTGCTGCACTAGCTAGTTTAGAGCCTCGAGTAAAGCTTTGGATCAAGTCTTGGAAGGTAGTGCTCTTCCTACTGGTAAGGCTAGCCTAGAGTTTAGAAAAGGGAATAAAACCTCCTCTCTTGGATTTCATTAGAAGAATCTCAAGGGGGTTAATGAGAAATCTCTCAAGGTTGAGAGGAAGAAGGATTTGGATAAATCAAATTAATGGGTGGGACGTTGGTGGAATCTAGGTCGGTGAAGACTATCGATTCCCATTTCTCCAACTCTCAAAAATGATTATTCTCTCTTGGAATGTAAGGGGCTTGAAAAGTGGCCCTAGACAAAAAGTTGTTCGAGATTTGGTGAAAGCTCATGTTCCTGACATTTTATTTATTCAGGAAACTAAGTTGTCAGTGGAGAGTATGGGTAACTTGGCTTCCAAATTTTGGTGGTGAAGTCAATGCCAATGTATTGGAGCTCATGGTAGTGTTGGGGGACTTCTTGTTTTTGGAAGCCACTAAGGGTTTCTCCTCTTTGGTGGTTTTCGAGTAGGTTTGCTATCTCTATGGTTGCTTCTTGTTTGGAGACTGGAGAGCGCATCTTTCTCTCCAAAGTTTATAACCCGACTGACATTCTTGGTAAGACGTCCCTTTGGTCTCATATTTAGCATATCCACTCTATTGTTCCTTTTCATCCCTGGATTTTAGTAGGGGACCTCAATGCTATCCTCAATTTGGAAGAAAAAAGGGGTGGGTTGCAGAGGTTGGAGCCTTCGTCTTATCTCCTCAGAGATAATGTTTCCAGTCTTAATCTTGTGGATGTGAAGCCTAGCAATGACCTATTTCCTTAGAGTAACAGGAGATGTGGCAAAGAGTCTATTTCTAAAAGACTTGATAGGTTTTTAGTCTCTTGTTTTTAGATAGGAAGTAGTTGTATTACCAGTTCTGAAATTTTGGATTGGAGGGGATTGGATCATTGGCCAATCAAACTCTTTGTTTCTCATGTTAAGAGTCTCCAAGAATCCTTCTTTTAAGTTTCAGCTTATGTGGTTGTGTGAACCCCAACTTCAGGATCTAATGTTTGATTGGTGGCCTCGAGGTAAACCGGCTTATGGTACTGCTATATATTCTTTTGTCAAGCAGTTATAGTATGTTAAGCTTCAACTTAAAAGGTGGAATCAACAAAGTTTCGGTAATTTGTTTTGAGCCAAGTTGGAGGCTCAAGATCATTTGAATGCAATCACTCATGAGATAAGAGATTATGGTCTTTCAGATGAGCTTCTTAAGGAGGCTACCGCCTTAAAGATTTTGGAGGAATGGGAGTTGCGTGAGGAAATTTTTTGAAAGCAAAAGGCCCATGTAGAGTGGCTTCAAGAAGGTGATAGAAATACTACTAGGCATGGGAATTCAATCTCATCTCTTATGTCTTCTAGGGGTGTGTAGCTAGATTCCTTTTGGGAGATTTCTAGGGAAGCTTGACATTATTTGGCTACTTTTTTTTCAAAGGATTCTCCTCAGGCTACTATTGAAGAGGACCATATCTTTGGTTGTATCCCATCTCTTGTGTCCCTAGAAATGAATGAAAGCCTTATGAAACCAATCTCTCTTGATGAATTGGAGGGTGTTGTCTTTTAAATGAAGAAAGGAAAAGCTCCAAGCCCTAATGGCTTTCCTACTGAATTTTTCCAAGAATTTTGGGAAATTATTAAATTTGATCTTCTTGAGGTGGTTCAAGAATCTCTTAAAAGTAAGCAGATGTTGAAATCTTTGAATGCTACTTTTCTTGCTCTAATTCCTAAGTGAAGGAGCTAATAGGATGAATATGTTCAAACTGATAGCTTTGTGCAATGTGGTATATAAGATTCTATCTAAGCTCATTGCGGAGATGCTTAAAATGTGGATTAACAGGTTCATTTCTGAGGAGCGGAGAGGATTTCTAGCAGATAGGAAAATCTTGGATGGCGTGGTCATTGCTGCGGGACTATTCACTACATGTTTGTTTCTAGGGAGAAGGCTATGTTTATTAAGCTTGATATGGCTAAAGCCTATGACAGGGTCAAATGGTCTTTTCTTCAAAAGGTGTTGTGTGCTTTTGGCTTTGTTGAGGATTGGGTATCTTGGGTTATGAGTTGTCACTTCCACCTCATTCTCTATTCTTGTTAATGGTGAACCCTCTGCTTTATTTGGTGCTTCTAGAGGCATTAGGCAAGGAGATCTTATGTCACCATATATGTTTATTCTTATGGCTGAAGGCATGGGACGTGTCATTAAAAGCCATGTTTCTAATGGCCTTATCCAGGGGTGGAGTTGGGGCAATGGTGTGCCTCCTCAGTCACATCTACAGTTTGTTGATGATACTGCGCTGACGGGGGTGGCTAAGATCAGGGAAGCAACTAACTTCTGTTGGGTGTTGGACATTTATCTTATGGCTCCAGGGCAGCAGATTAATGAAGGAAAATCTTCTATCTATTTCTTCGATACCCCTTTGCACATCTAACAACGAATTGCTTGTATCTTCAGATTCTAGATAGGTGAGCTTCTTTTAGTTTATCTTGGTGTTCCTCTCTTTGTTGGTCCCCCTCCATGGGTGACCTGGCAAAGTATTATGGACAAGCTACAGTCACAAGTGAATCATTGGACTCATAGATGGTTGTCCTTTGTTGAGAGGGTGTTGCTTCTAAAATCTATGATTCAGGCTCTTCCAAACTACAAATGTATGCTTCAAGTGGCTCCTGGGAGTTTTATCAAGGAGTTGGATGCTCTTTCAAGGCAATTTCTATGGGCTAGTAACTAGGCTTCTTCTAAGTGGAGTTTGATTAAAAGGGAGACAGTTTATAGACCAAAACAGGATGGGGGCCTTGGTTTGAGACAAGCCAGTCTCATTGGTCAGGCTCTAGCTGCCAAACTCTATTGGAGATGGTGCAATAATTAGGACCATATTCGAGCTAGAATTTTGTCCACTGAATATCTTACGGGGATGGAGAAAGATGAGGTTCCTCATGTTGGTTTGGTGGGTAAAGGTTCTATCATTTGGGATACTCTCAAGAAAGGTGCCAATTTGATTAAGAAAGGTTTGTTTTGGATTTGCAACAAGGGCTCTAAAGCCCTCTTTTGGCATGACTCTTGGGATGGATTTCCTCCTATTTTGTCTATGTTCCCTCATTTGTGGTATCTTTTTCATCTTTTCTCAGAAGTTGGATGGTCATTGGTGGTGGACTTCAAACACTCTATTAGGCTGGGTCAGGTGGTTGTTTCTAGATGGAAGGACCCCATAGAGTGGCCGACTAGAGGTTCTTATGAGGACTGTGTTGAACTAAGGAGGATTTTAGAAGGTAAAGTTTGTAGTTCAATTTGGGTGAAGGATATCTTGGCTTGGGGTCTAGACCCTAAGGGGGCCTATTCGGTTGCCTTTGGATATCAGACATTGTACCTTCAGAAGTATGGAGGGGAAGTCAATTGGTGGAAGCATGTGTGGAACAAATTCTCATGCCCTAAATGTAACTATTTCTTATGGATACTTGCTTGGAATCGGTGTCTCACGTGGGATAACCTTCATAAACGTGGTTTTCAAGGTCCTTCCATCTGTGCTCTTTGTGGTAATAATGAAGAGGATTGTTCTCACTTATTTTTCCAATGTTCCTTTTCCAGAGACATTTGGCATCTTTGGTGGGGCTGTTGGGGGCAAGCTTGTGTTCATGCTTCCTCCTTGGTTGATTTTTGGAGAAGTTTGGGTAGGCCTCCAACACGAGTCCCCTTTCTTCGGATTGTGTGGTACATGGGTCTCTCCTTCATACTTTGGAAATTTTGGCTTGAAAGAAATCGATGGATTTTTAGGGGATGTAAGATGGAAGTTCATCAACTATGGCAGAGGATTGTTGGCATGGTTCAAGAGACTGTAAATGCTAAGTGTGATGTCTCCTTTCCTGTGGATAAAGGGGATAAGGAAATTATTCAGAGGATGGGTATTCTTGGCATTAGGCAGGGGCACCCTTGTTGTAGGAGAAATCGTAACTTCCAGAACAAAATTCAAAGGGTCATTGGCTTCCCCCTCCTGGTGATGTTTTAAAAATTAATGCTGATGGTTCTTCAAGGGGTAACCTAGGGCATGTTGGAATTGGGGTGTTGGAAGAGACATGGTTGGCAATGTCATTTTCTTCTTTTTGATATATAAGGGGCAGCATAGTAACAATTTTATGGAAGGTTTGGCGATCTTATATGCTATTGAGAGAACTTGCGCTTTGGGATGGAGTTAGGTCATTTGTGAGTCGGACTCTTAGATCCTAATTAATATGTTGAATAGTCAGATGTTGGTTGGTGTCAATTGGCATCTTGCCTCGATGGTCAGACAGATTCTTAGATTGACTTCCATGTTAGGGGTTGTGTCCTTTATCCATATTCTGCAGTAGTGGATTAGAGTGACAGATTGCTTGGTGAAATGGGTGTTTGAGAATGCTGAGGGTTGGCAAGTGGAAGACTTGGAGTAGTTATCCCGAGAGTATTCGCAAGATCTTGCCAAGTTGATTTCTGTTGACAAGAGGGAGTAATTGTATTGTGGTCCGGGCTTTGTGGGTTTGGCTGATTTTGGGGTTTTGCACTGGCTTGGAGTCTTTTGACTCTTCCTTTGTATTCTTTTCTTTGATTTAACAAAATTTTACCCCTTTTTATTATATATATATTCACAAATTGCTAGTTCCTGTGGGTACATAGCTCCTCGTCAATACATAGCATATTCTTTGTGAATCGAATCATTGCTAGTTCCTATGGGTACATAGCTCCTCGTCAATACATAGCATATTCTTTGTGAATCGAATCTTGTGACTGTTTTGTATAGATTGTTCTGTTTTATGACTTTGATGTTGAGCTTTCTTAACCATATTTTGCTTTTTTGGAATATTGAATGCTGATTTTAGTTTTATAAAAAGTAGTTGATAAAATTTGAAACAATTACATAGTTGCTTGTTAATTTCATTATAATACCAGTCTGAATTTTTCGGCTTGGCACAGCTGCACATCGTTGAGTTTCTTGAGCTACTTAACAGGGTTTTCTAAGACTGAATTTAGTACTTCCAATAACCCTACTCAACCGACACTTTGGATAAAGTTGTATCCTAGAAGCCAAAGACCAACGCTAATTTTAATCGATGTTGGAAACCAGGATCACATTCGGGCCACTGGTCTGCTTTACTAAAAGCTACTTCTCTTTATAGGCTTATTATTGACAGGGTTCTCCCTAGGAATGGATTGATGCTTCGAATCCCACCCCTCAACCTATAAAGTTGTATCCTAGAAGCCAAAGACCAACGCTAATTTTAATCGATGTTGGAAACCAGGATCACATTCGGGCCACTGGTCTGCTTTACTAAAAGCTACTTGTCTTTATAGGCTTATTATTGACAGGGTTCTCCCTAGGAATGGATTGATGCTTCGAATCCCACCCCTCAACCTACAACTATCTTTCTCTAAGTAGGCTAATTTCCTTAGGGCTAATAGTTTTTTCACTTGACAATGAATTGTGTCCCAATATTTCCCCCCAATTTACATTTAAGTGGAGGTTATACTTGTTTCTTAAGTCGAATACCAATTTTACCATGTTGGATAATTGGTCTGGTTATAATTTCAACTCCAGCATTTAGGCTATTTACAATTAGTTACCTTCTTTTCTTGAGAGATTTTTATCTACTTGTAATTGTGGATTGATGTCTCTTGACATTTTTTTTTATATACGAATGCTGATTGGGTTTTTTCTTGCCTCTCATGAATTCAGTTAATTTTGTTTTCCTTTATGACCCAATGCATACTTGATATTTCAGACTGCTAAACAGCGGATGGCTCATTCAATCATTTTCAGCTTTTTTATAAAGCCTGAAACATATGCTGTGCTTGGTTAATTCCTGAAATATTGAATTCTTGCTACTGTTTCTGGAATGTTGTTCTAATTTCAAGGGTGTTGCTGCTATTCCCTCTATGAGTGTGAAGCCCTGTTTTCCTTCTAAATTCAAAACTGCTATTAAGTTCTTGAAGGGGTCGTTTAGTTTTTTTAAAGGAATGAACTCATGCTTGTTTATTTTTGCTGGAATCCGGTCTTGATGATCTTTCTTGTTTCTCTGCCCTGTTTTGCCTTTCAATTCAAAGTTGATTTTGTTTATTTGAATGGGGTCCTATGGTTCTCCTTGTTAGTTTCTCTGAACTTCTGCTTGCTTGTCTTTAGAGATTAAGACTGAGATTTTTGCTTGACCTTTGAAATGGGATCTTGTGGTTCGCTTACTCAATAATTGAGGCCTTATTGATCATGCACATTTTATCCTATGTTCTCAAATTCAAACTTGGCGTTCTTTTACTTGTTTCCCACATAGAACCGTTGATTGCCTCTCTCCTTAATTCGTGTTGTTTATATGTTGCCCTCTGCAACACTTGATACTGATTATGTTGTCTCTGATGACATTTCTGTGTTGTACGATGTGGGAATGGTTCTTTGTTCTTTGATGCTTCTTCTGACTGATTTTATTTTGTTCAGTGGATTCTTCTAAAATCAGATAGCATTTAACTTGTTTTCTTTATTGGAAAAGGATGACAATCTCATTTTCAATTTTTTTTCTAAGAGAGCAGAAATAGTCTTAACCTCAAAATATGGTGTATTTGTGTATGCAGAGTATGCCTACATTCTCAAGGTGAACGAAGAAAGTAATATCTACAGTTTTGGAGTGGTGATGTTAGAACTAGCAACTGGTTGGCGACCAGTAGACCCTGCATTTGGAGAAAACAAGGATCTTGTCAAAGTGGGTATGCACTAGAATTGAAAAGAAGAATGAGTTGGAGGAAGTGTTGGATCCCAAGCTTGTAGGTTGTTTCAAAGAGGAAATGGCCATGGTCCTCAAAGTGACACTTTTCTGCACAAGTGCTTTACCCATCAACAGGCCATCAATGAGGAGGGTGGTAGAGATGCTGTAGGAAGCCAACCCACTTCACAAGGCCAAGGCAAGTGCTAAGTCTGGGAAACTATCTCCCTACTACTATGAGGAACCTACAATGCCAGACAGTCCATAGCCAAATGAAGGGTAATCACAGTTTCCTTAGTGCAAGACAGTTCATCACCAAATGAAGGGTAATCAGATTTTCCACAGTGCAAGACAGCCCATAGCCAAATGAAGGGTAATCACATTTCTGGACCAAGTTCGTAGAAGTTTAGACTAGGTTAACCTTTTGCAAAGTCATGGTTGTACATTATTTTCCCTTTTATCACCTTTCCCTATCTTCATCCCTCTGTATTTTCCTTTGGTAATTTCTAAGATGTGATTAGGGCTGATTGTAACCTTTGAATGTGGGTGCAATACCATATCTCAAATTAGCTACTTGTTCCATTAAATTATTGGGGATTAATGAAATTCTGCAGAATGTTTACAGCTTCATGAACATGGCCTTTTGCTGTTGATATTTATTCCACACGTTGGCTCAGGGACCATACTTTCTGTCAAAAAGATTAAAAGTGATAAACAACCCAACATGCATTTAGAACCTCATTAATGCTCTCACATGGATCTTAACTTAAAAGATTAAAAACATTGAAACATAGATGTTAAATTTTAAAACAAAAATAAAATGATATATTTAATTGAAAACAGCTCGGACGATGGTAGCTCCTATTGAATGTTTCCATTAAATCATTGTCACAGAACCTTCTTATGGCAGTAGGTAAAGTATTGATGTAACGCTCTTTTAAGTTCCCTGTCTCCTACGCAATGACAGTCTAACCACTACATTCTGGAAACTACTGTAATCATTTTAAATGTATGGGATAGTCACATTTGACTAAACCTATCCAACTACCATCACTGCTCAGAATTAGAGATTCAATACTCAAAAGGCTTGCTAAGCTGTGGAGTCGTGCCATTTAAGAATCAATCCTTAAATTTATGGCATTTGTAGTCTAGCCCTAAGGATGAGCATGGCTACAATTTATTAAATATATCTATAAAATCGGACTATTAATGGGTGATAGTGGGAGTTAATAACTTTTTAAACTGCGCAGTGCACGCTCACACGAGAGAGGATTACAACATATAGTATAAATCTACTGCATATTCGTGTACACTTGTTTTGTATAAAGCACAAATATATATATATATATAAGAATCGGTGATAACTTGAAATCTAGAATTGTCACATTATAAAATATTAATTGATGTAATGTTTGAGAACTTTAGATAAAAACTCTTGAAGAATTGAAATAATTTGTAGCAAACTAAACTGAAAATAGAACAGTGGTATCCATATATATGGAGCACAAGTAAAGACAAAAGATTTTTAAAAACATTATAGGCATACACTTGAAATCTCACTTATCACATAACAACCAGATAAATATTGATTTGACAACTGGATGGGAACATTCTTTTTATATTTGCATTGCTATGCAGATTTTTCATAATCAGATAATACTTAATTTTTTTAAGGAAAAAAATCTATATTTGTCTAAGTTTATTTCATTCCATTATTTAGCATTTATTATTAATTGTTTAATCCAGCCACATGCAACTAGAATTTGCATGCACAAACATGTACTCTCTAACATATTAACATACATATAATTTTCTATCGGCATAATCCTTGAACCTCCTTTAGGTGCAAGTGCTACTTTAATTTTCTTGTAAGAGCCTCCATCTAATTTCAAGCTTGTTGGCTCCATTATGTATAGGACCATTATTGGGGTCTAGTTGATTTGTTCCGTCTACTTAATACTTCCATTTTGCATTTTCTTTCTGTTTCTTCAAGTTCAGAGCTAATGTTGCTTCAATTTGAACTATGCCTTATAACGATGTACACTTTCCTGCAAAGATCCTCTGGTCTCATTATGATTTTCGTATGGACACCTGGAAAAACCTATGATGTTTGATTGTCAACAGAATGGTTGAGAGGTTTCAGGAGTGTTGTTCTCCTTGAAAAAGAAACTGTTACAACAGCCCTGTTTTGGTGTGCTAGGTAGGCATAGCTAGTAGAAGTTTGCTTATTCAAAGGACTGTTAATATTTAGGGTTGTTTTTTCATCAATAGTAACAGTTAGAGTTGCATGTTTTTTGGAGGAAAAAGGGAACAAATGTAAACTGGCAAATATGGTCGCTGGCTTAGAACTTTGGACAGTTGAATTAGAATAGGAATTCCTTGCTGGCACATTGATTGGGCTATATAGAAACACATTTGGGCTTGAATGAGCAGTGGAGTTTATAATATGTAAATGTTTACTTTTCCAAATAAGAAGGATATTCGCTATGTTTTCTGTTTGGTGTTAAAAGGTTAATTATTTACTGCATGCTCTGTTGTGCTCTGCTGTGCTCTTCTCTTTGTCTGCTGTGACAGATTCTTATCAAGAGCAAGTTAATGACTTGCAGACTTGAGAAGAGAGATTAATCTGCATTTGTTAGCATGCTGGTTTTTTTTTCAGCTGATTTATGTTTGGTAATGCATATCTTCACCATATTTCCCTTCTATTCTGCTGTGTTCGTTGTTGTACCTACAATAGGTTTATTTTAACTGGCAGCAACAGAGGTTGTCTGCATGACAATACCTTCCCAAACAAAAAGTAAGAGAAAAGACCTTTTCAAAGGAGGAGTTGCATGTGATATCCTTGGAAAAGAAGCCTGATGAGCTTATTATTCTTAAATACAATTTTGCATTTTTTTGATGCAAGAAACTCTCAGAGGAGAAGAAGAAAGAAAACATAAGAACTCAGGTTATCAACATGAAAATGAAAAGAGAAGGAGTAAAAAAATGGCATGTGAGATAGTACAAATATTTGATTGAGGCAAGGAACCAAAAAGCAGACTTATGTAAAGGGGGATTGCAAGGATATAAAAGTGATATTTGATAAGGGGCTTTGTGGTTATTGGAATTCTTGTAGCTCAACACCTCTTTCTTTATTCACAAAAACTTGTGGGAAAAATGGGCGACTGAGAAATTTTAAAGACATACCTTCAACCATTCTCTATAAAACTTTTTTTTTAAAGTTTTTAGGTGCTTAAGTTTATTGATTGTCATTTTATAATGAATAAAAACCAATATTTTTACCTGTAGTTTGAAGTGCAGACTCCAAACTAAGACAGGTTTACTATGGAGAGAGTTGTTGCTCCTATTAATCTGCCATCAGCTTGTCCCATGTAATTAGAAAACGATAAAATTGCAAATATAAATATTTTGAATGGACAACTGATTCAGACCACCTATGTGGCTGCAAATCACATGCTCTGAAACTGATGCAGACTGCCTCTGTAGGTGTAAATTAGATGCTCTGTTCTAGCCAATAAAGAACCAATACAATAGCGAATGAGGCAAACCTCCAAGATTATAGCAGAAAAAGAAACATTTTATTTCCCAGCTTGAATAAAGTGCATGGACCTTCCAATGGATTCCTCAGCCTGTTCCCAAAAAAACTAACTTCTACCTGCACACATCCCCTAAGAAAACACCAAAACCAAAAATAGAATGGCCACTACAACCACCACCAACAGCAGAGACAACCCAAAATTAACAAGTAAGTAGCGGGGGAACCCTCATAAAAGGGCAGTTACATCATCCTCCCTATCTTTTAAAAATTATGAACCTCCGGTTTCAAAGGAATCTGCTTTTGTAAACTTCACTTTGAATTTCATAACTACCAATATGGTGGCATAGACCTTCAAATAGTCTTGCCTTCAAGGTATTCTCTTGGTATTCCTTGGCACAATCTGAGCCACCATTAAATCTTCAAGCACATGCTATTTCAAGGTCAAGGGGAGTCCAGTGTCAATTCTACCATCCAGTTGGGCAGGCAAAGCTAGGTGAAGACTAACACAGAGCTGACCAAATAATTGCTTCTCTTATCACCCATAGACCTGAAACTTCTTCCCTTGTCCGAATTATGCTTCACATCACTCCATTCAGACTGAGTTAGGCAATCACCTTTGACCAATCTCTTGATAACATTCTTGGAGCATTTCTATGATCTTGCTTATACTCCCATAATTCACCATACTTCTCCATCCAACAAAAACTACTTGTAGGATCTTTTAATGTTTCCTTCAAATAAAGATCACAACCAACTGCAACTTCAACAACTATCACCTAAAATGCGCCTAACACCTTCCTAGTTAAGTCTTGTTGCAACACCACTTCTTTTTCATCAATTCTCTTTTGTACTACACTCTTCAATTCATTTGCACTTTGATGCCCAAACATTCTTCTAGCTTACTTCATGGCTTACCTAAAATTTTGTTTGTCTTTAGGCTCAAGTCTAGCTTTTGCTAGAAGAGATTAAACTAACATTTCAAATGCTCCTTTCTCTTTCCAAAATTTTTGATGTCTCCTTCCCTCATGTTGTATCTCATAAGTATTATCTCAACCATGAATTACTTTTCAGTCATGTTGCCAAGGCTATTTGATAGCCAATGACAAGCATCCATCGACACCCATCACATAGCATTTTGTCCACATAAGGACCAATTTTGAAAGCAACAAAACAAGATTGATCCACAACTACATAGTAATCCTTCTTCAACCAAGAAATCTTGTAAGGGTTAAATTTAGGAATGCAAATTTGTTAACCATTTATGTGTCACTAGTTTGTTGGTAAATCTACTATCTATGATTACCTTGCACACTTTGTCCTTATGCTTGCATTTTGTTCAAAATAAGCTCTTCTTCTTCCAATCAGCTTCTGGAGTTTCTTGTCACATCCCCATTAAAAGGACCTGTTCACGTGGGCATTAGTAGTCAATGAAGCAAATAGAAAATAAAATAATGAGAAGATGGCAGTTGTGAGAGGACAAGAGGGATGGCATGGAAAAAAAATGATGCATTTAGTGAGGCATGGGAACCCATTAAATTGGATGAGACTAACGTCAAAGGAGAGGAGGCCATGCATGTACCCAAGAATGGTGAGCAGGCATGAAGGAGAGGTTGCACCATTACTGAGGAATGGCACCCCAATCATTTTCCATGCAATCTCCATGTGAAAGGAGGGCAGGTGTAAATGCCAAAATCCCCAATCTTTGACTGTATTCACCTGCCTGCACAACATAATGAAACTTTCGAACAGGTCATAAACAATGAGAAAGAATAAAAAGCATAGAGGCGATTTTATAGGGAATGACGTGCATTTACCAAGGTATGGCATCCCTGCCCTAGAGGTGTCCAAAATTACAAGATAAAGGTCATTTTGGTGCACCAAAATACCCAATCTTTTGCTCACAACCTCATTAAAAGGAGGCCTTTTTTTGAGCAAAAACGTGAGGGAGAAAGGAAGAATCTGCATAGGAAGGAAAGAAAGCAGGACATGAGCAGCAGAGGCGACTGAGAGTGTGGTGTGTGTTATTTTGGAGGAAAAACGTGATAGGAAAAGGCACAGGATAGGAAAATGTGAGGAGAAGAGAAGAGGAGGCGAGGGAGAAGGCACGTCTAGGATGGATGAAATCCCTCAAATAAACATGGTCTTATGGAACACAAAGGTTGCAGAATATGCACAAAAGGGATTCGTTGAAAAGGCTTCCTAAAGATGGAAACAAAGGTAATTTTGTAGGTGTAAAAATCCAAAACACAACCTTGGTTGTAATGTCCTTGCCTGCCTGTGTAGAGGTGAGGGCATTGGAACAAGTTATAGATATACATCGAAGCTCAAAGGATGGAGAAATTTTGTGGCGACTCTTATCTCTGGTAATTGACCTCATAGCAAAGCTAATATATGGTGGAGGAACTTCATGCAATGTTCCCCTTGTTCTCCTCACCCAAAATGGTCATCTCTTACAGAAGCTATGTGGAAAGGATTGGTATGGACTTGGGGTTCATGATCTGTAATCATGTCATGTTATCAAATCCGATGGCATTTTTCCAACAGCTTGGAGTGGATTTAGAGCTATTTGATATGTCCTCTATAATCCCGAATAATGGCAAGGGGTGTGAATGAAGCAACAACAATGACCTCTCTGGATTATTAGCCTGAAAGCTGAATGCCTTGAATCCCTACTGCTGGCAGATGATCAGATAAATAGTCAAGTTCAAGCAAGATGTTCTTCAGTATGCTCATCTTCTTGTTACCTATTATTTATTTTCTTTTCCTACTTAGTCAATTTTGTGTTTTAAACTAAAATGGTAATTGCTTTGTAGTGCTTATTTTGTCTAATTGCAACTTACATGGAAACATATGCTACGACACTCCTGACTCTTCCAGATTTTTTTGACAGTTGCCCCTCTCATATATTTCAATGTGTAGATCTTTATCTAAAACTTTTATCTCCCACATTTCACATTTTAGATCTTTACCTAAAACTTTGATCAATGAATACTTTTGCCACATTCTTTATCATTGGTAAGGCTCTACATAAAAATCCAATGGTTGGGCATATTCGCCCATGTCACTAATCAGTTTGTTCAATGTCTTGCATAACTGTTATAGAAAATCGACCAATGGACTTAATATTTGCATCATATGAGAACATAAACTCAAGAACCAACATACAAGTTTGATAGATTTTTGCATTTACACAGAATAAAGTGTATCGATTACTTTATGTGCTTTCCAGACAATTTTGAAGCAATCTAATCAGGTTCTTCTAAAATAAAATAAAATGAATCCATTTGTCATTACTTTATAGGAAGACCATAAATCTGAATTCTATATTTCTAGTAAGGAAGAAGAACCATATATTATGGACTGAGCTAATCGATTTAGTAAGAAGGCATTGTATACTCAAATTCCACACTTTATGAATCTATGTTTTAGAATCATAGATAAAGTCTTAATAAATTATGATATTTATAAGGAAATGCTTGGGTAGATCTAGAGGAAGGGTCTGTAAAGTTGTAATGTTTCATTACCATGATATTAGTTCTTTAGTAAAGTGGTACACCCAATTGTGGTTAGGTACTTAAGAAAGGACTCAATTCCTATGTTCTAATGCCCTCTTTTGGGGATATACCTGATTATTGCCCAAAACTAAAAATTCCATCAATACAATTTATTTACAAAGAGTATTCTATAAATAAATTACACAATTACAATAGAACTTAGAGAAATCCGTAATTAATTAACATCAAGTATTATGATCATAGATAATCCCTATTGAAAACACCATACATTTGGGTCCATCTCATAGCTTATTTCCAATAGCCAACCATATTAGGAATTTGGTGGGAAAGCATAATAGGACGTCGGGAGCTTGTCCTCCTCAATCAAGCCCAAGGCACGGAATGAGCCTTCGAGTCATTCAACCCCTTGGCCCCAAGTATTGGCACATCCATCTTGGGGTTGGCATACTTGATGAGGGAACCAGTACTGCTGCACCTCCCTATCAAACATTTCACATTGGTCCCAAACATGGTTGCAATAACTTAATTTCTATATATATATGGCTGTTCTTAATTTATATTTTAAAAGTATTCTTCAATTTGATTTTTGAATTCTTTCAATTGCTTATTGATGTCTTGGATAATTGATGTCTAAGTGATTGATATTTGAATCATTGTCTTAATGATTGATATTTGAATGATTCAAGGCTAGAATGCTTGATGCTTGAATAGTTGATGTTTGAATGATGGATGTTTGTATGTTTGATTGATTGAAAGAATTGATAATTTATGCTGATGATTTGCTGATTGATTGTTTGCTTGATTTGATAATTGATGATTGATTTGATGGATTCATGAGTGATGATTGAATGAGTGTTGATTTGATGCATTGGTAAGTGATGATTGATAAGTGATCCTTGAATTCTTGGAATGATTGGTGAAAGAGTCATCACTTTTCATAAGAATTGAGTCATCACCCTTCATTGCTTCCTTTTTGAGAATAATAAATTATTTTTCCAAATTGATCTCTCTTGCATGTCCTCCTCAAATGAAAACTTCCCCCCCTTATATCTTCCAATGTAAGGGAGAAGTCACACCTCTTCATCATGTTTGCCCTTTGCAAGAGTCATAACGTTTCACAATTACCACCCATTGAAAGAGTTCAACCCTTCATAATTTCTGCCCTTTGAAAGAGGCACTTCCTTATTTTCTTCCCATTCCTTTCTTCTTCCATTAATCCCTCCTTGATTCATATGCTCCCTTCTTTTTTCCCTTTTTTTTCAAATGAACTCTTCTCCCTTTTATATCTCATGTTTGAGGGGTCACAACTCTTCATTTCATGTCTTTTGACCATTCATTAAACTTAATTAAATTTTAATAATATTATATTTTACTTTTTATATATTTTAATTTTATTATTATTTTTTATTAAATCCTATTTCAAAAAGGGGACATTACAGTCCACCCTGCCCAAGATTGCTTGTCCTCAAGCAATTTTAATGTGGAACAATCATGGATAGAGTGTTCAAGATGACTCCAAATAGGAAAGGCTTGGTGTATGCAACTACTAACTTTTCTTTTATGAGGATCTATCTTACAAGTCCACTTCCACTACGCTCCTCTGATATTATCTCAAGTTGCAATTTTGAACCAGGATATGTTTTTGCCTTTACTTCAAAAGTGAGGTATCCCAGTAATTAAAGATAAGCTTTCTCTCATCCTTAGAGAGGAAGGATGAAAGGTCATCAACCAAAAAATTGATTTCTCTTTTAGCATCACTTGTATTGGCAAAGGACCCATTTGGTGGATCCAACATTTGCACAATAACACGGATATCTCTCTAAATCAAAGCAAAGGTGAGCTTTCCACATATTAAAATGAGGATTAGAAGCTTGACACAAATCTATGATCTTAATGGTGATGTTTTCTATTAATGTTGGTCTTCCTTCCCCCTCGCCCAAGATGCAAAACATAGGAACATTATGGCGATGCAGTGTAGATGATATTATCTGCCTTAGTAAAAATAATTCCCTTTTCCCACAGTAAATGATATTTATCCTGCAATATAATCTCTTCATAGATAGGTGTTAGGAATCTAATAAACTAATTTCTTTCTTTTGTATGAACTTATGTGCATCAATGTGAGTTTTGTGGGATGGTTATTCAAGGTTCCTTCCAATGAATTCTATTGTATCAAGGCAAACTTAGATGGGCATAATACTATTTTGGATCAAGAACATTGTTTGACAGCAAAAGAAATGCTCTGTCCATAAACGTGTTAAGAGTTTCTTTATTGATGATAGACCATACATTGGACATCTATGTTATGTATAGTAGGTAAGAGTATACCCTAGGGTGAAATGGTAATGCTTAACTATACATCATAAAATGGACACCTTATGATGTTAGGAATACGTTCACTAAATCCTAATTGTTTGTGTGATAGTTGTACCTTAACACAATTGAAAATGTCATGATTTTGACTATTCAATATTCATAAGAAGCTTGCATAGTGACAGATCATGTACAATCATGTTCTATACTTAATTAGGTTTTAATATTTATTTCAATCTTGATTTTGGGGTTACTTAGCTCTCTTTGGCACATGATGGCAGTGAGGTGAATCCATTGGAGAGATTCGTTCCTTTTGGACTTATAATGAAAATGTGGCATACATTCAGCTCTCATATAGTGCAGTTCATACTTCAACATTTATGCCTGTGTTTACTATTAAGAGGGGAAGTATAACCTTTGTATTAAAATTAATAAGGGAATGATGAAGGACGTCAAATTTCAATTGTCATGTCAAATTGCTATAAAAGATCTTGGTATCACAAACTTTAATTCAGTTATGGAAACTACTTTAATTCAGTTATGGAAACTGTAAATGATTGTTTATACTGAAAACTCTAGTTGAATCAGAAAAAAATATATGTTGAGAGGTTATTGCAAGGGTTGAAAGTGCACAAATATAAACTTGTTAATGTTCCTGTTTCTCTTGGTTTAAATTTATATGTAGAAAATTGCCACAAGATATGAAAGGACATGTGTCATGTTCCTCATGCAAGTGTTGTAGGATGTCTAATTTGTGCCCTGGTCTGTGCACCAGATCAAACATTGTGATATATAAAAAAGAAAACCAGGGAAGGAACTTTGAACTGAAAATATGGTCTTTACATATTTGCATAGAAATTTGGATCATGCAATCTGCTAACAAGGAAGACCTTAGGTGAACAGATTAGAAGATGTATAGGGTTTTGTTAAAACCAACTAGGCTAGAGATATTGATTGCCCAAGATTTACAAGAGGTTATGTGTTTGTATTATGATGCATGATGACTGTCACAAGCTTAATGTTTATAGGCTACATGACTGTAAGTGTACACTGTAATTTATGGTGAACCTCATATGTTATTTGTTTGTACCTTCATAAGGTTGTCACTGCATTTTGATACTTATCCACTATTCCTTGACATGTATAGGGTCTGTGAGGTGTATTCATATCTCATGTTTTTCATGGTTATTCATAAGGGAACACATCCTATACTTTTCCGCATACCGACTGCTACTGTCCTAGTAGGTCTGTGAACAACACTTTATCCTCTTTTCACTGCTTCATACATTCTCTATTAGACCTGCAGATCGCTGTCCTCTTCAACAGTGAACAATACTGCCATGTCATGAGTCTTTTGGCTCTCTTGGTTTTCATTTTACCTTTTGTCACTTTAAAACATAACACTATCATTTATTGACCTCTACTGACCTGTGGGGTATTATGCCCCCTCATACCTTGCCATGGTTACTTGGTCACTGTCGTCCCTAATAAGGACTAGTATATCATATATCATTATAGACTTTGAACTATTTTTAGACCTTGAAAGCTGTTTGATTAGAATGAATCAATTGTTTCATCTTTACCCTGCAGGCTGGTAGGATCAAGGCTTTGATACCAATTCTAATGTCCCCTTTTGGGGATATACTTGATTTTTTCTAAAAAATAAAAATTCCAACAATTCATTTACAATGAGTATTCTATAAATAAATTACACAATTACAATAGAACTTAGAGAAATCCATAATTAATTAACATCAAGTATTATGATCATAGATAATCCCTATTGAAAACACCATACATTTGGATCCATCACATAGCTTATTTTCAACAACCAACCATATTAGGAATTTGGTGGGAAAGCATGATAGGATCTCGAGAGCCTGTCCTCCTCAATCAAGCCCAAGGGCACAGAATGGCCTTTCAAGTCATTCAACCCCTTGGCCCCAGGTATTGGCACATCCATCTTGGGGTTGGCATACTTGATGAGGGAACCAGTACTACTGCATCTCCCTATCAAACATTTCACATTAGTTCCAAACATGGTCGAAATAACTTAATTTCTACATATGTATATTATATATGGCTGTTCTTAATTTATATTTTAAAATTATTCTTCAATTTGATTTTTGAATTCTTTCAATTGCGTATTGATGTCTTGGATGATTGATGTCTGAGTGATTGATATTTGAATCATTGTCTTAATGATTGATATTTGAATGATTCAAGGCTAGAATGGTTGATGTTTGAATGATGGATGTTTGTATATTTGATTGATTGAATGAATTGATAATTTATGATGATGATTTGCTGATTGATTGTTTGCTTGATTTGATAATTGATGATTGATTTGATGGATTCATGAGTGATGATTGAATGAGTGTTGATTTGATGCACTGGTGAGTGATGATTGATAGGTGATCCTTGAATGCTTGGAATGATTTCTCTTTTATACTTTATTGGTGAAAGAGTCGCCACTTTTCATAAGGATTGAGTCACCACCCTTCATTGCTGCCTTTTTGAGAATAATAAATTATTTTTCCAAATTGATCTCTATTGCATGTCCTCCTCAAATGAAACCTCCCCCCCTTTATATCTTCCAATGTAGAGGAGAAGTAACACCTCTTCATCATGTTTGCCCTTTGCAAGAGTCACAACCTTTCACAATTACCACCCTTTGAAAGAGTACAACCCTTCATAATTTCTGCCCTTTGAAGGAGTCATTTCCTTATTCTCTTCCCATTCCTTTCTTCTTCCATTAATCCCTCCTTGATTCATATGCTCCCTTGTTTTTTCCCTTTTTCTTTTTCAAATGAACTCTTCTCCCTTTTATATCCCATGTTTGAGGGAGACACAACTCTTCATTTCATGCCTTTTGATCATTCACTAAACTTAATTAAATTTTAATTATATTATATTTTACTTTTTTTTTAATTTTAATTTTATTATTATTATTTTTATTAAATCCTATTTCAAAAAAGGGACATTACATATGTTCCCTTCCTTGACTACATTGGTAATGTCCCTTCCTTGACTACATTGATTAGACTTATTTCCAATCTATTTTGAGTTTACATAGTCTCATACTGGCTCTTGAATATTTAACCACTTGGTGAATTCATTTAAGGTGTGAAGAATTTGTTATAGGTTGGGACCTTATCGAAAATACTTGAACTAGCTTATGTTAATTGGGCATAAATTATGTAAGATACCAAGTTACATAACACATGATCTAAGTCACCTTATTTAGTAAGGGACAATCATATACTAGTTCTTGCATGCTAATTCAAGATATAGTGAGAATGTCACTATGATGTATCAGATCATGTGGGTTCTTATACTTTAAAATTAAAATGTGTTGAGACATCTTAGTATATAATTTATAGTACTAACAATTGGATATGTATATAGTGATCTTGTCTTAAGGGAAGTATGTCAAACTCTATGTTAACAATAGTAGGATGTACCTACATTCTTATCTTATGATGTAACTTACGGCTAACTATTGAGGTCATAATTAATATAAATGGAAAGTACAAACATTATTGAGACTTTGACCGGACAAATATTGGATTGTGCCATAGTGTAAATGAGATCAAAGGGTTAGAAATATTAATATTTACATTATTGAATGTACATCTTCATGCGAAGACATAAAGGATATATGGTGCTATCCATTGGTCTTATGTATGACTCAAATGTTGATTATGTTCAAAGCAAGTTTGTAATTATGGCCAGTAAGATGAGAATGATAATTGTTCATTTGTGCTCGTTGTAGCCAATAACCCAATTAGACCTTGGGGATTTGTATAATTGATGCATTATGAATAATAAAGGTGTTGAGGCCTAATTAGAGATCCTAGTGTCCTTAGATGAAAGTGTTAAGAGTTTAGGCTTGCTAAATAGGGAATTGTGTTGGAATTCCCAGCTTGTTGTTAACCACTATTAAATGTTGGGGAATCTCTAAGGGAACCATGTTGGAGTAAGACCTAGTAATTAATAAAACCTTGGATTATGGGAACATCTGTGTAGGTGTTCTTCTTTGAGAAATCTTGTAAGGAGTACTATGTGTCACTTTGATCCCTTTGGAAGCAAGTACATAGGCAACCCTTGGGCGAAGGATGCCTCTATGACCTCAAGTCTGTAGGGGGAGGGTCTAAGGGGGATAACTACCAGATGTTGGGGTTGTTCCTAATCGGTTTGAGCTTCTCTCTTCAATAGGCTTCAAAGGAGGCCAAAATGGGGTTTTAGATGGTTATGAAAGAGTTAAGAAAACCTGATAAATTTTATTTAATACATAATATGTTTTTGAATAGTAAGCCAAATGAAGGGAACAGATTTGACTACTTGGTAGTGGTTACCTGTTGAGTTGAGCTTGTCTTGTGTTGGTTCTAAGTGATTTCTTTTATGTGTTGTGAAAATTAACCTCAAACTTATTGAATATGTATAGACTCCTAAATTAGTCAATTGTGATCTACTTATCCCAATTGTCTGATGGTGCAAAAGACCAAGGAAAAGGATGGGACCCACGATGTAGTGCGCAATGCACCAACATTCCTTTTCTATCTGAGATGCACTAAGGGCAAGTGTGTGTTAGCCAATGTGAATGTGTTTTCCAATCACTATGTATATGTGATATGTATGAGCCAATCACTATTGTGATGTGATGTACATATGAGCCTGTCACTAATGAACTTGCGATGTACGTATGTTGGAGCTAGTCACTTTGTATATGTGATGTATGTTGGAGGTAGTTACTTTGTATATGTAATGTATGTTGGAGGTAGTCATTGTGTATATGTGACATATGTTGGAGCTAGTCACTTTGTATATGTTATGTATGTTGAAGCTAGTCATTGGATATTTATGACGTATGTTGTAGCTAGTCATTGTCTATATGTGACGTAAGTTGGAGCTAGTCACTTTGCATATGTGACGTATGTTGGAGCTAGTCACTATGTATATGTGATGTATGTTGGAACCAATCACTATGTACATATGATGTATATGAGCTAAACACCTTGTGTACATGTGATGTATGCTCAGGTTACTCCCCATGGGAATTGGGAAATTATGTAAAGATATGAACCTTGTGTATTTGTATATGTTTGCACACTACTAATTGGTAATGTTTGGTATGGAATCAACACTTGATGGTGAGTTGATATCATTATATTATATTTGGGCTAAGTTGATAGTTGACACTTATGGTATCTAGTCATGATTTGAAGGTGAGATCAGAGATCTCAACAAGAGGAGAGAATGAACTCTCTCTAACCATTGGTGGGCGAACTACAAAGCCTCCGATTTCCCATGAGGGGATACATAGGCAAGGTCATCATGAACCCTCGAGGCTTAGGTCTAGGTCTAGGAATGGCCTTAACCTTGGGAGATTATCACTCCTATGTGTAACCATATAAGTGGCAAAGTCAAGTTGATGCCACCATGATGAATGGTGAAGTTTTGAAGTTAGCATTCTAAGCTATGTGGAAGATGCTCAATCAATTAAGTTGGTTCTTGTTCCAAATTGATTTTAAAAAAAATTAAAATTAAAATTAGTAGCAACCAAGGGGAAGTTGTTACATTTATTTATTCCCAAACAATAAGGTTCTTCGCAACATCAAGTTCTCTCTCGTATCTACTTCAACTTCATCAATCAAAGGTTCTTCTTCAAGGACTACCATTGCCCTTTTGGCCCTTTGGAGCTCTAACAACAATCTATGGCCTTATGGGCTTCATTACAAATAAAACACCTCAACGGCTTCCAGTCTTTAGAAGATTGTATTCTTCATCCCCACCTCAAAAGCCTCCCTTTCCTCTAAAAATAGCCTTCACATTCTTTCCTTCTTTTGGCTTTTCACTCAAGCCTCCCTTTCCTCTAAAAATAACCTTCACATTCTTGCCTTCTTTTGGCTCTTCACATTCTTGCCTTCTTTTGGCTTTTCACTCATGGCAGGGTCTGAGGATACATGTTTCCCTCTATTATGGCTGCTATCATCCCTTCTAGTCACCATCTTGCTTTTCCAATTCAATTTCCCCTTCGCCATTAAAGCATATTCATATGCCTCCTTCACCAAGGCAAGGTCATCGTGAAGTTGAAACTTAAAACCCTTGACATGCCTAGCTACTGCTTGCCCTTCATTCTGTTGTATATCGGCCTGAATTCAAAGCCTCATATATTGCTCGGTCTAAACTTGAATACTAACACACAGGCCTTCTCATGGCTTCCTCAGCCCATTCCCAACATAAAAAAAACTTCACCAACAGCAGCTACAACCCAAAATTACAGAAACAACTCAGCAAAAGGAAACGGACGAGTTGTGGGCGACCTGTCATAGAAGGGCAATTATATCAAAAATTAGGAACAGTGACTGCTTTGAAAAAAGATTTTCAGAGATGAGAAGGGGATGTGTAGGGCTTTGCAAGATAAAATTGCAGTACTAAAATTTCTGTTTACAACTAAACATATTTATTTACATATATCTTTCAATTTTCTTTCATGATTTACGCTTCATAAAATTTCAACAATGCTAAATTTTCTATGTTGTTAAAAAAGAAATCCTACCAAAATTTAGAATCCATCAAACTCAAAACAGAAGAATCTTTCAGTACTTGTTACCATTAGGTAACTAGCCTTAGTTGTGATTCAATTCAAGGAGAGGAGTTGGAAGAATAGTTGTGTAAGATTTGAGGAACAGAATGCATGATAGTTGATAGAATGATTTTGTTTCAGCTGCATGCCAATATTGTGATTGATGTGGTGTGAATGTTGTGATTGTTTTGTGAAAATAATGATAGTGGAATTTTGATGCTAACACCTCCGTTCTTGCAAGTTAGTATCGAGAAAACATATACTCTACCCTACCCATCAACTCCAGCAGAGGACTCTATTCTTGAGAATCATACTCGGGAATATAATAATAACGAGTCAAGTTGCAGAACTTAAAAGTAGAGGGAAGACATGTTCAGGTCATACCAATAAAAAAAATACAGGACTTTTTCTTTTATTCAGGATAATAAAACAGATACAGAAATAACACATAGCACTACAAGCCTTAGAACAGCCCAAGGAAAACAACACTGCCACTCAGCACCATCAACTACTCTAATATTTCTAACCTGACAGTATTCCCATATCACTTGTAAAAAATATAAAAGAAGTCCTGCCAAAAACCCCAGCACCATGCTACCAGGGAAAATTTCCCTAAATAAAAATCACAACAGTCCGTTACACAACAAAATTTAACACAATGAAAAGGATAGTGACTGATAAAAGAATAGGGGCCCTGCCATAAATAAGGCGGTTACATCAAATTTGAGATTACAATTCCCATTTTGTAGCCAGGTTTACTGTGCTGAAATTTGTGTTTCACTATCATGATGTAAATGTTTATGTTTTCTTTTTTTTTTTCTTGTTGGAAGGGATACGCGATCATTTTTATATTTTTATATGACACCAATTTTTTGGTGAATGAAAAGAACTCTTGAAAACTTAGAACCGATTCAGATTTTAAATCTTACCATTTAAGTAGTCAAAAAACTTAGAACCGATTAATTTTTAAGCAGAGCATTCCTCGCCACATGCCAAAATTGAGAATTAAAAAGCTCACAACAGACAAACAAGCAGGTGTGAATTATGTAGACAGTTGTCAACCACAGATTTTTTTAAAAAGTGGAATTTAAAACATTGAAAGCGGAACTTGAAATACCTAATAAAAAAAGGCAAAGAAACAGATACTAATACCTTTAGCAATAAAAACTTGAAGTTTTTAACAGCTTCAATGAAGTCATGAGATATTAGCATCTTCATTATTCTCCATTCCAAGAAGGGATCGGTCCTTCCACACATTGAATATCTCCGTAATCATTCTGTATGCTTTAAAAGAAATCGCCAGACTATATTGCCACTAAAAGCAAATGGAGCTTCAACAACATAAACAACTTTTCGAATAAAAGCAAAAAACAGTTTGAAGTTCAAAGGTCATAGGTTTTTTAGCGTACGTTAAGTGCAAACCACGCATTACAATTATCCTTGCAAGAGAGGATGCTCTCCTCAGATACAAAATACCTTGAAAGAAGTCATAAAATTGATATCGATATCGATTGTCAGGTAGCTGAATTTCCTTTCTTTCAAGAAAGGGAGTGCTCTGAATCAAGCAACTTATTACATCAACTTCGCAGTCGTCAAACTCAAGTACTTCTACGCGTATTCTCTTAAGGTTAAGATGTGGAGAGGTGAGGCACACAGGTATATGACTTGCCAACTCCTGCTTTGCAGTGCCATGAAAAAGTAACTTTACTAAGGATTCCTTTCTCACATTGTTTAAAAAGAAGTCTTTCATATTTTATTTATATACATTCAAAATGCATGACCTTAAACTATCAACTTAAAAACTATTGAGCATGAGATTAAGAAGTTTGTGTAAATACCTCTACAACGGAGGCCGTTATATGCAACCACTGAAGATTTGGAAGCCTGTCAAGCAGATCCAGCAGAGGAGCATCCATCTCAAAGTGAAGAAAATCTATCTCTTCTTCACTTTCAAAGGGAGGAACATACATCTCTTCTTCCAAGGGATGACTCAGGCATATGACAAGTCCCTTCAAGGACTGGAAGTTGCCTACTATGTCACAAAATCTACTTGCTGTAACAGCTCTTCGACGCAGTCCTTTTAAGTAATCTATGGCCAGTTCCCCCAGAGTACTTCCACAGTCCATTTCAAGATGAAATCTGGAAGAAGAAAGCTCATAGAACCTTTCACCATTTACACTCAAATCATTAAACTTGGACCCCGACATTATTTTAAGTTTGGGGCAGTTAACAGATAGAGATTTTACGCGTTGCACATTCAAATGTTCAATGGTGGTTGAAAAGATTACTACATTACCTAGCCAATCATCTCCTATTATTTCAAGTTTTTGCAGAAGGGACAGAGAGAAATGAAAGAGACTAAAGACTCATCTGCCAATTGAACACCCTGGAGGCGACAAGTAATCAGGTGGGGGAATCCATCGAAACTAATTGGGATGCTGGTGAGAACGTAGTCGCGCAGATCTAGTGTTACGAGACGCGAACATGAAAAGAGAGCAGGGGGTGGGGTTTCTTTTAAGGCACGGTGGCGCTCATGGACACGCTCATTGTAAAAACCCGGCACGTAGTGATCAAACAGAGTGAGGTGTTGAACATTACACGAAGATGCATATCTTACTCATTTGCACACATTTTCACGAGAAAAGCGCCGTTGGTTATGATCGAACCCGGTGTTGAGGAGGTGAAAGGCCTCCAGATTATGTGAATGCAGAAGCAAGATATTGGAAATTATATTCTCAACTCTGGACACGAGGAGTGGGTCCAGAGAAGGGCAATTAGACCCCAAAACAAGATTCGGAGAGAAAGTGAGTTCAGGCATCTGAGTGTAGAGAAATCTCCACCTCTTGGAAAGAACAGAAGATTTGACAGCATCTTTTATTGGGATTTTTGATAGTATGAAAGCAAGAAGAGAATCAGGAAGTGTGCAGAATGCATCGTGGGCAGCCATGATTGTGACATAAGATGCAGAACAAGAGATTGATGAGATAATCTGTAAAAATACAAAACAGCAGTGAAGTTGAGGACTCTCAAACACAGACCATTGCGATTGATGGCGGGAATTTCCTCCAAAATGAAACATATTAGCTATATTGTCTCGTGCCGCGAAATCTTAAAAAAAAATAAAAAATCTAGAAGGAATTAGGTACCTACAAAGTTTGTGGGGGAGGTAATATAAAGGGAAGTAGGATATTCACATTGGTCTCATACTAATTTAGTTAAGAATTTGCCGATTTTATAATTTGACCATCTTAGACTATAAATGAATCGATAGTTGAGATTTTTCAACAAGAGAACGTTTGGTTTTATATCCATCTATATTTTAAAATACATTTATTTATTTTGATTTAGTTATTAGATGTAACATTTAAATATTTAATTCGATAAATTGTATTGTATATTAATTGTACTTTAATTTTTTATGAGTTTAATTTATGTCATTTATTTTTAGTATAATTCTTTTTCATTATTTCACTTTAGATTAAATCATAAGTGTGGTTATGTTTCTAAGATAGAATTAGTACATGATTGTTGCATTAGACTCAATTTGCAAGTCTGAAAATAAATGTAGGTTGGGTTTAAGAAAGATTAGAGAATTCAAATTTTTTCTAAATACTAAAATTACTTGAATATTGTTAAACGAAGAAAATAAGAGGATTGCTCATTTCGAAGAAGTATTGAAAGATTCAAATGGTGATATGTTGAATTCTAAAGATCTTCTACACGGATCTTATATTTGGAAAAGTATGAGTTCTAGTAGATTTATTTTTAATAAATGCACATGATGGAATCTTGGGGATGGAACAAAAATTAATTTTTGGGAAGATAAATGGATGTTATATTCCTTGTCTGATAGTGTCTTCCATGCAATAAGTATTTAGGTCATCTAAGGTCCTTATACCTAGATGCTTATACTTCACTACTAAATAAAAACGCAAACAGTATTTAGGTCATCTAGACATTCATGTTATCTAGACGCTTATACTAATTTGTGACATAATAAGCTCTATGATGATAAAGCACTATGTAAAGCACAAGAAGATTCATCACCTTCATTTCCTTTATATCTCTTTTTCATCTATTATTTCTTCCATCATCCATTTCCTTCATCATTTTATTTTTTTCATGCTCCTTATCTCAAAGGGTAATTAACCGGTTTATCTAACTAATACTTGTTATTTAATCCAAATATCAAATCAATCAACTTGCTTTTTTGCATGGGACTCCACTGCTCCCTGATCACTCAATTTATTAATCAATCATTGTTTTGCGCTAGCATCAATCTCAATCAGCTTAATCAACATATCAACTTGGCAATGGTGAGCATTTCCATCATTTGTTCAGTTACACCTATCAGTTGTGCATTTTCATCAAATGTGCATCTCCGCTTAATCACTCGCACAATATCAATTATCAAATTTTCTCCTCATGATCTATCGAGAGATTAATCTTATCACATCTTGTTCGATCAATCTCTCAAAGGGGAATATCATCCCTACTAGGATATCCCTGGGTATGTATTAGTTAATCAATTCTTTTTCTTTTAAACGATGCAATAGGTTGCATTGTCTCAAAGAGGGGCAAAATGTAGACACTCAAAATTTGTCCTCACAATCATCCTATTTTTCATCTATTCATTAAATGGATATTGTTATCTGTTTAATTAATTCATTTAATATCTTTCCTCTATTTTCATTAATTTATTTAAATCATTAACATATTATAAGCAAATATCCATGCATTCAATAACCATTTATCCATTTCATATTACTCTATTCACATTATCATTAAATTATCCTTGCATTAAAACCATTAAATCATTCATCTAAATTCGTAAATGCACTTATTCTAAATTCCTAAACCTTCATTATATCATAAATCCACCCATTTATCTCTCTCATTTCAATCAATTGCACTTGATCAAGCAATATTGGATAATTATCATTTCTCCATTGCACTATTTTATCCCACATTTCTCCCATAACTTGAATCTATCACGAGGACATCTGTATAAACCCTTTCTTCTCACCAAAAAAACATACATTCAATTTTGATCATATAATCTCACTATTTGTTCATCATGGCTTCTTGTTGCACTTGTGCTTGTGAAAATATGAGAGCACCAAATGCATAAATCAAGATCTTGATGATAGGATAACAATGGAGTGACTTTTCCTTTTGAATGCTCATGTTTTGGTTTTCATAGTTTAGTTTACATTTTTGCATGTGCTTTCATTTAAGAAAGGCTTCATTGATGTTATGTTGAAATTTGATTTTGGATTTATAGATTTAAATTAGCTTTTTCAGTTTTCAGCATAAACAAGGTCAATTAGATTAATAGAAGAAAATTTTGCATTTAATTAAATAGCTAGGCTAATTTAATCAAATAGGTGAAAAGAAGATAACAAAATTCAAGACGAAATGATGTTAGTGATCAAATTCAAATGTGTAGTATCATTTAGGACATTTTTAAGTATCTACACCTTTGAACATACATGGGTACCAAACCCAGAGCCAACCAAAATTGGTCAACTATGAATGCCCCATTACTTCTAATAGCTTCAACAGTTGGCATGCACTGACATGCACTACCAAGTGCCCCATTGTGAGCAACATGAAAATAACACGAATCAACATGCAATTCCATGTGGCCCCACCACCAAAGTGGACTCTTGGAAAGAATATTATTTCATTGTCTTATCCCCATCACTGCTAACTGTGCCCATCCTATATGAGTGTAATTACAAGACATCATAAATAAATAATTATAAAATATTTTTCCAACATGTCCTTAAGTATCCAAGTACACCTTCCAAGGAACTTGGAGATACATGAAAATGACTTGGGATTGCAAGGTAAATTCTGCCTTATCCTAACATTCCCCCACTTGGAATTATGAATTTAAATTACAACCATAAGGAAACATAAATAATAATCAAGTACAATAATTAAGGCCCAAGGCCTTCTTGCACCAACAAGGGAAATGCATTCCTTAGTCACAATTGTATCTCTTGATTCTTCAACCTAATTTTTTACTCCAACTAGATACTTGTAATAGAAACCAAGGTAACCACCATCATGCAAGAACTCCTCACATCCTCAAACATGCCACATATGAAAGAAAAAGGAACATTCCAAAGTGGATCATACCGACTATCATTGAATCTTTCATCAATCTATACATGAACACAAACATTATATTCAAATGATAACAAAGGATTTGAGTAGCTTCCTTACTCATACCAATTTGGAATAGCAAACACAACAAGTTGATAGCTCATCCAATATAACCATACCTTAAAACAAGGGTAAATAAATGATCATAGATAGAACTTCATGCCATCAACATATTAACTCAAAACTAAAATCAAATATTTCTATATGCATCTTCCTATCTCAAATGCAATTACACAAATGACCATAGACAAAGCCAACTAACTAAAAATACAACAAAATTGAAAATACCTATGGACATAGATAGTCTAGGGGTATTTCTTTCTCCAGCAACTCCCATGAGTTCCCCTCTCCAACCCAGAATATAATCATAGTATCTTTATGTTCCAATACGAGTTATCCCACTACAAGTCCAAATGGGTAGATAATCCACAACCTACATAACTCAAAGACCCCAAATTAGTGAAGCAATAAAACTCATCATTACATCAGTAACCTGCAAAATGAGATATCAAAGAAGATTGCCTTATATATATCCAAAAACTCCCATTGCATAGGCAATGCCAAATCTTAAAATAGATCAAGGAAAACCAAGCCTACCTATAGTACATTGCATAGAGGATGTGGCTAACTCCTTTAATGCATAGTGTTAAGGAAACATACAATGATATGCATTAAACATATCCCATTACCATTCTCTAGAATAACTCTTTCAAGAAAGAGAACCCGCAAACCAAACCATATCCTTGTACCACACTAACATGTACCAAGCTATATGTAAAGTAAGCTCTCCTCCAAAATTATGCCCATCTAACATTCAAAATTATGATGAAAAATATGGAAGAAATAGATGTAAACCTCTCATAGTGAAGTTAGATCAAACAAACCAATCATTCCCACAATAAAGGGAATATGCCCAAAGAAATACACCATTTCTTGTACCTCTCCAAATAATTTCTTAGAACTAGATCAATAGCTCAAGACCAAGAAACAAGGAGAAAAATGAAAAATCCATAAAACCATGCATCTTCTTCTTAGCAAGTCCTCAAAAATTCTACATTCAATACTAAAGCATAAGAGAATATAAGATACATATAAATAATTCATCTAATAATTAGGTGGGAAATACCTCTTAGATCATTCACCTGTCGAGTAGACCAAGAGTGGGATACAATATTTTCCTATGCATACACCACCTAAGCAATAAAATCTTGCAATAACCAAAGAGTAACTATCTCAACACATAATCTCCCCAAAATAAGAGATCTCTTAGCCTCACCCAAGTCTCCCTAGTATCCATGAGCATCCACCAACCAATCCATGTTGACTTCAAATGTAACCCTACAAATCATGAAGCTCCAAGAAAATGATTAATACTCAAAACCAAATAGAACCAATAAGACCATTGTCAAAGCTCCAACCTAGAATCAAGAGCATATCATGAGATCATGATATAATATCTCCTCCTAGGAGATCACATGCACCAATGCATATATCTTGGTCTCAATATTACTTGTATCATTCCAATACTCAAATATAGAATCTAGATTAATCCAAGACACAATACCAACCACCTCTAAACCAAGGATCATCTATCAAAATTGATGAAAAATAAACCCAACATCTTACCAAAGACTCTAAGAATCCTTCATGGCAGAAGAATATGTCAACATCTCTTTAAATAAATGAAGGATAAACATCCTATGTCAATAGAACAAAAGATGTCAATAAAATCTTATTACAACCTAAAGGGTAGAATCTAATAGCTCTTATGACACAAACAAGCATTGCAAAAGATCATCCATCTTTTAATAAAATATTATCCATGGCTCACTACACATTGCAACAACAACAAATTAGAACCAAACTATTGAAACAAAGAAGATAGATCACATTATGTATCTGCATAAATATCCTAATGAAAGTGATATTAATTTATGCATGGCATTTGACCAATATCATTTCCAAAACTCTACTAAAAGTGAATTCAACTTCTTATGCACCATAAACTATTGCTATAGATTCAAATGAACAAATATATCAGGTACTCCAAAAAATCATTTTTATCACTACAACAAACATACTAGTGTAATAATGGTGTCGAGTGGGAGCACAGGCACGAGTGTGGGAATGCAGTTTTGAAATGCGCAGAGGAGGACGGTGAGGGAGAAGGCCATGGTGATGGAGACCTGGTTTGGGTTGTTGGCCTCAACAGTCGCTTTGGTGAGGTGGTTTGTGTTGCTTCTAGGTGGAGATCTTTGGGTCGGGGGACGTTCTCTGCCTTGGCTTCTTTTCTCAGTTGGCCTGTTAATCAAGCATCCTTTTGTGGTAGACGACTGCTCTTGCTTGCTGATGGGGGCCTTTATGTTTTTTATTACTTTTTCTAGGGTTCGAGTGGTGCTCGACCTGACTCTTTGGCTCCTAGGTGTTGAATCACCTGGTGTTTGCTGGTGGTTTCCTGAGTTGTGGTGGCTGGAAGATGCTCGTGGGTGTTGGACTTATGACTACCCTGTTTGCTTTGGAGTTGAGTTGCGGGCTGGCATGGCACATCTGGGTTTGTCCGAGATGGTTGTTGTGGCCAAGCTTATTGGTGATGGCATAACTGAAGGGGTCTTTCCCTTTTCTACTTGTGGGTCGAGTCCTGCTCTGTCTTGGACAGTGTTTGGCTATTGGTGGGTGTTGGTTACTCTTGCTTGGAGTGATGTTTACCTTGCTTCCATGGAATCCCATGTTTCTTTTGGTGATGTTGGGTTCGTTGTTTTTATTATGGTGAGCGTGGGTGGGGGCTGCTATGGTCTGACCTTGAATGTGGTTGAAGGTGTGAGTGTTGGCTTTGTGACTATCCCCTTTGTTTGGCTTGGAATGGTTGACCTTGTTGTGTTGGGATGGGGCTTTGTTCTTCTCAGGGTTTTTTGTGCTGGGTTGGGAAGGTGTGGTTCTCTTCTTGGCTTGGATATTCCCTTGTCTTTTGGGTTCTCTTTCAAAGTTTTTGGGTACCCATTGTGGGTTATTGTGTAAAGTTCTTTTGTTGATGGAGTTTCAGTGGTGCTTGTTGGGAGGTGGGTTTCTTTTCTTGGGCTCCCTATTAGAGTTTTTGGGAACCCGTTGGGGTTGTCTTGGCTTTCTGTTTTGAAGGGGTTTATTGTGGTCTCTTTCTCGGAGCCCCTGCATGCTCAGTCTAAGGATGGTGTGTTTCCCCAAACTTCTGGAGCTATGATTTTCTTCCACTTCCTGTGCACTATGTCTTATGTTGAGGAGAAGACAACTCTTGATGGTCAAGAGTCATTTCCTATTGAGTTGGAGATGGGTGTGGTGGATGTGGATGGAAGTCCTCTTTTCTGGTTCCCTCTAGATGTGTTCCTATTGAGGTGGATGCTTCTCCTATCGAGATGGAGTCTGAGGTTGTTGGAGAGGTGTGCTTTTGGTGGTTTGGTTCTTCACAATATCCTTTCCAATAGAGGGGAGCTCGGTCCTCTTGAGGTGGACTTGGAGTTGGTCTATGGTGCACTAGGGTGCTTCAAGGGGTGGTTCTCCCCTTGTGTGATGGTGTTTTTGATTAGGAGGTTGGATTTAATGGTGATCTTTTCCATTAAATTTCCTTTTCTTATGTTGGGTTTTGTTCTATTATTTTTAAGCAGAAGGTTGGCTGCTGCTTTGCAGTTTTGTTGCCTGAGTGTTTTAGGTGGTTTTTATAGTAAAAAATTGGGCGGGGTTTCTTGTCTCGAATAAAACTTGGTTGTGTCTGGGATTCAGGCCCATGCATGTGTATCCTTTGTAGCATGTGTTGTCATGATAATCTGTTAATAGGCTGTTGTTGGGTTGTTGGTGGTATGTGAGTTTTTTATGTTGCAGCTTGTTGTTGTTGGGTTGATGTAAGCTTACTGGTGATCTCTTGTGTATCAATTGTTCTCTTTTGTAAAGGGTTCTGGGCCCCTTCAAAACCCATTTTTTACCCCTAATCAAAACATACCAATGTAATAAAGATGACCAAGAATAAGGCCCACATCAAAAATTTTACAAGATCTTCACATATGTGACATCTCAAAAGAGAAATATACAATTAGTGCTCAAATCTCAAATAATTGAAAAATAGATTCAACCCCACATTAGCAACATGCAGATTAGAGATAACTAGGTATAACATGTAGATTTCCAAGACTCAAACACAGGGATCAACACTAGATGTGATTTTCCAAACAAACCCACATAAGAGTAACCATAGATCAATAATAACTCTTCAAGCAACCCTACAAATATGTAATTGTTTTCTATCCAAAAAACTATAATATTTTGAACACGATATTTTCACAAATTTATAAACCACATATTTTAGTTAACATGTAAAACCTAAAACACCATATCTGTAAATTTGAATCCACTTATGTATCCAAAAATTCACATCATTTAATATATCATTTGAAATAATCAAATACTTCAAATCTATAAACACACAACTTTTAGAAATAGGAAAATTGCAAAAACTACCAAATTGTCCAAGAGAATTCAAGTAATTGAATCACCTAATCCATAGCTCATAATAAAATACCAAATAGGTTGTCTATAAGCTTACAATAACTATAAACTATATGAGCTTCACAACCCACACACAACCAATAACTAGTCATCCAATTATTTCATGTAAACCATGGGCTAAAACCATGAACCTAACATAAACATTCCACATTGTAGTCCAAATAGTGGGTGTTTTCACATTTAAATAGGGGGCTAAAAGCACACACCCAAAATGCACACCCTTTCTCTACACATGTGACCACAAGGAAGAAAAACATAACCACCAAGCAAGAAGAGATTCACATATTGCCAAACTAGAGCTCCAAATCACCACTATGCAAGAAGCAAACACATGACCAACTCCATGAGAAACACCCATGAGATTACAATTCCCGCCTTATATCCCATTAACAATATCCATCTAAAAGTTAGATTGCATGGCTTCTATTCTCACAAATCTACAAAAAATTGTTAACAAAAAAAATATCCACTATAGTCCACTAGCCTCTAACAACTCCAATTCCTTCTAACATATTCCCACAAAATTATTAAAAATAAAAAAATAGAGGAATACCCTAAACCAAATTACCATGAATCCTTCACATGCAAGTAACATGAAATTTCATGCAACTCACATGCAATCCATGGAACAATATAACAATCTCTAACCCAATAATAGATTGGTTGAGATACAAATATTATACGACACACTATAAAAATATGTGATTATCTACAAACTTGAAATTAAGTTGTCTTAATATGAAAAATACATAGAGATATTCATCTTTTTTGTCATGCTTAGATCAACCACTTGAAATTATTTATAAAACTAACTTATAAGAACATATCAAATAAATTATTATATTTCACCATAAGAAGGTAACAACAAGAATGGCACAAAAAAATGCAACATAAGAAGATCATCTCACAACACATGTTTTATGTGGAGAAACCCTTGTGAGAAAAAAATCCACCAAGTAGAGAATCTAAGCATGTATTATCTTCAATTGTATGAGATTACAATACATTCATTTACATCACTCTTTATGTATCTGCAGACAACACTTCATTACCTACAAATAATGATACAATAGTACTATCCAAAGTTTTTAATTTATAGGAAATCTAGTGTGAGAAAACAATTGGGTATCTCAAAACAAGAGGAAAATACCACCTCCAAAACCATATGCCCCATTTAGTGGCCTACCTGTACAAATAGTAAAAAATAATAATCAATCACATGGCCTTCACATCGGCATTGAACTCATAGCCTATCAAAATTGGTCAACCTTGAGTGAGCTCTATTACTCCCAATAGCTATGATGGTTGGCATGCACTGACATGCACTACTTGGTACCCCACTATGAATAATATGTACAAATAACATGCACAAACATCCAAGTCCATGTGGCCCACCACCAAGGTTGACATCTAAAAAGAATATTCTGCCATTATGTCTTATCCTCATCACTATTGACTATGTCCATCCCATATGAGTGTTATTACAATATGTCATAAATATATAAGTATAAAATATTTATGTACAATAGGTCCTTCAACATCCAAGTACACATTCCAAGGAACATGGAGATACATGAAAATGACTTAGGATTGCACTTGGTAAATATCACTTTATGCTAACAAAGGGCACATTGGGTGTAAACATTGAATAAGAAAGATTAATAAGCGTACTTGTTCATTGAGTGCCTCATGTTGGGATTGAGGGATTTCTTTCTCATTTTTATTGTTTTAAAGTTTTATGGGGTTTTTAAATGAAATTACTCTAAGTGTACATGTAAAAATTAAACTAATCTACCTTTTTTGTTATTTAAAGATTACTTAATTACTATTGAGGATATGAAAATGCAATAAGGCGAAATAACTCAATAGAAGTGCATAAAAATTCATAAAATCTATACCTTAAACAACTTCACACTCCATTATTGAGCTAAATAGGTTACGCCCTAAGCATATTGATAGTCTCTAAATAACTATAAATGTAACACCCCTCCGTTTTGGCTCTTTGGATCGGCAGTGTTCTTCCTTGTTATGATTGTGTTTGACTATGCTTTGACTTTGGAACTTGGTTGCTTTTGACCGCTATTTATTAAGCGATGTGAACATTATATTTTGATGTGATGTTATTTTATTCTGATGTTGTCTTTATGGCATGTTTTGGATTAACTTAGAAGATATTTGATTTAATGATGTTATGCTTATGATCATATCATTGATGATTAGATGCGTCAGTTAGCGATGTTGTATTGGTGAAGGGGACGGGATCACATCACTCGCGTGCGAGCGCCCTATGATTCCACGATTTCCTCTTCATGGTGTGTTTTAATATATTATATGCATGTTCGACACTCGTATTGTGTGCAGGATGCAGGTACAGGACATCGACTCCACCTGGTTCTACAGATCTGAGCGTGTCCCTTGTCCAATGGAAAATGATTGGGAGATAGTAGCTAGGTTTTCTGTGTCGTGACATCACCCTAGCCATAGTGTGTCGTCGGGTTGTTAGTTGGGATAAGTTATTTTCTTTGTTGCCTCTTCTCTCCTTGTTGCGTATTTAAATTTGCAAGATAAAGGGTGCTTGATTTATTTAATTGCATTGTCAAAATAAATAAATGAGTGACTATTAATTAATTAGTTAATTTAATTCAATCAATAAAATAATCTAATCATGGATTAGATTTATTTATTGATAAATCAAATTAAAATATTTGTGTTAGCATTATTAAATTTTGAGATCAAATCAAAATAGAAATTGCCTTGCATTCCTTTTTGAAATAAAATTAAAAAAAATGATTTTAAATGTAAATTGGTAAATTCAATTTTGTTGAAGAAAGAAAATTTAATTATCATTTGGGTTGCAAAAATAGATCTTTGTTTTAAATTAATATTGTGCAAATTACACTTGGAAATTGAAATTGTTTTATGAAATTGCAAAAATAAAATATCTTGTTTTAGCAATAAATTTGGTGGGTGAGTCCATTTTAGGGGTTTGACAAATTTGGGGGAAAAATTGCATAAGGTAATTCATTTTATTTTTGAATTTTAATTTTGAATTTTGGTGGAGAATTGGAAAATTGGAGAGCAAGCTTGGATGGGATTTTTGAAAAATTAGTGAAGGGAAGATTGAAAATTGGTAAAGCTGAATTGCAAAGCAAAGGAAAAACCTCCATTGAAAGACTTCAAGCTTGGAGAAAACACAAGGTTATTGTTTAAATTTTGAGCAATTTCTTTATTTTGAAAATGATTTAGAAGCTGTTCAAATTGTTAGAAGATTTAAAACTGTGAATGAAAGGAAAAACCCATCAAGAAATTGCATTCAAACCTTGAATCAAAAACTCTCAAGATAGTGTGAAAATTTAGAGATTAAATTGGTATTATCAAGCTTTTCAATAGAAATTGTTTGAACAACACATGGTGAATCCAATGAAAATCTCCTTTTTAAATTGAATCTTTAAACCCTTTTGTTATTTGGGAAAATTTGTTTGAGTTTTGCAAAATGTATTACTCTTTTTCTCAATTTGAGCTGGAAATGTTTATTGAAAATTTCCCTATTCAAAGGAAAATGTTTTGTTTTCTTTCCCTGTTAAAATTTTCATTCTGGTTTTTACCAGAATTGGGGAAATGAAAGTTTTTGTTTTAAAATAAAAATAAAAATAAAGTTTATTGTTTGTGGGGTGGGGAAACCAACCCCCACCACCACCGCCCGACGGGAGGCGGGCGCTGTGTGTAAACACACAGCCACCGCCGCCGGCGCTGTGTGCTTTGCACACAGGCTCCGCCGCCCGGCGGGAGGCGGCACTGTGTGCTTTGCACACAACCACCGCCGCCAGGGGACGGCCAGGGCTGCATGCCCTTTTAAAAAAAAAAAAAGAAATTCATTTTTTTTAAGTTTTATGGTTATAATTTATATCATATTTTATATTGTATGTATAATATTAATATTATATAATTAATATTTAATAAATAATATAATATATATAATATTTAATATTTTATAATATGGAATAATATGGTATTAAAGTTTAATCAAATGGATTATAGTGATATATTTTGTTAATTTAGGCATTTAAAAGATGTTTAAATTATTTTAAATGGAGATTGTTTTAAATAAATTATAGCATTGATATAATTGGAATGGAATCGTTATTTTAATGAATAATGTTATTTAAAAAAAAGAGAGGTTATTTTAATCCTTATCTAGGATTGAGCAAACATAATTAAAAAAATAATATTAAATTTGATACCTTAATGGTGCCAAGTGAACTTTAGATAACTTAACGATGATTGGATAAAGTTGATTGATAATCAAATGTCGCTATTTAGAAATTTCATTTTTGATGTTTATGGATAATCAGGAAATATTAGAATATAAAAAAAATAATGTTTAGAAGCATATGTTTAAATGATGTCTTAACATTTAAAATAGGAACTCTGAAATGATCATCCCATTTGTATAAGCGGAAATTAAACTGACGAATAGTCAAACTCTTATGCGATTGTGTAAGAACATAGTTTATTTAATTTGATTAAGTGTACTAATACGATGAATGATTGGATTTACGAAATCCTAATGTAGATTACCTTATATTGTTTGCAAGCCTCTTTTCGTCGTTGGGCATCCATTCTTGTTGGAATTGAGTCAGATTTTGTAAGTCTTCCAGACAGAACCGTCTACTATGTTTTGGGGTTAATTGTCTAAGTAGGTCTTCCAGAGGAATTCTCTAGGATGGGATGTTTTGTGTAGAGGTTCAATTTGTGAATCACCTTGGGAATTGTGTAGAGTTGTATTATGTTGTTCTACCCGGTTTCCATGAACGGGGATTTGAGCCTCTTTGGGGTTAGGAGAGGGTTATGTAATTTGTGCTCCTTTGGAAGGAGTGGGTTTTGTATTTTGGTTTCCTCCAGTGTTTGGAGAGGGCTTTGACCTTGTTGCCTCCAATGATTGGAGTGAATTCCTTGTTTGTTGCCTCCTTGGATTGGAGAGGTCATTTTGTCTAGTCTACCCATTGAATTGTGGTATTGTACAGTGTGTTGTCGATAGGAGAGTGGCTCTTTGTAGGGGTCCGACACACAAAGGGGTGCCAGAGTAACTCACCTAGGGTTTAACCAAGTGATAACCTAAAAGAATTAATGGGGATCTTTCACACTAATAAAGATAAGGAATTCCTCTCTCGTGAAGCAAGTGAATGATAAGGCTCGAGATGAGATGGGACGTATAGTTTTGCATGAGGGTCCGACGGCCGGTAGAGGCAAGCCGGGGTAACCCATGAAGGGGGTCCGGTAGCCTAGGAAGGTTGAGCTAGGGTAACTCATGGCAATTTATGTATGACACTCTCCCTACGTTAGCAGTTAGTTAGTTATTGTGTGTTGTACAATGGTGTACTTGTCCTATGTAACCTGGAAGCAATGTATTGTCTTGTGAGTTTTCGTACTGTGTTAAGTGATGTTGTTTGGTATTTGAGTCGATTCAGTTATGTTTAGCCTTTGTCTAGAGGTAGTTGGTCTTGACCAGAAATCCTTGTTGCTATCTCCTAGCACAGGGGGTGAGCCTTTGGGTATCACACGGTTGGGTGGAACGTGCACCTTAATCCGTTGGTTTTCTTCTTGTTCGTGTGGACGAGACTTCTAGTTGGAGAGCTCGTGGGTTCCAGTTTCATGTCATGCTTTATCCTTTCAGTTGGTTATTGTATTTATTACCCCTCATTGTGATCGAGGTGGAATTTGTAATATGTAATCTTGATTATTGGATTTATCTCATTCGGGTAACGAGTGTTGTAATTATGTTGTAAACTGTAATATTGGAATCCAGTGGTATTTCATATTCTATGATGTAAATTATCTTGCATGGAATGTATGCGTTCTTATTTCCTTAAGTATTTAAATGTTATGAATTTAATTCATGTTTCTTGTTTGGGTTTAAGTAACTCAGTCTCGTAACCTTAGGGGATTGGTTGGCAATGGTTAGTTAACTTGCATGTTAATTTTTCTAATTGTCCTTAAAAAAAAAAAAAATAGTTCGTTTGTGTAGTAAATTGCAACTTCCCCTAGGGTTGCGTGGTGGGGCGTTACAATAAAAGTGGATTGCTCTGACAAAATTTTAGCATAATATTGTTACAATGGTAAAATATGTAAGCACAATGACATCATGAGGTTACTTGCAATGATGATAATGTAGGGGGGAACTTCTATTTACATAGGAAGAGGTTTCAAGGAATGAAGGGCTAAGATCTTGCCACAAGATCAAGGACTTATGTTGAGAGGTTCTCTCATGCAAGAGGGAGAGGACAAGTGTCATGTGATTTGGTTAATGGAGAGTGGAAGCTTAAATTAAGGTGATTGGATAAGACTGTGGAGGATTATGATAGGATTCCCAAGGGAGGCGAATATTTGAATTTTTTCTCATCTCTAGGGAGGTGGAATTTAAAATTAGATTTTATGGATAGGAGAGAGATGGACCCTCACAAAGTCAACTAAAAAGGTGACATTTGTCCCTAGTGGATTTAATGAAGGAGAGGTGAGGATTTTGTAAGACCCGCCCTTTTATTCAATAGTATCAAATACTTTAACTTTTTCATGGGTATATTTATTAAGTGATAATACAGTAGATGTATTGAGTGATAGTTGTTCTTCTCATGAGAAAAGCTAATGAATTCTAGTTCTTGAAGAATTTCTTATGCTGCACTTTCCTTTTATATGCACATGTAATCCAATTAGTGGTAGTTAATATGTATAATTACTTATTAAAAGCAAACAACTCCTCTTAACCTACCATCTTGTTTACAATAGTGATTTATAATGGTGAGCGTAAATTTATGATATTAGTCAATATATATAAACAATGAAAGGTGTATTTTTACCATTTCATATATTCTCTTAAGGTTTGACATGCGTCTTTATAAGTTGCTTTTCTTTCGGTCCTAGATTATGTTTACTGATGTAAATGAAATGTTGTGTGTGTGTAAGTTTGTATTGCTTGATATGTTACTATGTTATACTAATGAATATGGGCAAGTGTGTAGGGGAATTTCAATGTGATACTAATGCATATTGCTTAACCTTGCGGCATTGTTGTGCAAGTGTGTTAGGCAATTACTTTTCTTACCTTGTTATATTTTATCATTGCAAAATTATAGATGTTGGTAATAGAAACAAAGTGCTATTTTCAATTAGTTGTAATCCATATTATAAATTAGGATTTACTAATTGAATAATGTTTGAGGAAAGTAAATGCAAGATATGGGGAACTTAACTCTAGATAAGAAGATAATGTATGAAACTATTATAGAGACTAAATTAGATCTATCTTGAAAATAAATAAATAAATAAATAGAAGATGTTTATTTTAACAACACCATAGATTAAGAATAATCTACTAAATTTATAGGTGATTAAATATTTATCTCTATATCATTTGTAGAAATATAGATTTTATATCTTGTGGCATATCCAATCTAGTACAATGCATTTAATCCTTAAATCCTTAATTCATCTAATTATTGATGAATATATTTAAAGTGATATTAGATCAACTAAAGAGAGTTTTGGGTAGGTAAACTATTAGAGAAAAAAAAACTAGCTTTAGAGTCAAGCCAATGGTAAAATATAATAAGCATTGGATTCAAGTATTATAAAATAACTATGCAAATTCAAATTCATTATATATGCTCTAATTAAGTTAGAACTCCAACATTGCTCTTCTTTAAATGCAAATAATATTCAAACGATTCTTGTGGATGGATATATGAATGCATTTGAATTAATTAAAATCTAAAGAACATGTGTGGATATGGTTATGATCATTTATATAATTTTCAAAAAAATAAATTCATTTATATATGTGACATATATCTATCTAAACCTATCCATCAATATGCAATTAAAGCCTTTTTTAAAGATAAACAATCTCCTTATTTGATATGTATATCCTATTACCAAATATGCAAAATTCCCTTACAGAATATCCACAATTCCTTTATTATGTATTATTGTCAACCATTTTAAATTTAGGTTATTTTAATAATTTGAAGAGCCCACGACAACGTTGGGTCATGCGTAAAACTTAACATAAAAATATTTTGCTATTAGAAAAAAGAAAATAGAAATAATATTAATAACAATATTATATATTCACAATAAAGTAAAGAAATAAAAATAAATATTACTAAAAATTATTAAGTTTTAATATTGGAATACGTTAATATGGTTATTTTATTTTAAAAAGAGAAGGATTAAAAAAGAAAATGACCAGTTGACTTGGGCAGTGGGTTTGCTCCCCATTGGTTTCGGGTTCGACTCTCTCCCGGGTTTAAGAGGGTAGGACTCCTTGAGGGCGGGGGATCTCATCTGCAGGATAAATAAAAAATGAGAGAAGAATCTAGTTTAAAGAAAAAGAATAAGATAAATAAATAAAAAGCCAGGCTTCCCACGTGCCTTCTATGCAATTACATGCAAGTCTAACGTGGAGACCATAGAGGAAGCGATGGATTTTGGTTTACACCTGTAATTGCATGGAAAAAAAGGACAAGGGTTCATGTTTTTAGAGAGGGGCAAGCATGTGGAGGGGAGTCGAGAGAAAACAGGTGGGCATTCCCTGCAATCCTTCATATTCCAGGAGACCACGTCTTCTCTGGAAGGCATTCTAAGAACAGTATCAATGCTCCCACAATTGCATATACGCCTAACATGGGGAAAACACTGGAAGGTGAGTGGAAGGAGGTATTACACCTGCCAATTGCATTCTATTTGCAAATTTTATTGTTCATTTCCTGCAATCTATGAATTCATGAGAGGATATTCTTTTGAGGAATTTTGGCAAATAGTTTTAGCACCTGATCTTGCTTCCACAATTTGTAAGACTGTCAAAACTCATTTATGCATAATCTATGATTGTTGCATTCCTTGAGACCATATTTTCAACAGCATTTTGCCAAACAGTTCACACGACTTGTCTATGCCTCCACATTTTGGACTTTAAAAGTACAGGAGCCAGTATAATGGCACAAAACTGTGAAGAAATATGATGTCCAACGTATACAATTTATGAAGAATAATGTAATATGTTTAACATATGAAGATGGTCTGAATTCTACTATTCACAATGTGTGAAGATAGCTCTGGCAGCCATTGCATTTTACAACTCCAGAAGTAGCTGGTATCTATTCAATATTAATTTAATGATTCTGTGCAAAAACTGTCACAAAAATAATGTCCAGAACAAGAAAAGAAAAATAATAATATAAAATAAAAATAATCTAATTTACATAACCAAAATGATCTCGCTGAAAGCCATGGCAGGTGACTTACTTCAAAGTTTTATAAGGGATTCTCTCCCAGTGCATGTGATTATAATGTGAATAATTACCAAGATTTAGATAGAAATGAGCATGTAAATTTCATTACAGAATAACTTAGAAAATCCATACTGAAACATTTAGAAAAGAAAGTTATATGGTTTTGTCTGGATAACAAATAATGCAGATAAAAAATATAAACTTTTTCTTAAATGAATATAAACTTTATCAGTAATTCTATTAGTACTAATAAATTTCCCTTGTATGTATAGAGTTACCTCCAAAACCACAAACTATTATGATAGATTCAATAACTCTGTATTTTTGGTATCCAAAGAAATTACTTATATTCCTCCAATCATGTTTGGATACAAAAAGTGTCAAGCAATGAGTTGAGGAAATCATCAATAGTGCCTTGTCTCATGCCCATGCAAAAGGAAGATATTAGTGATTTTTAAAAGTAGGTTTCAAGATTTGCAGTCGAATTTTTAATATAAAAAATTGTTGCATCTGAAAAGAATTTAATAAAACGATGAATTTAAGCAAAGGAAAATCAGTGATTTCTCATCTCAATTTAGACAAATTTGCTTTAAATGTATTTTGAGAGTTTTAAAATATATGATCTATTTTTAATTGCTGGCCAGCTGAGTCAATAACAATTATTGTGCTTATTTAGTGATTTATCATTCTCTCGTGAAGACTTCTTGCTTATCTTCATACATATGTATATAATTGCAGCTGCTAAAACGCCTTACTTCATTTGTTAACAGCTTTTGTATTTCAAAACTTTTTCTATATAATTTCTGGGTTTTCATCTCCTATTATTCATCTTTCCAACATAATTTGAATCGTCAAATTTGGTTCATAAATGAGAAATTTATGCCAATTTTTGAGAGGCTGTTTAAAACTCTTTTTCTTAAAAAAAAATTAAATGATATCATATAATATTTTGATAAGATGTTTATATCCCAATATTTGTCTTGAATTTCATTCATAGGAGCACTATTCCCTCTTTCATCAAAAAATCTCAATGTAATCTAAAACTATCTCTCCATTGTATTGCTGATGTTCTTATATTACCGTTATGTTGCACGTCACCTAAGGGCTCTAGGAAAATTCATCGTAGCAATTCATGGCAGTGAATTTTCCCACTGTGAATTGTTGACGTGAATTTTCCGTCAGTGAATTGTTGATGGCGTCATCTAAGAGTGCACCAAGCTCACCTTTTAATATTAATTGGCAGGCCTTATGTCTTCTTAGATAATACTTGTGAATGTGATTTTTGTAAGCATATCAAAACAATTCTATTAGAGTGACCTATGGGTTTTGAAATTTTTCAAATTGGAATGTCTTTTAGAGGTCTTGGTTTATTAATTTATTTATTTATGAACTTATTATTATTTATGACACTTAAGACACTATCCTAAAATGAACCTATTAAAAGACTAAGTGGGTTGAAGAATAATTAGGAACCCAAATAAAATATCTATGTGGAGTTAAATTAGGATTTTCAACTAGGCTTAATTTAGGGTGAATTATATAGTATAGATTAGATTACATATTTGTTAAAATATGAATGCACTAAATCAAGAGATAATATAATTATATTTGTGATTGGTTCCATTGTGAATATAGAGAATGATACTTGGGGACCTCTTACCTTAAATTATTTTCATTATATTTTCAACACTTTTCAAGTATTCATTCACTAAAAGACTCATTTTGTATATTTTTTAAATTATATAAAATGTTGACATTGTTTGATTAACTTTTTAGTTGTAAAGTGTTTATTAAAAAGTTTTAATGCTCACAATAGGATGATGCTTGACATTATATATTTTCATCAATTTTAAGGGATTTTATAGGTATGGTTAAGGTTACATTTATTAATTTGTTGTTATTTCTTTTTTTTTAATGGAAACTTATTATAGTAGTTTTAAAATCTCGTCCAAGTCTTTAAGAGCTTTTTTCATGAAAGCATATGAGATTTCTTTGATTAGTTATAAAAATTTCCAAAGTAGATTTGGTTGTATGATTTATTTACTCAATTCATATGATGCACAATGATTATATGATTAATGATGCTTAAAATTTAGTAAGTCGTTACAAGAACTAGAATCCTTAGGTAATGTTGGAGCAAGAGGTTGATAGTAACTTATCTTCCTTCCAATGTCATTCAATTTAGAAGATTGAAGAGAATTTTTCAATAATTATTGCATGAAGGATTTAAAGAAATATGATAATTATCTAATTTACTTGATGATATTTAAAGGTTACATGATTGTAAGTATTTTGCATTAAAGTCTTTCAATAGGTGATTCCTTATTCAATGTTAGATTAGATAATTCATCTAGTATTTGATTTGGATAGGTTGTGAATTATGTTGTAATCTTTTTATCATATCATTAGTCTTACTACTCGTCTTATATTTTAAGAACCCTATAGGGGGATTTTCTCTCATAGTGTTATAACTTATAAAATAGGGGGCATGATGTATTTTGAGTTGGGAATCGAGTTTAGTGTATGTAACCATTATTGGGATTATATTGTGTCAAAGTAAAGTTATATGTTGACCCCGAGGGGAGATACCCTCATTGTAAGTAACCTAGTATGAAATGTGAAATGTCGAACTACGGTGCCTCTATGAAATATATACATAGGCAAGGCCATCAAAGGATGGTCCCTCAAGGCATTAGGTTGGGCCCCTAGGACTATACTTTTGAGTCTTGTTTGGGACTTGTCATTTTCTCCTAAAATTGTAAACAACCATTTGATTTGTGTAGCTTGTCTTGGTGATCATGTGCTAACTACCCATTGATCTATGTGTGTGCCAAGCCATATAGACCTTGCAGGTATAGGTATTAGGAGTGAGGAAATTTTGACACAATAGAATGCAAGAGGTACGTTATGTTGACCCAAAATAAGTAGACTCTATTGTTGAAAATAGTAAATCATTTCTATCTTGCTTCTGACTAACGAGATCTTTGACTATAGTTGTGAGTAGTGAATTGTGTTATTGTCTTTTAAGTAAACAAAAAAAAATATTTGCAAATTTAGTAAAGTCATTGCGGATTTGCTAGGTTGTTTAGTGGGTAAAAAGTGGGCATGACAGATTTATTGGGTGAATTTGCAAGCAAGCATGTGGGAAAAAATGACACATGGCAGGTGATGAAATTTAAAATTGAGGGAAAAGGTTAAATAGGGATTAGAAAAATAATAATTAATTAATTAATCAATAGGTTTTGGAGGAAATAAATGTGAAGGACTACTCTTAATTAAATAATTTAACCTTTATAAGAATAGAAAAAATAGGAGAATTAATTAAATAAAAAATTAATTAATTCAAGAGAATAAACCTAGATAATTAATTTAATAATAAAATATTTAATTAGTTATGGGATAATGAGGCAAATTAATTAAAAATTATAATTTTAATTAATTTAGGATGCAAAGTAAGATTTTTGGTGTCTACAACTATTTGAAATTAATTTTTAAATGAATACCCCCTCCAAAATGATTGTCATTAATGCCCTTGTTGGCAATGTGTCACACACTAATGGGGAAAAATTAGGGTTTTGAAAGTTTTGCGGAAGAGTGGTTGATGTTGGTTTTGAGGGGGTGTAAGGATCAAGAGGTCTTAAGACTTGCGAAAAATAGGTATACCCTTTCCCCACAATAATAAAAATGCGAGAAATCAACTTTGTGGATCTCAACTCATGCAAGGATTCAACCTATGTAGGATTTTGCATTTGGTCATTTTAGGTTTTAAAACACTATGTAGACTTTAATAGCTTGCGAGTTTTGAAGGGTTGCAAGATTCCGACCAAGAGAAGTAAAAAAGTGTCTTTCTTAACAAGTTTTCCCCTATTCGAATCCCCACATAAGTAAATCCCCATAAATGGAAAATACTAAGCCAAAAATGGACCCAAAACTTGAAATGAACACAAGCAAAGAGCCAAAAGACAAACTTGAAACCTAAACCTAAAACCAAAATCGAAACCAAAAAAAGTAGAAAGAAAAAGAGGATCCTCTCATTTGATGGGGTGTGTGTGCAAGGAAAAACTCCATGGATATTACTCTACCATCTACATTCCTGCTCAAGTCAACAATAACTTTGTCAGTGGCATTATGGTTGACCCTTCCAGCAGGGTCAATGTTATAACCAAGGAGACACTCTTTGTCAATGGTCTACATAGGGAAAGATATGATGAGTGCAAGGCTATCATCCACACACATGATGGAATTTCTCTCTCCCCTTTGGGATCCATCTCTATGTCAATCCTCGTGGGGCCTAAGTCCATCTCTATGATATTTTTCATGATACTAGAGTACAACTTGTTCAAAGTGAAACTAGGCATTCATTGGCTAGTTTCTATGAACACAGTCGCTTTTGTTGTCCATAAGTGTCTAAAATTTCCTCATGAGGGCATGGTGCAAGCTATCCAAGATACTGGGTACAAACCACTAGTGTCATGTGGGGGTTTTCTCTCTTGACCATTTTTGGCTTGCTCTAGTGGGACCCATGCTACCTCGTAGTGACTTGTCATATAAAACATATTATAAATACAAGATCAAGATCCTAGCTTATAATTTTATTCCACCTCCTCCTTCTACAATCCCATTTCAACCTATTCATGTGCAGTGGTAGGCTTTGTCTTCTAGGCCTTCTCCTTCAAGGGCTAAAAATAAGCTCTCTCCCTTGAGTAGACTTCCCCATTCTTCCAAGACCTCACAACCTCCAGCATTGTCTTTCGTTCCTTCGACTATGCCAAGCACAAGAAAAGGAAAGGCCCTCACGTTGATGAATTCAAAACCCCATGTCTTCAAACTTCTAATTCTTCCTAACATCCCTTTCCCTACTATATAGAGTAGGGGTGAGCAGTCCTCTTTATCTGGTTCTTCATGTGTGGCTCTAACATCCTATCCCCTGAGGGTTCCTCCTATTCCTCGGGCCCTTACTTGAAAATAATGTGGAGGAAAGGCACACACAATTGAGGTTAAGGATCCTACACCCCTAGCATCTCTGGCCCCTTCTATGGAGCATGTCCTACCATTAAGGGTCATGAAAACTTCACCGATTTCTTTGACATATTCTCGGGCCCCTATTCTTGGTCGACGTATCCGTTGAAGCAAAATTTCCCATGAGCATAAGCATCATCAACGTGTGATGGTAGGGGAACATGATGCCACTCAGAAGGTCAAGGATAAGCCTTTTGTTTTAGTTCCTTAGTCTTCTTCCCTTTCTGCTCCTATTTATGTCATTACTTTTGGCCCCTTCAAGAGATGTAGATGAACATCACTTCAAAAGGGTGCAAGTATTCATTTCACCTTATTTAGAACTACTTCTTATCATCTCTCTACCTAATGTTCCCCGACTTGTGTAGCATGGATACATGCCCCATACAAAGGTCATATCTAATGTGGCCATGTTTGATATATTGGGGAAATGTGTCTCAACCTTGCAAATTACATAAGTTACTGTTGATGCATAAGGTACTATTTATTAGATGATGATAGTGGGGGGGTGCTTTATTATTGTAAATCTAGATCGTACATCATTATGTCTCATATCTGATGGTCTATATTTTTGGTTGGCTTGAATCTCCCTAGAAGGAAACCCTATTTTATGAGGGTGTTGTATTACGGTTGTGTATTGTGATGTATTCTAATAGTCTGATAGTGGTTGTGTTACCTCTAGATCTCTGGTTGGTGATACTCCTATGAGAATCTTTCACTGCAAGTATCTTGTAATCAATGTGATTTTTGAATAATATGTTAGGTAGATTTTTGAGTGTGGGTTTTGTTCTCCTAAAAGGTTTTTCCCCACGTAAATCACTGTGTTGTGGTATGCATGATATTTGTGTTTATTTTTGTTTAAGTTTATGTAACTGTTAAAGGTCTGTAAAAGTTTTGCATTATTCTCCTCTCAAGATTAGTGTAGGAATTTGTTCCGCTACCTTAGCTTCCTTGCAAGTGGTATCAAAGCCTGATCACCTTTGGTTTTAGTTGTGGGTTGTGGGGTTTTTTGAACTAATCTATATTTGAGTGGGAGCTTATGTAGAAGATACTTTATGATCTTATTGTAGGAATTTTCAGATGGGGAGTTCATCAAGGAGAATAGAGGTGAATAATTTTTTTGGAAATAATTTTGAAATGTGGAAGCTAAAGATGGAGGATCCATTGATAGATTGAGATCTATAGGATGTTGATGAGAATGTATGAAGGCCTATAGATCCTACTCAGGATGCTTAATATGATGTTATGGACTGTAAATCCAAGGTTCTAACTAGATTATGCTTGGAAGACTTTGTTTTAATCTGTTAGAATTGTAAAATTCTGATAATTTTACATGTTCATACTCATAAATTTCCAAATAGGTCCTACCATGAGCACATTTTCCCTATATTTGGCCATGTAGTCCCATAAAATCCATCAAGCCTTGATTATTTCACATTTATCTTCCTATCGGCATGAGTTGATGTGGGTCTCCTCGATCCATTATGTATTTCTGCTAATATATATCTGCTGTAGGTCTATCGGCAAGACTTTTTTGATGTCACAGCGATCGGGATCCACCTATAGGCACCTTTCGGCAGGACATAACATATTGTTTCGGCGACAGGAGGAAGTTTCATATCGGCAAGAATGATTTCACCGGGGTGAGGTTTTATTGAATAGGTCGTGTCTCACCGACTAAGCAACAAAAAAGGCGTATCGGCAAAATATCTTTTCATCAGAGTAATGTCTCATCGAGTGGCTCTAGTCTTGCCGACAAAACACAAAGGGACTCTACCAAGGGTTATCGGCAAAAGGTCTTGTAGTCTTGCTGATTTGAATGTCACACTGATAGAGATACGCATCGGCAGGAGTTAAGTCATCGAAGTGAGATCTCACTGAATACATTATGTCTCACCGATTGGTGCATGTGGAGTTATATCGGCTAGACTTAAAAGGTCTCGGAATAATGTCTTACCGAATGGCCCTGGTCTTGCCGATAATGCTCAAAGGAATTATATCAATAGCTTTTAGAATGAAGTCTTGCAGTCTTGCCGATCCGAATGTCACGCTGACATATTGTCTCATCGGTGAGAAAAAGATATTTTCATAGCGACAAAATATGAACTTAAGGATATTTTTGGTAAGACATAAGGTGTTCTATGAAGCTTCTTCCTGATCCAGTATTGTCTCAACGACATATAAGATGGAAGGACAACTTTCGATAAGACTAATATGATCTATGAGACGTCTCCCCGACATCGAAATATCACAGCAAAACACATATGACGAAGGGTGACTATCGGCGAGACTCAATGTGTCGACGAGATGACATAACATTACAGCGATGGACAGAAGGATGACTTTCGGCAATACATTTGCCTTTGGCATAACTACGGGATGTCTCGGCGATTGTTTTAGTGATGATTAACAAAAGCCTAAATACAGTTGGTTGCCGACAAGTGAATGCGAAGCGTTGTGTCTCTTCGGATGCCAATGTATAAATGTTAATTCTCAATTGTAAAGATGAAAGGAGATAAATTAGAGTAGATAGGGTAGAGAATATACAGTTGGATAAAATTTTCCACAGAACATTGACCATGATGCATGTTTTCAAAATGGAGTTTTTAATGAGAATCAGTTGATGTCACAGCTCATTTCTGGTGTCAATTGTCTGTTGAATTTATTGAAAGTATTACTAAGTTGTCTCCAAGATTGATGCTTTATGGTTATTTAAATTGACATAACAAGTTTATGTTCGGTTTATCAGTGCACATTTGTTGTATCTGTGTGATTGGTTGATCGGTTCTTTCAAGGAAGGATTAAATCTTTTTAATTAATCACAGTAATCAGGGAAATTCATTTGGATCAGTAAGAAGAACTTAATAATCATAGTCTTGCATGTTTATACAAGTTATAAACAAAACATATGCTAAACAATTTGAATGTTTTCCAGAAAGAGGTTGCTCATTGCTATTTCATTTGACTCTGCATACCCAATAAGGCACTAGTCTCTACATTTCACCATTTAGATTCATTCATTTTTCTTTACATCTATTAACTGAGCATATTAGGATTTAGATTTGAATATTGGTATACAATTTATACGAAATTTGGTTTTATTTGTCCACTTCCATTTTCCATCATGGAAAAATCACTGCAAGAGAGAAGATCATAAGTCAAGTCTGCCCAATTCATATAGGTACACCCGCCTAGGTCTAGCAACACCTAAAGAGTAGAAAGCTTAAGTCATTTTGCTTTGTCTGTTACCCTAAAGCGTACCAAGAGATTGGCAGCCTCTTGAGGCATTCCACCTGCGTTTTTGAGAGCTAACAAATTGGTGACTCCACTGGGGACAAATCAATTCAGAATCAAGGCCTTAATCATAGAGTCAGAAACCTTGTATAGACTCCGCTAGGTATAAGAAATATCAAATACTTTCTCACTTTTGAAAAAAGTGAGTGGCGACTCTGATAGAAACATTGCATCTGTTCAAACATGAATGGAAGAAGATCTCAATACAGGGGAGGTCATACTGGAGCTCCTATTGGCAGTAGTAAGTGGACACACAAGGATGACAGGGTTGATAAGGGTAAAGGGATAAATGAAGACATGTGCATGACAAATAAAGACAAATCATCAATACCACATGGTGAAACATATGACCGTTATGATACTTGGAGAGATAACTCAAGTACAGAGCCTCGTACCTCTGAAGAACAAAGAAATCCATTTCCATTTTATAATCCTCAAGAACAACCAGAGTTTGATGCTAAACTCGAAGCAAAAGGACTTAGATATCAACTGGAATGCGAACAAAGAGAGGAGGGTCATCAAAATGAATTCAGTGAGAATGTGATTCCTCAAAAAGATTATGAATCTTTAACATATGAAGAAGTAAAAGCATGGTTTGAATCTCGGAAAAAAGAGAGAGAGGAACAAGAGAAGGCCTAGATGATACAAGCAATGAGAGAATTTGAATTGCATAAAACTCAGAACATTACTCAGACAGCTGGTTTCCCCCCAAAGTATGTACCACCTCATAAGCAGGGAAATCATGGTGCAGGGCCTTCTGATCCTTCAAAGGATCCTCACCATCAAATAGGGAATCAATACAGACAACCAAATCATCCACCCCATATTCGCACACAACATACATACACACAGCCACCCCATGGTCAACATTATACAACACATCATCATACACAATTCAATAATCCGATGTACCAATATCAGTATCCACCTAACCCTCCGCCTCACCAGTATACAACAATGATCAGACAGTTTAATTTAGCAGGGTTTCAGTTATACCCTTACCTTATGGATGGCAGTTGGAGAGGTCTGGTGCCTAAGTTTACAGGGAGTAGTGCAGTTTTTGTTGAAGACCATTTAAGGAGTTTCAATTCCTTCATTCAAGATTTGGATGTACCTTATGAAGATCTACATATGAGGCTATTCATGATGTCGCTGACTGAAGAAGCTAGAGATTGGTTCAACAGCCTAACAACAACCTCTATTAATTCGCTCCAAATATTCCAGGACCGATTCCTTGAACAATATGGGAATCAAAGTGCACCTGATGTTCTCTTCATGAATTGATGCGAATTTAGAAAAAACTAGAATGATTCAATTTATGATTTTAATCGAAGATTCAATAAACTGCAGAATAAAATACCTCCTGGATCAAGACTGCCAGAATCTGTGTATTTGAGTGTTTATTTGAATGCGTTCGATCCTAAAACAGGGTATGAACTAAGAAATAGGTTCCCAAGAGACTTGGCTGAAGCCCAGAAGATAGCATTAACAATTGAAAACAATAGGAGGGCTGCTGGGATAATTGATAAAAGAGACAATCATAGGGCTCCCCAACAAAACAATAATTATCAATACAAACAGGAGCACACATACAGGAATGAAAGGCCTAGGTTGCATGACATGCCTTATAACACAAACTGGAAAGATGGAAAACCTATAACAGATAGGCCTAGAAACAAAGAGACTCCTGATCCATTATGGAAGAAGGGAACATACATGGTGAATAACAATTATTTTTGTGAAATTTTTAATAAGCCACATTCCCCAGATTATTGTGTTGTAGCCCAAAGAATGCAAGAGGAAGGAATGTTGATGGGAAACGATGGAGAAGATCACACAGTGTATTTGACTTCAAACACTTTTCATCGGGTTGAAGAGAGGTACTCATCTTCAGAGGATGAAGGCTATGAATATGATGTTTCAAATCAGAAATACAATGTCCATATGGCTGAATAGCAGATCCTTTCTGACTCTGAAGAAGAATATACAAAGCCACATTCTGTTGAAATACCTACTCAATGCAGTATGAGGAAACTTACTGAAGAGGAAATAGAGAGACTAATTGTTGCTGCAATTGAAGAGGCAAAGAGTAAGTACTGGTTGAGAAATAGGACTATAAATGAGAAGGAAGGTGTCCCCAGGGGTATTTTTATGAAAGAAAAGGCGACACAAGGAACTGTGAAAAGGATAGAAAATAAACAATATGATGAAAGTAAACAGAAGCCTGCCCACAAGGAGGAAGTGAAGGAATTACACAAAGAAATGCAAAATCTTGATCAGCCAAGTAAAAGAGAAAAGGAAGAAAACAAAGGAGAAACGCCAGAGCAAAAGAAAATGGTTAAAGTGGAGAATTCTTCTTTTAACTTCACTCAGGATTTATCTCAGGTAAAGATGTTTGTTCCACTACTTGAGATGATGAAGATTAAGGAGTACAGAGACAGTGCTATCCAATTGATAACAAATGAAAAGCATGTGAATTCCGAAAACAAGGTGGCTACTAAAGCAAGTAGTAAGCAAGAGGAAGTAAATATCTCAGAAATCTACTTGAGTAATGTATTGACAAGTCCCCCACAGGTCGATCCTTTTTTCACTACATTACTCATAAATAACAAATTGTTAAGGAATTACATGATAGATTCTGGTGCTGCCATGAATATTATGCCAGTAGGAGTGATGAAACAACTAGGTATGAGGGTGGATACATATGAAGGTAAATGCTATGTGATGGATAACCGACCTGTTCTTGTGGTGGGTATAATGAAATATGTTGAAGTCAAGCCATCTGCTTATCCTCAAGTGGCCTACAATATTGATATAACAATAATAGACACCCCTCCTTAGTTTGGTATGCTTTTATCAAGACAGTGGACGATAGCTGTTAGTGGGAATGTTCAGTTTGATCTATCTTATGCAACAATTCCGGTAAATGGCCAAGAGGTGAAGTTGTACAGGGAGCCAAGGATGAATCAGCTTGTTGACTATGTACCACAAAATCAGATCAATTGTTTTTGTGATGTTGATCTTGGGAGTTTTAATATAGAACCAGCCCAACTAGAGTTGATCAATAGTGATCCAATTGAGAAGCATGCTGCAAAAAACTGCAACGGTGTGTGGAAGATGTACTTTGATGGAGCCTGTAGTCAAGAAGGTAATGGAGCAGGGATAGTATTCGTTTCACCTAAGGATGTTACATTTAAGTATTCATTTATGTTAGCATTTGAATGTACAAACAATGTTGGGGAGTATGAAGCTTTGTTAACAGGTTTGAATATAGCTGTGAAACACAAAATCAAGTTGCTGGCTGTTCGAGGGGATTATGAGTTGGTTGTTTCACAAATTAAGTCAAAATATGCAGCAAAACATAAAAGACTGAAGCAATATAGAAATGTTGTATGGGACACAATTGAATTGTTTGATGCCTTCTCAATTGAGTGGATTGATAGGTCAAAAAATATAATGGCAGATTTTTTAGCAAATGCGGCGCTGAAAAGAGATGACATTACATTGGCTGGAGTATCACAAATTGAGTTCAAGACAAGGCCTGCTATTCCTGATAACATTTATAGTTGGCAGGTTTTCAATGATGATACTGAACTTATGAAGTTTCTCCACTGTATAGATCAGTATGAAGCCCAAGAGATTGAATTTAATGCCTTTGTTGAAGAAGTGGATGGGGAGCAAACAGTATTTGGGAAGGAAATCTTACAGCTTAAAACAAATAGGCTTCCTAAAGGCTTAGTGGCATTGGAGAGGGTGTATGATGGAAATGATCGATCCCTCATGAAGCAAACACCAGTCAAGAGGGAAGATATTGAAGAAATTAACTTGGGGACTGAGATGACACCAAGGAGGGTGTACATAGGGAAGAAGATAAGCCCTACAATTAGAAGAATGTTGATAGAGTTGCTGAGAAAATATAAACATGTGTTTGCTTGGTCTTATGAAGATCTAAAAGCATACAGGGAAGATTTTTTTCAGCATGAAATACCATTGAAGCCAGATGCTAAGCCATTCAGACAAAAGCAGAGACCCATACATCCAACATTGGAGCCTAAAATGCAAGAAGAGTTGGCAAAGCTCAGAGATGGGAGAATCATTAAACCAATTAGGTATTCAACATGGGTTTCAAATTTGGTCCCCATGAGAAAGAAAAATGGAGATATAAGGCTCTGTGTAGATTTCAGAAATCTAAACATGGCATCCCTCAAAGATAATTATCCTTTACCCAATATGGAGGTTATATTGCATAAGGTGACAGGGTGCAGACTATTGTCTATGATGGATGGGTTCTCAAGCTATAACCAGGTCAAGGTCAAAGAGTCTGAGTAATATAAAACGACATTTACAACTCCTTGGGGAACATATGTATACATGAGAATGCCATTTCGTCTTACAAACACAGGAGTGACCTTCCAAAGAGCTATGGACGTGGCATTTGCAAATTTGATCAATGCTATCGTGGTGGTGTATTAGGATGACCTGACTGCTTATTCGAAGAAGGCTAAGAATCATGTGCAACATCTGGAGAAGGTATTTATTAAAGCCCTAGAATATGGTATCAGCTTGAGCCCTAAGAAGTGTCATTTTGCAGTCATAGAAGGTAAGCTCTTGGGACATATTGTTTCAAAAGAGGGGATTAGGATAGATCCTGAGAGGGTTGAAGCTATTGACGAAATTCCTATCCCTAAAACTGTTAAGGCTATATAGTCATTCTTTAGACAGATTAACTTTGTTAGGAGATTTGTTTCTAATTTTGTTGAGATCATTAAACCTATATCAAAAATGTTGAGGAAAGGACAAAAGGTGGAATGGACTGCAGAGGCTTTGGAAGCTTTTATATCAATCAAAAGGGCCATCAAGGAAGCTCCTGTCCTTAAGTCTCTGAATTTTGCAAAGCCTTTTCAAATATTTTCATTCACCTCAATGCACACTATTGTTACTGTTATGTTACAAAAGAATGAGGGTGGTTATGAACATCCCATGTCCTTTTTCAGTAAGTCATTACAGGGGTCTGAATTAAAGTATGATATAATGGAAAAGCAAGCATTTGCATTAGTGAAAGCTATAAAAGCTTTTAGGCCATATCTTGTTGGAGCAAAGGTGATTTCTTATGTACCTCATGCAACTGTTAAGGATATTCTGACACAGTTTGAAGTAACAGGAAAAAGATGCACGTGGATTAACAAAATCCAAGAGTTTGACATGGAGATACAGATCACTAAACTAGTAAGAGGTCAAGGCTTGGCTAAATTAATGGCAGAAACAAACATTGAAGCAAATAAAATTTGCAATATAGAAGAAGAGACTGTAGTTGCAAGCATTGAACATACTCCATGGTATACAGATATCATGCATTATCTTAAATACATGAAGTGTCCAGAGGGATTGAATGACAACCAGAAAAGAACGCTGAAGTTGCAGGCATCTAAGTATGTTTTTATGGATGGAGATCTATTTTGGAAAAAAAGGGATGGTATACTATTGTTATGTCTGGATGAGTCTCAGGCCAGGCATGTCTTAAGTGAAATGCATGAAGGAGTTTGTGGAGGACATTTCTCAGCAAAGAAAACTGCGCATAAAATTCTCAGGGCAGGTTATTACTGGCCAAAGGTTTTTAATGACTCTTTTACATATGTAAGAAAATGTGAGGCATGCCAAAAATTCTCTGGAAAAATGAAGTATCAGGGAGCTCTACCACTTCAACCCTTGCAGGATGATGCCCCTTTTCATCAATGGGGAATTGATTTCATTGGAGAGATACAGGAAAAATCGAGTGGAGGACATAAATGGATACTAATGGCCACTGATTATTTTACCAAATGGGTAGAAGCAGTCTCAACCAAGCAGGCTACAAGTAAAGTTGTAACAAGTTTCTTAATGGATAACATCATTAACAGGTTTGGTACACCACTGAGGTTGATCACGGACAATGGGACGTGCTTCAGATCAGATGAATTCATAAACTTTTGTAGCACATATGGCATTACCATTTCTTATGCAGCTCCTTACCATCCACAAGCTAATGGTCAAGCTGAGTCTAGTAATAAAATTCTTTTGAAGATTATAAGGAGGATGCTAGGTTAAAACAAGAAGGCATGGGATTCAAAATTAAGATTAGCTGTTTGGGCTGACAAAATCACTGTAAAGAAGGTAGTTGGAAAATCCCCGTTTGAATTGGTGTATGGAATACAAGCCAGGACGCCTTTACAAAAATTGCAACCAGTTTACAAGTTTATTCGAAGCCATGCCTCCACAAGATAGAAAATGGAACAACTGGTTGAACTGGATGAGATAAGACAAGTAGCTCAAAATCAAAACATAAAGTTACAAACATAGATGAAGTATCTATTTGATAAAAGGGAAAAAGATAGAAAATTTGAGGAGAGTGATTTGGTACTAATGTGGAACGCAAGATGTCAGGAGAAGGGCAAACATGGGAAATTCAAAGCCTTGTGGCTGGGACCTTTTGTGGTTGTTGGAAAGAGAGGTGAAGATTCATACTATCTCCAAAATATGGCTGGTGAAGATTAGGAATTTCTTGTACATGGGAAATTTTTGAAGCATTTTTTCTCTTAAACAACACAGAGGATTAAGGGTTTCCAGTGCATGGACAATCCTTAACAATCCTCTCAAAATTTTATCTTCCATGCACAGTAGTCTAGGAAATAAAAGGAACAGGACTTGCCAGTACATGGACAATCCTGATTTTCCTTCTTTCAAAATATTTTTTCCATGTACAGTAGTGTAGGGTCACTTTCATTTCCATTCATTCTGTCTTTCTCACATTAATCCATCACCTTGAGTCTGGTCTGCTCACCCAAAGATCTAGATCCTTGCAATGATTTCACAACCATTCATCCCCAGACGGAGCCACTGTTAGAACTGTAAAATTTTGATAATTTTACATGTTGTTCATACTCATAAATTTCCAAATAGGTCCTACCATGAGCACATTTTCCCTATATTTGGCCATGTAGTCCCATAAAATCCATCAAGCCTTGAGTATTTCACATTTATCTTCCTATCGGCATGAGTTGATGTGGGTCTCCCCGACCCATTATGTATTTCTGCTAATATATATTTGTTGTAGGTCTATTGGCAATATTTCTTTGATGTCACAGTGATCGGGATCCACCTATAGGCACCTTTCAGCAGGACATAACATATTGTTTCGGCGACAAGAGGAAGTTTCATATCGGCAAGAATGATTTCACCGGGGTGAGGTTTTACCGAATGGGTCGTGTCTCACCGACTAAGCAACAGAAAAGGCGTATCGGCAAAAGATCTTTTCATCAGAGTAATGTCTCATCGAGTGGCTGTAGTCTTGCCGACAAAACAAAAAGGGACTCTACTAAGGGTTATCAGTAGAAGGTCTTGTAGTCTTGCCGATCTGAATGTCACACTGATAGAGATACGCATCGGCAGGAGTTAAGTCATCGAAGTGAGATCTCATCGAATACATTATGTCTCACCGACCAGTGCATGTGGAGTTATATCGGCCAGACTTAAAAGGTCTCAGAATAATGTCTTACCGAATGGCCCCGGTCTTTCCGACAAAGCACAAAGGAATTATATCAATAGCTTTCAGAATGAAGTCTTGCAGTCTTGCCGATCCGAATGTCACGTCGACATATTGTCTCATTGGTGAGATAAAGATATTTTCACAGTGACAAAATATGAACTTAAGGAGATTTTCGGTAAGACATAAGGTGTTCTATGAAGCTTCTTCCCGATCCAGTATTGTATTAGTGACACATAAGATGGAAGGACAACTTTCGATAAGACTAATATGATCTATGAGACTTCTCCCAGACATCGAAATATCACAGCGAAACACATATGACGAAGGGCGACTGTCGGCGAGACTCAATGTGTCGACGAGACGGCATAACATTACAACGATGGATAGAAGGATGACTTTCGGCAATACATTTTCCTTCGACATAACTACGGGATGTCTCGGCGATTGTTTCAGTGATGATTAATAAAGGCCCGAATATAGTTGGTTGCCGACAAGTGAATGCAAAGCGTTGTGTCTCTTTGGATGCCAATGTATAAATGTTAATTCTCAATTGTAAAGATGAAAGGAGATAAATTAGAGTAGATAGGGTAGAGAATATACAGTTGGATAAAATTTTTCACAGAACAGGGACCATGATGCATGTTTTCAAAATGGAGTTTTTAATGAGAATCAATTGATGTCGCAGCTCATTTCTGGTGTCAATTGTCTGTTGAATTTATTGAAAGTATTACTAAGTTGTCTCCAAGATTGATGCTTTCTGGTTATTTAAATTGACATAACAAGTTTATGTTCGGTTTATCAGTGCACATTTGTTGTATCTGTGTGATTGGTTGATCGGTTCTTTCAAGGAAGGATTAAATCCTTTTAATTAATCATAGTAATCAGGGAAATTCATTTGGATCAGTAAGAAGAACTTAATAATCATAGTCTTGCATGTTTATACAAGTTATAAACAAAACATATGCCAAACAATTTGAATGTTTTCCAGAAAGAGGTTGCTCATTGCTATTTCATTTGACTCCGCATACCCAATAAGGCACTAGTCTTTGCATTTCACCATTTAGATTCATTCATTTTTCTTTACATCTGTTAACTGAGCATATTAGGATTTAGCTTTGAATATTGGTATACAATTTATACGAAATTTGGTTTTATTTGTCCACTTCCATTTGCCATCGTGGAAAAATCACTGCAAGAGAGAAGATCATAAGTCAAGTCTGCCCAATTCATATAGGTACACCCACCTAGGTCTAGCAGCACCTGAAGAGTAGAAAGCTTAAGTCATTTTGCTTTGTCTGTTACCCTAAAGCATACCAAGAGATTGGCAGCCTCTTGAGGCATTCGGCCTGCATTTTTGAGAGCTAACATAATCAATGTCCATGAAGAGACCTCTACACAAAAACTATGTTAGAAGCTTGGTGAGATGTATCAAGCCAAATATTTAGTGAACAATATTTTCTTGAGGAAGAAATTGTATTCTTTTAGAATGGAAGAGGGTGGATGAATCACAGACCACCTAGAAGCATTCAATATGTTGGTGGCTCAATTGGGATCAGTTGGTGTTAAAATGGATGAGGAAGAGAAATGTCAGATCTTGCTTTGTTCTTTGCCTGATTCATGGGATTCTCTTGTTATGGCTATTGGAAGTACTTATGTTATATTGAAGACTGAAGATGTGGTGGGTTCTTTGCTTTTTGAAGAGATGAGGAGGAAGGTATCCATCAGTGCCAAGGAGGCCCTAATGTTCATGGAAGACTGAAGGAAAATGGAAAGAAGAATGAGAAGAATGAAAAATAAAAGTCCAAGGGGAGATGTAAGTCTCCTGGAAAGTCCAAAGTTATTTGGTAGAATTTCAGTAAACCTAGACATGTTCATAAGGGCTGCAAAGAAGAAAAGAAGAAGAAAAAGAATAAATTTGATTCTGATTCTAAGTTCGAGAAGAAAGATGGTGATGCATTCATTGTAGCTCTGGAAACTTGTGCATGTAATGATGTATGGTTAATTGAATTAGATGCATCTTTCCATATGACCTTTAATAGAGATTGGTTTTCTGAATATGAAGAATATGATGGTGGTAAGTGTTGACGACGATTTTAGTTGCAACAAACAGGGCGAATAAATTATTTAAAGACAAGACCACAAAGAGCCTACCCTTCTTGAAAGATATGGAACAAAGACAACCTAAAGGGGAATTATGCTTTAACAGGAAAATATTGGCTTTAGTTAAATCCCAAGTCTCCGATAACCAGGTCATGATTGCACTAGGGTTGCTCTCGGGTACTGATGTGATATTGTTGTTAATCTCAAAGGGACTACAATTATTTCTAGTTATGCTAAGAATTATAAGCATTACACACAAAATTTCCACTTCATTCATAAAATAACATCATGAAATCAAAATATTTACAATAATATTTCACGAACATCACAAATTCTTTGCTATCACTTAAGTAGATTTAGAATTAAGCATTCAACAATTTTATGGAAAACAAAAGATTTTCAATAAAATTTTATCCATTCATTCAAATTTTGGAACATTTTCAAGAATTTAAACATCTATTCTAAAATAAAGCATAAAAAATACTGAAAATTAAAAATTTCTCCTGATTATTCTTCATGGATGCACCAAATAATCAATTAAAACATAGCAAACCACTTTATACTTGGCCAGATTGCTTCATAGCTACATATAAAATGGTGCAAGCTTTTAAAGAGAGGGGGTTTCATTTCTGGACACCGAGTAGGTTTTGTATGTACCCTTAAATGGCACATCATACAGTCTTGTTTGGCTGAACTAACAAAACCATCTACAAAAGATACTGAGATAGGTAGCTATCTAATAAGCTCTGATATTAATCAATGTCTAAGTGCATACAAAGTTTTATGTCAGAATGGTTCAAAAAATAGGAAAAAAGAACAAAACTTAAAAGTTTACGCTCCTCTGACATCCACAAATTATGAACTTAAAGTAAAAATAAAGTAGGAAACAACCTTTTATAGGAACAAGGCCTCAAAGTTCAACTTAAAGTCTATCCAAAGAATCAGAAATAACAAATTAAAATGTGGCATGTGGCATTCGCCAACCGTCATCAAGAATATTCTAGACTATGTCAAGGCTTTGACTTCATCAGCAACAACATTTTTACTTCATACTCCAACACAAACATTTGGCATATGTCAAGGCTATCAGATTATTTCCAAAATATTGGAATAAGGAACATCTATCAGGACTGGGATCAACTTGCAAACTCAAAATTGTAAACAAAATAAAATCTCCATCACACTTCCGGTGTTCAGTATCTGGTTCTTCATCTTCTCACTCATGACTCAGGCTATAGGATTCTTTCTCTGCCTTTCTTCAACTGATACTCTTGAAAATAATTTAACACTTGATGCATATGTTCTTTTGAAATCCCTTGTATTTCTTTCCAAGTGAGTTTGAGCCTAGTATATTCTTCAAATACCTGGAGTATGATACCATTCTTCTACACTTTATCTGCTTCATATTTAGCTATAGTGTTCCTACACTGTATAATTTCATCAATGATCTCTCACATTAACAGTTGAGTAGGATCTCTATTTATTCTTTCTATCCATTCCTTGAAGGCTTTAGCTTCTTTTCCCTCATGTCCTAATGTATGGGAATCACAACCTTGACGTGCTAGCATTTCAATAAATTCTCTATCTTCATCAATCAATTTTCTGCATTCTACGGTGACCTTTTCGAATCCTTCAATACATTGTATTAACATGTCACCTTCCCATTTCAATTGTTTCTTCCATTTTTTTGGAAATGGAAGTTCTTGTTCTGACATTACATCACCCTGTATTAACTCTTGGATATTTAACTACATTATAATTTCAATGTTTCACCTTTCTTCAATAACAAGTATTGCTGGCAAAATATGCATTCATTTTCAAATCTTTTTGATTTCTCTGAATGATGGTATGCTTCCTTGTACTTCCCTATTGCATCTATAATGAATTCTTACCCTTGCTTTACCCAGTACTCAATCCATTCTTCAAACATATTCATTTTATGGTGAATTGTTGCAATTGCATCCACTTGTTCTTATGACATCAGTACTGGATGTTGGGGCAGTTTAGCTTGTGCTTGACCAGATAAAGTTAATGACTTTATAAAATGCTCCAAGGTAGCAACCAATTCTTTCAATTCTCTTTTCTTCTATTTGTATTTCTGCACTCTAGCAACAATAGCATTCAAACTCACTTTTATTTCTTGTACCTCTTGCTTCCAAGATGAGTGTCCAAGGTTAATACTTGTTATCTTATACTCCTTAGGCATTATTTCATGTCTGTCTTTATCAACTATTGGAGTAGTTATCTGGATGGTTTTGTTACCATCTGAATTTCTTTGTATGACATGTTTTGCTTTTGCTCTGCACCTAGGCTTAGGAGTGTCTACTTCTTGTATGAAATTATTAAGATTCAGAAGCAATACTTCCACTTCCATTGGGGAAGCCAATTCCCTAATCAACCAATCAGGTGTATCATCATCTTGCTCTACCTCTGTAACATTTCTTTGTTCCTATTTGCCACTTGATTCAAGAACTTCTCTATGACCTGTCACATTTTCTGAAATGGGAATTTCTTCAATGATTTTTGGCATAGATTTGAGATTAGTAGGGTTTGGAATTGTCTCCTCTATTTGAAGACTTATATTTTCCTATCTATCTAGATTTTCAACTTTATCTCTCTGAACATTACTTCTTTATTCTCTGCTACATCAGGGTTTTCTTCATTTTCAATTCCGTCACTTGAAAATTTTGTAGCTTCCTCTTCTTCAATTTCAATTTCAACTTCAACATGGCCTTTCTCTGGTTCTTCAAAGACCTGTGGTTGTTCATTAACATTTGGAACATTCCTAAGTGAAGGCTGGGAATCAAAAATATCTTCAACAATTCTTTCATCAATAGGATCCTGCATTACAGTCTCCCCTATTTTTATCTCAAGTACATTAGGGTTTCCCACCTTTGAGGTGAGTGTTCCTTGTATAAATTCTTCTTCTTCAACATTTATAGGGTTAGAACATGTATCCTGAATTTCTTCTGTTACTGGATGTACCATGGGTTTGTCTTTAGACTTCTTTTCTCTCACTTTCTCCCGCATAGCACCCCATTTGTCCATCTGTTCTTTAATTCTAGCTTCATCTTCTTTAGAAATTTCCTCCAAAACCACAAGAGTCCCTCCTAGTGCTTGTTTCATACTAGCCATGTTAACAGAAGGGGGAGAAGTAAACAATGTTACAACCCTTTGAGATGCAGACCTGGTTTGTGCACCAATATTTTTTGTTACTCTTGCTTCTTCATTAATAATCACTCTAGTTATTGGTTTTGTTGTAGAGGAAGATGCACCTTTAGGTTTTACTATTGATTTATCTTTACCTGTTTCTGCATCTTTCTTTTTATTAGATGGTTTTATGGGAATTTCTTGTCTTGCAATTTCAAGGGTTCTTTCTTCAATTCTTATACTTGGAGCTTCCTTACTAGTTCTCCTTCTCTTCTTAGTAGGATCCCCACTCTCAAATGTTGTTTCATCTCTTTGCTTCCTCCTTTTATCTTCTGAGAATGTGGGCACGATTCCTCTTTCTCTCAAGGATTTACAAAAATTATCAATCCAGTGTTGAGTATACACTAAGACTGGTCTGGTGAACTCATCAATTGATGTCATATCTTCGTCATCAAAGCTTGGGTATGGGATGGGTTCATCATAAACCCTATCTTCATTATAGAACTTGTTCAACACCTATCCATTATCCTCTTCCAATTGATTTGGAATTCCATGAAGCTTGAGAATCTGGGCAGATTCTAGAGACAATTTTTCATATTTTCTTCTTCTTACTACGTGATTCTCTTCACAATTAAGCCAATAATCTTCTAAATGTGGCACATGAGCATGATAACCAACTGTATTCTTGGCAATATTTCCTTCAATATCATAATATATTCTTTGGAGTGGGAACTCTTCAAAATGGTATGTTCTCAATTCTTCTTCACACAAGTCAGTCGCTTTAATTGCATTACACTTACAGTTTCCTATTGCAATGGGAAATTTAAAAGAGGCCTTCTTGAGAGCATGGCTATAAAGAGCTTGAGACAGTTTCAACTGCCTCACCAATTCCAATAAAATAATTTTGTTTTTTGGGTACCTGGGCAACATGAAACGATGTCCATCAAATCCCTCCGCTCTAATGTAGGAGTAAGTAGGGAACTGTTTGTACCAGCCTCCCATTGGTCAAATGGCACTTTGTGCTTCCAGGGATAATCTTTTGGCTTTATCACCTTCCATTGTTCTGACCAATTTCATGGAGAACAAATCATTGACTTTCCTGTAATCATCTTTATATGCATGGATGGTGATCTGGGGTAGATGTGCTTATATCAAACTGTTTCCTACCTTTGTACCCAGAGTACAAATCTATTTCAACCCTTGTTTGTTGGCTGTCATGGCACATGAGTAAATAACATATGACTACATATAAAAGCACCTAGTTTTTGGAAATGTAGATATTTATTCATAGAATTTGTCACTTACAAGCTTTCCCCAATGCAATTGCACGGGACTTTCCATCAGGTGGGATATTATTACAAACATCTAGGCTTCAAATTTGCTTGCATCTCTTAAACCAACTACCCTGCTCAGCAGAGTTATAATATCTTGCATTTATTGTTTGAACATAGACCTCTGAATTACCTTGGTCTGTAGTGTAATTGGCTCTTGGCACCATTGGGTACTCATAATTTCTCTATTACGCTCTTCAAAATTTTGATATGTCTTGCTCTTGGCCTTCATATCAACATTGCACATTTGTGTGTAAATGGGGAGATCAAACATGTATATGATTCCTTTCTATGATAGGTCTGCATAGATTCTCCCTTCTTTCTCAACGACCCTTTTGGCTGGGTTGTAGTAATTTATACATTCCATAACTAATTCAGGGGCCTCCATCACTGGTGGAAACCCTCCTGCTAAAAGTAACCCATTTGCTGCAACATTCCTAATACATTGATAAGCATTTTCTTGTAATACCCATGAATGGATTTCAATATTAGAAGACCATCCCATATGGGTGTCTGTAACCACTACATTGATTGGTGCAACTTGTGAATTGCAGTATTTGAATTCATCTTTTGACCTTTCGTCAAAATTAGGTGTGTTTTGTATTTTGCATAATGTGTGTCTTGTGTGCGAGTTAGGCTTAAATTTAACCAAAACTTACAGTTTATAAAATTTCAAATTCATTTTTGATTAAATTTAGAAAATCAGAGAATAATCAACATTTCAATTTCTAAATGCAAATACCATTATCGAGATCTTTCACTTGAAAATCACTAACAGAATATCAGTTGTCTAAAACATACCTGGTTCTAGTTGGTAATGATGATATTTCAGAATGCAACTTCAAAACCCTTGGTAGCTATGTTTTGGTTTCTCAAAATTTACCTCTCCTTGCGCGCCAGTGTCATTTTTTTCTTTCAATGTCCTTCGCAAATTTGCAATATGACGCAAAGTGGAGTGTTGAAAAAGCAATTGCATGCTTGAGGTGGTGCCAAGTACATAGGTAGTTCACCACCTTCATTAATTACCTATTCTTTCACATTAATAATAAAGGTGAAATCATTATGGATTAGGGTCCAAATCATGAACACCTAGATTTCTGCATGGGCTCGCTACTAGAGAAGAAAGATGACACAATGATTATATGTGGAAATTAGATGTCACGCAGATTATCAGTAAAGTATAGGCCATTAAAGATATGTGATCAATTGGTGATCACTGAGATTGAGGCTTTCCAATTTTGACCTTAAAAAGAAACATCAGGATTTGGGAATTAACTTCTATACTTCAGCAAGAGAAAATCGAAACAAGAGAAAAGACCAGAAACTGGGTCCAAGAGAGAGATTAACAAATTTCAAAACAAACTCTCTGGTTTTCGACTTCCAAGTAAGAAAAGAAAAAGGAAATAATAAAATATTGGACTTCGGTAAAAGGAAACTACCCGGATTGACGACTTCGGTCAATAAAATATTGGACAGAGCTAGAACCAAATAAAGATACAAATTTCCTTGGTGCAAACGAAGGACTTCAGGATTCCGGTTTCTGGTAATATGTTAAAATTTATAAAAAGACCGAAACATAGAATCTGGGAAACAAAAGGATAAAGCAACAAAGAGGCCAAGCGAAATTGAAAGAAAGATCAGTAACCAACCAAGCCGTAGAACGACGCCAAAGCAAACAAAAGCAAAAAGGAACAGAGGAAAGGAAAAAAAAGGGGGTCCACATTTTTCCAAGGGGAAAAATGGGGCATGTTGTGAGACCACACAACAACTAGCAATCAACAAAACTAAACAAAATAATAGAAATCCAATTCCAGATCTAACATCAATGTACCAACTTTCTTTAGTCTTCTAATTATAAACCATTGGATCCTTATTCCGATATTCAAATTTCACTTTGGTTAGCATGCAAGATTAAGTATTACTGAGCTCACGTGGGTGCAATTGATTATTTCTGCCACAATAAACTTAGAAATAGCAATTGTTTGCATTAATCTACATAATATGACAATTCATTTTAAGCCAACTAGGGATAGAGCCTTGCTCCTAGTCATGCGTCCATAGCCCTGACAAGGTTATCTCCGTAATTCCCCCAAACATAGCTCTACTGCCGATCAAGCGTCTATAGCCCCAACAGAGTTATTTGGATAGCCTAAAGAGTTGATATCTCTCTTTTTTTTAAATATAGCAATGATGGTTTATTTTTCTTTTTAATATTTCAATGATAGCTCTTTTATCAACTTGCAAGCACTGAAGCCCGCTATTAGGTTGGGAATTATAGTGATAGCAAAGGTAGTTTTTTGATTTTTCAATTAATGCAAACAACTGCTATCCCAAATTTTAGTAGAATGATTTAAATGTATTCATTTGTAGCTCAACATCAACTGAATGATTCATGCTAATCACAGTATAAAGAGTTGAATAATTCTCAAACAATTTATAAATAAAAGACTGTCTCTGGTCAGGACATAGATCAAATTTCTAGAGTTGATGTTCTATTAACTTGTTCACCTTCAAAAGTTGCTAATTACTATAAATTGAAAGGACGCAACACCCAAAAAAGAAAAACAAAAGCAATAAACGACTATTTACAGGAAAAATTATTTACAAAAAAAAAAAAAACTATTTACTTGTGACTGGAAATAATGCTTTAGGAACTGCCCATTGACAGGCAATAGGTATCTTCATAGGTCAAAGACTTCAACCTATAAGTGCTATCACCCAAGATTTAAAAAAATTGGTAGGGACCTGTCCATAATTTATCAAATTTTCCATGTTCACCTTTACGTTCATGAGCTTTATTCCAATACAGGACCAAATCGACTATTCTAAAAGTCTTTAATCTAGCTCTCTTATCAAACCATCTTTTTACCACAGATTGATGCCTAGAAAAATGATCTATAGCTTGAGTATGTTTCTCATCTAAATGCATTAGTTCCAACAATCAGGCTTCTATTTGGTCATTTAATCCAATATATTCTCGTGCAAACTGCCAAGTAGGGATTTTTAAGTTTATTGGTAGTATAAGATCTACCCCATAGACTAAGTGACAAGGAGAATTCCATAATGCAACTTTCATCCTAGTACGATCTACCCAAAGGAAATTTTTTAACAAAGAATGCCATTCCCTAGGATTCTTTTCAATCAATTTTCTAATTATATCCAACAGATTTTTATTTGATGATTCAGCTAATCCATTTCCCTATGGATAATAGTTAGATGAAAACTTTAGTGTTATGCCATAGTCAAATGCCCAGTTAGAAAATTTCAATGAAGCAAAGGCAGGGCCATTATCACATACCAATGCATATGGTGTTCAAAACCTGGTGATGATATTATCTTCCAAGAATTTGATGACCACTTCTATAGTGCATTGCTTGCTAGGACACACCTTTGTCCATCTGGTGTAGTAGTCTATAACAATTAATATAAATCTATGGCCAATGAAGGATGGACGATTAATGGTTCCAATAAATTCTAGTCCCCATTGTGAAAAGGGTTGCATCTCCATCACTGGTTGTAATGGTTGAGCATTGAACCTTCCTTTATCTTACGCAATTCGACATGTATAACAGTGTTTAACGTGTTTGTATGTATCTTTGAAAATTGTTGGCCAGTAGTAACCAACTCTCAGAATGAGGTGTGCAGTGGCTAGGGGTGCTCCATGAGTTGTTCCAAATTTATCATGTAGTTCCTGCAACACTTTATTGGCTTCAGTTCTATTTAAACATCTTAAATAGATTCCTTCATGGTTTCTTTTGAATAGAGCTCCTCCTTTGATCATGTAACTCTGTGATTTTATCTTAAGGGATCTTCTTTGATTCCTTTGCATATGATCAGGGCAAGTATGACTAACCAAATAGTGCTAAATATCTCAATACCAGTCTTCTTGATCTTCTACATCCAAAGTGTATTGTTGACTCAAAATTTGTGGGTCTATTTCTACAGTAGATCTAACCAAAGCTTATCCTTGAACCAATCTTATAGGTATGATTTCTAGATCAAATTCTTGTAAAACTATGACCCATTTGGCTCTTTTTTCTCTGAGCTCGCTCTGTGTTAACAACATTTTAACTGCAAAATCTGAAACAATAGCTTTGACTATACTCCTAAGGATGTAATGGCTAAATTTACGTGCTACTTTGACCAAAGCAAAGGCTTGTTTTTCAATGTCTTTATATCTCAACTCCGCTTCCTTGAATGGAGTGCTCATAAAAGCAATTGGTTTTTCTTCTTTATTTTTGCCTTTCTGTGTTAATACTGCTGCACAAGTGTGACTAGAAGCAAAAGAGTAAATATAAAAAGGTTTGACATGATCCTGACTTACCAATACCAGTGCTTCTGTGATTGCAGTCTTTATAGTCTTGAAGGCGGTCTTAGCTTCATTTGTCCACTCTATTTTGGCATCTTTCTTTAACATATCATTGAGTGGTTTCACTATTTCGACGAATCCGGTAATAAATTTTTGAACAAAATTAATCTTACTAAAATATGACTTCAATTCTTTTCTGCTCCCCAGGGGCTATAGCTTTAGTGACACGCTCACTCTATCTAGGTTGATCGAAATACCTCATTCAAAAATGATATTTCCTAGTAACTTGCCTTTAGTTACCCCAAAAATACATTTTTTAGGATTTAATGAAACTCCGTAAGTTTCACACTTCTGTAGTATCGCTTTGAGATCTCAAACTGTAAGATTTGATGAAAAACAAATCTATTAAGCCCAAGAAACTTGCATGCAAAAACCTGTCAGAAGGAAGAAATCTGTAGGAAACAAAACAAGGGTTTTGCTCTGACAATATGAAGAGTTTGCATTATCAGATTGAAAAAAGAACATCAAGAAGTGAATACAATACAAGAGATCAATCCTTATAAAAGGAGATCAAAAATGGAAAGGAAAAACTAACCCTAAGGTGAGTGCATTTAATAATTAATATTAATTATTAAATGACTAATATATGTGCATAAAGTGAAGTCTTAAGAGGAGAGTAAAGTTAATTAATTACTTTACTCTAACACCCCCCCTTAAGATGAGCTACAATGCAGCTACAAACAATGCAAAGGAAAGCAAAGGAACTACAATGCAACTGTGGGTCCCGGTAACATGGCCTGATCAGGTACCCAAATACAACAAAATCTCTATAAAGCGGAGTAAAGAAGAAAACCCAGTGGGAAAAAACTCCTCTCCAAAAAGAGATAAAGAAACATGTTGAAAAGAAAACATGAAGGAAGGAAGGCCTCACTGAGACCCCCCAAGGACAACTTCCTTCACCCCAAGCATGGAGCGCAACTGAAGATAGCGCAGAGATGCCAAAGGTTTAGTGAAGATGTCTGCAACCTGCTCCTCTGTAGGAATGTACTCCAAGATGAGAGAACCATCCTGAATCAACTGCCTGATGAAGTGCATGTGGATTTCAATGTGCTTTGTCCTGATGCTCCACTGGGTTGCGAGAAATGTGAATGGCACTCTGATTGTCACACCAAAAAGAATAGTGGGACTATCTGGAGGAAACCCAAACTCTGTCATCAACAAGCCATAAAACCTCTTGACTGGCTAACACTGCTGCACGGTACTCAGCCTCTGTAGATGATAATGCAATATCAGACTGCTTCTTGCAAGACCATGTGATAGGACCAGAACCAAGGCAAAAAAAAAAGCCAGAAGTAGACTTCCGATCGTTGACATCACCAGCCCAATCGGAGTCAGTGAAGCCAATGATGTGAGGGGATCCTAAAGTGTAGTGAATGCCATAATGAGTGGTGCCCCGAATGTACCTCAAAATATGTTTGGCTGCTTGCCAATGGCTCTCATGAGGATCATGGGAAAACCGAGAGACAAGTCCAACCGCAAAGGAAAGATCAGGATGAGAATGTGTCAGGTACAACAAACTGCCAACCAACTGTCTGTATAAAGTGGGGTCTACTGAAGGAGTAGAGCAAGTGGAAGACAAAACAACACCTGACTGAAATGGAGTGGGGGCAGACTTGCAATCAAGCATGCCAAATCGCTGAAGCATATCAAGAGCATACTTCTCCTGAAATATGGAAATCCCATCCAAAGACTGAATAACCTGAAGACCCAGAAAGAAGTGCAGGAGATCAAGATCTGTCATCTCAAACTGCTCCATCAAAGCTCTCTGGACACTCTGAATCATGGAGGATGAGCTACCTGTAAGGATGAGATCATCTACATATAGCACAAGAATCAAAATATCACCCTCCTGACGCTGAATATACACTATGTGATCGAAATGACAGCATGTGAAGTGAGAGGAAAGCAAGAAAGAGTCCATCTTCTCATACCAAGCCTGAGGGGCTTGTTTGAGACCATACAATGAACGCCGAAGTCTGCAAACCAAAGAAGTGTCCTGCAAAAATCCCTGAGGCTGCTCCATATAGATCTCCTCATGTAGGTCTCCATGCAAGAAGGCACTCTTCACATCCATCTGAAACACTGTCCATCCCTGTGAAGCTGCAAGTGAAAGTACAAGGTGTATAGAGTTCATCTTGGCGACAAGAGCAAAGGTCTCGGAGTAGTCAATACCCTCTACCTGAGAAAACCCCTTCGCAACAAGACATGCCTTATACTTATCAATAGAACCATCTGCAACATACTTGGTACGGTACACCCACTTGCACCGAACCAACTTTCTTCCCTTAGGAAGAGGACAAAGATCCCAAGTATGATTCTTCATCAAAGAAGAATACTCCTCATCCATGGCCCTATCCCACTCAAGGTGACCTCTCACCTCTAAAAACTTTTGAGGATCATCCGAAATGGCATGACTCAAAAGACTAGAACCAGATGTCTGAGCACGAGTACGACGAGTATCTGAAGGATCACCTGCCAAAGAACCAGCTGCATCAACAGTGACACGGGCCCACCTAGGCAAAGACAGAGCAACTGGTGGTGGTGGAGATGGTGGATCATCATCTACATCATCCTCAAGAGATAAGTAATCCTCAAGAGATGAAGAGGGAGGAGTAGGCAATGAGGGAGAAGCTGGTGATAGAGAATCCATCTGAGGATAGCGCTCATCAAACTAGACATCCCGCCGAAACAAGACCTCTCTGGAATCAGGATCAAACAACCTGAACGCCTTAACATCCTCACAGTAGCCAACAAATATGAGTGGTCGGCTCTTCCTCTCCATGGCTTTCTGTTGAGCATCAGGAATAAATTCCCAAGCCTCACTACCAAAAACTCAAAATGTAGAAACATCAGGCTTGACATGGGTCCAAGCCTCCTCAGGAGTCATATGTCACAATGCCTTATGAGGCATCCGATTCTAAATATAATTGGCACAATTGACTGCCTCAGCCCAAAATGAAGAACTCATAGCTCGAGACTGTATCATACAATTTTCCATCTCTTGTAAGGTTTTGTTCTTTCTCTCAGCAACACCATTCTGCTGAGGGGTGTAAGGAACTGTAAACTGATGCTGTAAACCATGCTCAGTGCAAAAATCTCTGAAAGCCTAATTAACATATTCCCCCCCATTATCTGTGCGTATCCTCCTGATAGAAAGTCCAGATTGCTTCTCCACAAATGTCTTAAAAGTCCTGAATGAGTCAAAGACATCAGACTTGTACTTAAGAAAGTACACCCATGTACGTTTGGAGAAGTCATCAATAAAAGTGAGCACATAGCGGGCCCCTGAAAAGGAAGGAGTTGGAAAGGACATAAGATCACTGTGTACCAACTCTAGGGCTGCCCTAGCACGAGTGGCTCGACCCTTAGTAAACGGATCGCGATGATGTTTGCCAAGGACACATCCACGACATACACCATCAGTACAAGAAATCTGTGGAAGCCCAATCACAAGTGCCTGAGTACTCATCTGCTGTAGATATCTGTAATTGACATGGCCAAAACGCTCATGCCAAAGCCTGCTCACTGAATCTGCATGTGCTATAAGAGAGGAACCAACAGTGTCTGAACTCTCAAAGCCATCAAATCTATATAAGTGTGATGCAGAATCCACACTCCCAGTAGCCACAACCAAGTCAGGATCATGAAGGTCTCGAATAACCACATCATGTGGTGAGAACTCAACTGTCTTACCAGAGCCAGAGTGGCAAATCTGATAAACGGATAGAAGGTTTGTCGAAATGTCAGGAACCAGAAGCACATCCTGTAGACAACCACCATCCAATGAAACAGTACTGGAACCCTGAACTGAAAGTTGTGCTGAGTCACCCACTGCAATATGTCTAGTGCCTGTAGGGGCAAGAGCGGTGACCAAATCCTCTGTGTGTGTCATATGGTGAGAGGCACCAGAATCTAGAATCCAAGTGGATTCTGAGGACAATGCTCGTGCAGAAAGAGCATGACCTTTCCCTATGGGCTGTGAAGGAGGCTGAGGTGCATTGATATTATGCTGCTACATGGCTTCCTCCAAAGCCTCTAAACGTTTCCAACACCTGGAAACTGGATGTCCTTCCTTGCCACAAAAACTGCAAGGATCACTAGATTTCTTCTTAGTCTTGGAGGAAGACTCACTAGACTTCGAAGATTTGCCCTGTTTAGAATTGGACTGTGGTTTTGAATCAGACTTAGGTGGTGGCTTGGAGGGATTCTCACTAGCCCCTGAATCTTACTTAGGCTTTGGTTTCTACTTCTATTTTCCTTTGGAGGATTGGGCTACCAATGCTTGATTCTGTGAACCTAAAAGTGAATCCAACTGCTTGAGCTTAGCTTGCTCACGAGTCAGACGATCACAAAAGACCTCAAAAGAAGGCATGAAATGTCGAGCACCCAAGGAATCCATGGTGGAATAAAAGGTCAAAGAGAAGATCTAAAATGGACCCCGAAGCTTGGAGAGAATTAGGAAGATGCACTCTGTATCAGTCTTAACTTTTCCACAACCCTGCAAGATAGATCTTTGTTGTTTGAACTTCATCAGAAAGTCCTCAATGGAGGGAAACGAATTAGGTACCAAAGAAGTTAACTCGGCCTCAAGCTGCAAAGCTTTGAACTGATTGACAGTACCAAAAAGTCCATCAAACTTGGTCCAAATGGCTCGAGGAGTGAGACAACCCTCAAGATGAAACAAGAGACTGTCGGAAATGTGTAAAGCCATCAATCCCATAGCCTGATCCATATTGTTCCTATGCTGCATAACCTCAAAGGCGCGAGTCAACTAAGGTTGAACCTCATCCAAACAAGACCATAACCCTCGAGACTGGAGTAGAGTCATCATGCGACCCTTCCAAGTGTGATAATTAGGTGGTGTGAGAGGTTCAATAGATTTGTCGTCCATCCTGTGAACTGTGCCTCAACTGCTCTGAATTTTTTTATTATTATTTAGTGGTCTTTCAGAACTAGACAGAAGATGCAGAAGGGGTTTGTTTGTTTTGTTTTGGTGTTTGTAGATTCTGGTTTTCTGATGTAAATGATAGAAAGCAAGAAAAAACACCCCCCCACAATGCAAAAATCCAATCCCCAGTACAAATTGAAAGCCAAAAAATAATAGAAAGTAGTAGATGATTGAGACAAATCTCTGTGTACCTAAAGAATTTACTGATGAAATAGACTGCAGATCTGGATAGCAATCGTAGGTAAAAAAAATTTCAAGTCAAAGTACGACGTTCGCGGGAGTTTGAAGTTCTGCCTTTTCAGATTTGCCAATGCAGACATCGGCTCATGCACGACGTTCAAAGGAATAAGGTGCAAGACTGGTAAACGATACCAAGAAGGACACCACTGTGAACAACATAGAGGAAACCCAAAAAAAATGCCAGATCTGATGCATGCGCTTGTAAAAAAATGCTAAAACAGAGAAGGACACCTAAAAAAATGCAAGATCTGATGCATGCGCTTGTAAAAAATGCTAAAAAAAATTTGATTTCTTTTTTGACAAAAAAGGAACAAAAAATATCGTTGGGCAAGGAATACCAGATCTAAAAACTACACCTAGAACCTTTCAAATTAGCTGAAGAATCCCAAATTTCTTCTGTCAAACCCTTGCTCCCTTTTTTCTTCAAACATGAACAAGCTACAACAGATCCAGCTCTGATACCATGTAAGATTTGATGAAAAACAAATCTATTAAGCCCAAGAAACCTGCATGCAAAAACCTGTCACAAGGAAGAAATCTGTAGGAAACAAAACAAGGGTTTTGCTTTGACAATATGAAGAGTTTGTATTATCATACTGAAAAAATAACATCAAGAAGTGAATACAATACAAGAGATCAATCCTTATAAAAGGAGATAAAAAATGGAAAGGAAAACCTAACCCTAAGGTGAGTACATTTAATAATTTATATTAATTATTAAATGACTAATATATGTGCATAAAGTGAAGTCTTAAGAGGAGAGTAAAGTTAATTAATTACTTTACTCTAACACAAACATGATCTCTTTTATCTTTAGAAAATACTGTAAGGTCATCCATGCAAATAATGATGCATTTTCCTATCAACTCGTGAAAAGCATAATCCATGGCTCTCTGGAATGTAGCTCCCACATTTATCAATCCAAATGGCATCCTTTTGTAAGCAAAATTCCCCACTTTGTGGTGAAAGTTGTTTTCATCTGATCTTCCCTTGCTACCATTACTTGGTTATATCCAGAGAATCTATCCAAAAAGGACATCATTTGTGAACCGTTAACTATTTGTAGCACTTCTTCAAGTGAGGGTAGTCGATAATTGTCTTTCTCAGATTCCTTGTTGAGATTCCAGAAATCTACACACAATCGTATATCTCCATTTTTCTTTCTTATGGGGACCAAATTCACCACCCAAGTAGAATGTCTGATAGGAAAAATTATCTTGGCTGATAAAAGTTTTTGAACTTCCTTTTGAATTAAAGGCTCTAAGAGTGCATTTACTGGGCGTTGTTTCTACCGAAAAGGCTTTGCATTAGGTTTCAACGGTATCGTATGTGTAATGATGGAAGTGTCATAAGTCTTCAAGTCTTCGTATGTCCAAGCTATGACTTTCCAATAATCTTTAAGTGCCTGAGCAATGTTTCTCTTTTCTTCCTCAGTACAGACCTTTCCTATGAGCACATTCTTAGGATCTTCTTCAGTATGCAAATTGTATAATTCAGATAGTCCTCCGTCACTTTGAGGAAAAACTTTCTATTTAACTATTTGATCAATGTCGAACAATCGTTCTAACTCAATTATTCCTTTCAGAATATTATTATCTCTGGCTTGAGTTAATTCTTCATCTTGAATTTTTCCATCAGGGCGATCTATCTCCTCGATTATTTGTGCTTCAAAAATGCCAGAATTAGTGATGAATTCCAATATATGTCGGTCATCTTCAAATACCTACAAATTAGTAACATTATCTGGAACCGAAGGTAACTGTACCAGTTCAACTATAAATATTTTCAAATTTGAGGTCTCTAGAGGTTCTAAAGTACTGGTAGTAGTAGCCAAAGCATCGACTCTTTGATTAAATATTCTAGGGATATGAGTAATGTTGAGTGCGTCAAAATATTCTATTAAATCCCATACTCTGTGTCGATAATTGGATAATCTATTGTAGTGGCAAATATACTGCTTTCACACTTGTCTAACCACCAATTCTAAATCATCGAACACTATAAGGATTCTAACTTTCTTCTTGATTGCTAGGATCAAGCCATGTATAAGGGCTTCATATTCTACCACATTGTTAGTACATTGAAATTGCAATCGATATGCGGGAAAAAAGACTTACCTTGCGGGTTGACAAGTTCAACTCTGATTCCAATCCCTTGTTTCGATTTAGATCCATCAAATTTAAGAATCTAGGATTGATCATCTGTAGCTAGTGCTTTACCATTTTTTGGTGTCATTGAATTAATCTTCTCAGTCTGTATGTCTCAAACTTTGTCTTTATGTATTCCCAATTCAGTTCTTTTGACCTTATCATGTTCTAAGCAATACTGATTCTCAATTCTGCAAATTATCTCTAGACACATCATACAACTATTTTCCGAGTGTGCAACATTATGCAACCTGCACTAATCCTGCAACAACAAAAAATTTAGTGAAATTTTGATTTTACCACTCTCCTGAGCTTTTACAATAATATTCTTCTGAAATTTATCATAAGGACTATTCTCTTCTTTAGAAGAATCACAATCTGATTCAATTAAAAAATTTGTTCTGGGAGTTAGTTGATTAGGTTTCTTAGCATTGCAAGTGAATACTTCTTCAATTTTAACTCCTGAACTTCATATTTTGTAAACTCTTGGTTCTACATCGATGTATAGAACTTCATTTTTCTGATTATAATTTGTAATCATGTATTTCATGCATGGTTCTCTTTCAATCCTTATTTGATTAGGAACTCCCTTCCAAGGCAACCACATATGTGAGAAATAAGTAGCCATATATCCATTCAATGTTTTAGACCAATCTCTCCTCAAAAGCATACCATAAGTATCAGGTATCTCTATGAATTGAATGTCAATGTAATATTGGATCCTCAGATCATAAGCCATTTGCATGTGAATATTAGTCAACTCTCTGACTACATTTACTTTTTTCTTATCAAGTTGAGTGAATTTCTTTAAAGAACTTTCCAGAGTTAACCCTAATGTTTGACATATGGATAAAGGCATCATGTTAGTAGAAGCTCTAGAGTCTACTAAGAAATTATGAAGATTCTTTCTGAATATTATCAAAGTGAGTAAAAATGGTGGAGACTCCAATTTTACTTTGTAAAAGGCTACTTGCGCATCTACTATGGGAATAATCTTTTTTATCTTTTGTCTTAGCTTGACTATCTTTCACTTGAATGTCTTTAAATTTGCTTTCTTTAGGAAAATATTCTAGAGTATTTAAGAAATATTTCTTGATCATAGGTGTCTTGAGCAATTATGATAGAGAAAGGCTAATCTTTAGGAGCTATAGGACCTATAGGAACTCCATTTTCGTTCAAGGTAGGGTAAATATTCAATCCGTTTCCGCCATTTGTGGATGATCCATTTCCAAGGTGTTTCATTTCTAAATTAACACTCACAGCTTCGACATAGGCTTCTGGTAAAGTAGTAGGAGGATTTTCTCTTCACTTCACAAACATACAGTTAAAGGATCTATTGTTGTATAATAAACCACGATAGTGGAAAAATTATCCACTACATAAGGTGCTTGTAGCCTAGAATAAGCCTTTTGAAACCTGTCATTAAAAGCAGTTATAGGTTCTCCTTCAAACCTCTTAATTTGAGCAAATTGATGATACAACAAAGCAAGGTCAGTTGGTGTTCTAAATCTAGCTAAAAATTAAGTTTTCATTTTCTGCCATGATCTGATAGAATTACGAGGTAGGTTGATATACCACTAGTAAAATTTATCACTTAAGGTGTACGAGAACAACCTACATATGACATCTTCATGTTGAATCCTCACTCTAAAGCATGTATCCTTGAATATAGTAATATTTTCTTTTGTGTCTTTGTAGAAATAATATTTAGGACACAACTTGTCAAGATTTTATGGTAATTTTTTGTATACAAAAAATTGAATTGGTGACTCCACGTTAAAGAATGCCATCACTATGGGAGGTGGTGGTACAACAACAGTTGGATTCTTTGAACTCGCACTCAAACTTCCAAACTTTTGAGGTCTAAATGACATTCGACCACTAAGCTCGACTAAAGTCAGACGAGGATCACCAGATTGAGATCTAGTGATTCTATGGAAATCTAGTTTAAAACTTAACAAAACCAAAAATGACAACAATAGGCCCTCCTTCTAGCGCCAATTCCTGTTGATGACGATTTTACTCGCAGCAAATAGGGTGAATAAATTCTTCATAGACAAGACCACAAAGAGCCTATCCTTCTTGAAAGATATGGAACAAAGACAACCTAAAGGGGAATTCTACTTTAACAGGAAACTATTGGCTTTAGTTCAATCCCAAGTCTCTGATAACCAGATCATGATTGCACTAGGGTCGCTCTTGGGTACTGATGTGATATTGTTGTTAACCTCAAAGGGACTACGATTATTTCTAAAGATTTATAATAATATTTCATGAACATCAAAAATTCTTTGCTATCACTTAAGTAGATTTAGCATTAAGCATTCAACAATTTTATGGAAAACAAAAGATTTTCAATAAAATTTCATCCATTCATTCAAATTTTGGAACATTTTCAAGAATTTAAACATCTATTCTAAAATAAAGCATAAAAAATACTAGAAATTAAAAATTTCTCCTGAATATTCTTCATGGATGCACCAAAGAATCAATTAAAACAGAGCAAACCGCAATATACTTCACCAGATTGCTTCACAGCTACATATAAAATGGTGCAAGCTTTTAAAGAGAGGGGGTTTCATTTCTAGACACCGAGTAGGTTTTGTATGTACCCTTAAATGGCACATCATATAGTCTTGTTTGGCTAAACTAACAAAACCATCTACAAAAGATATTGATCTAATAAGCTCTGATATTAATCAATGTCTACGTGCATACAAAGTTTTAAGCCATAATGGTTTAGAAAATAGGAAAAAAGAACAAAACTTAAAAGTTTATGCTCCTCCAACATCCACAAATTCTGAACTTAAAATGAAAATCAAGCAGGAAACGAACTTTTATAGGAACAAGGCCTCAAAGTTCAACTTAAAGTCTATCCAAAGAATCAGAAATAACAAATTAAAATGTGGCATGTGGAATTTTCCAACTGTCATCAAGAATATTCTAGACTAAGTCAAGGCTTTGACTTCATGAACAAAAACATTTTTACTTCATACTCCAGCACGAACATTTCACATATGTCGAGGCTATCAACTTCTTTCCAAAATAACGAAAAAAGGAACATCTATCGGCACTGGGATCAACCTGCAAACTCAAAATTGTAAACAAAATAAAATCCCCATCACACTTCCAATGTTTGGTATCTAGTTCTTCATCTTCTCACTCATGACCTAGGCTCCGAGATTCTTTCTCTGCCTTTCTTCAACTGATACTCTCGAAAAGCATTTAAAACTTGATGCATATTTTCTTTCGCAATCCCTAGTATTGCTTTCCAAGTGAGTTTGAGCCTAGTATATTCTTCAGATACCTAAAATATGATACCATTCTTCTACACTTTATATGCTTCATATTTAGCTATAGTGTTTTTGCACTGTATAATTTCATCAATGATCTCCCACATTAACAACTGAATAGGATCTCTATTTATTCTTTCTATCCATTCCTTGAAGGCTTTAGCTTCTTTTCCCTCCTGTCCTAATGTATGGGAATCACAACCTTGACGTGCTAGCATTTAAATAAATTATGTATCTTCATCAATCAATTTTCAAAATTCTATGGTGACCTTTTTGAATCCTTTGATAGATTGTATTAACATGTCACCTTCCCATTTCAATTGTTTCTTCCATTTTTTTGGCAATGGAAGTTCTTGTTCTGACATTACATCAACCTATATTAACTCTTGGATAGTTAACTACATGAGAATTTCAATGTTTTGCCTTTCTTCAATAACTTGCTCCTAGCAAAATCTGCATTCAGTTTCAAATCTTTTTGATTTCTCTGAATGGTGGTATGCTTCCTTGTACTTCCCTATTGCATTTGTAATGAATTATTCCCCATGCTTTATCCGGTACTCAATCCATTCTTCAAACATATTCATTTTATGGTGAACTGTTGCGATTGCATCCACTTGCTCTTGTGACATCAGTACTGGATGTTGGGGCAGTTTAGCTTGTGCTTGACCAGATAAAGTTAATGACTTTATAAAATGCTCCAAGGTAGCAACCTGCTCTTTCAATTCTCTTTTCTTCTATTTGTATTTCTGCACTCTAGCAACAGTAGCATTCAAATTCACTTTTATTTCCTCTAACTCTTACTTCCAAGATGAGTGTCCAAGGTTAATACTTGTTATCTTATACTCCTTAGGCATTGTTTCATGTCTGTCTTTAACAGCTATTGGAGTAGCTATCTGGATGGTTTTGTTACCATCTACATTTCTTTGTATGACATGTTTTTCTTTTGCATTGCACCTAGGTTTAGGAGTGTCTACTTCTTGTATGAAATTATTAAGATTCGAAGGCAATACTTCCACTTCCATTGGGGAAGCCAATTCCCTGATCAACCAATTAGGTGTATCATCATCTTGCTCTACCTCTGTAACATTTCTTTGTTCTTGTTTGCCACTTGATTTAGGAACTTCTTCTCTTTGACCTGCCACATTTTCTGAAATGGGAATTTCTTCAATGATTTCTAGCATAGATTCAGGATTAGTAGGGTTTGGAACTGTCTCCTTGGTTTGAAGACTTATATTTTCTTGTCTATCCAAATTTTCAACTTCATCTCTTTGAATATTACTTTCTTTATTCTCTACTACATCGTGATTTTCCTCATTTTCAATTCCATAACCTAAAAAATGTGTAGCTTTCTCTTCTTCAATTTCAATTTCAACTTCAACATGGCCTTTCTCTAGTTCTTCAAAGACCTGTGACTGTTCATTAACATTTGGAACATTCCCAAGCAAAGGCTTGGAATCAAAATTATCTTCACCAATTCTTTCATCAATAGGATCCTGTATTGTAGTCTCCCCTATTTCCATCTCAAGTACAATAGGGTTTCCTACCTCTGAGGTGAGTGTTCCTTGTATGAACTATTCTTCTTCAACATTTATAGGGTTAGAACCTGTATCCTGAATTTCTTTTGTCACTGGATGTACCATGGGTTTTTCTTTAGACTTCTTTTCCTTCACTTTCTCCCACATACCACCCCATTTTTCCATTTGTTCTTTAATTCTAGCTTCATATTCTTCAAAAAATTCCTCCAAAACCACAAGAGTCCCTCCCAATGCTTGTTTCATACTATCCATGTTAACAGAAGGGGGGAAGTAAACAATGTTGCAACCCTTTGAGATGTAGACCTAGTTTGTGCACCAACATTTTCTGATACTCCTACTTATCCATCAATAATCACTCTAGTTCTTGGTTTTGCTGTAGAGGAAGATGCACCTTTAGGTTTTACTGTTGATTTATCTTTACCTGTTTCTGCATCTTTCTTTTTATCAAATGGTTTTATGGGAATTTCTTGTCTTTCAATTTCAAGGGTTCTTTCTTCAATTCTTATACCTGGAGCTACCTTACTACTTTTTCTTCTCTTCTTAGTAGGCTCCCCACTCTCAAATGTTGTTTCATCTCTTTTCTTCCTCATTTTATCTTTTGAGAATGTGGACACGATTCCTCTTTCTCTCAAGGCTTTACAAAATTAATCAATCTAGTGTTGAGTATACACTAAAACTAGTCTGGTGAACTCATCAATTGATGTCATATATTCATCATCAAAGCTTGGGTTTGGGATGGGTTCATCATATACCCTATCTTCATTATAGAACTTTTTCAACACCTGGCCATCATCCTCTTCCAGCTGATCTGGAATTCCATGAAGCTTGAGAATCTGGGCAGATTCTAGAGACAATCTTTCATATTTTATTCTTCTTACTACGTGCCCGTCTTCACAATTAAGCCAATAATCTTCTAAATGTGGCACATGACCATGATAACCAACTATATTCTTGGCAATATTTCCTTCAATATCATAATATATTCTCTAGAGTGGGAACTCTTCAAAATGGTATGTTCTCAATTCTTCTTCACACAAGTCAGTCACTTTAATTGCATTACACTTATAGTTTCCTATTGCAATGGGAAATTTAAAAGAGGCCTTCTTGTGATCATGGTTTTAAAGAGCCTAAGATAGTTTCAACTACGTCACCAATTCCAATAAAATAAATTTTTTTGTTGGGTACCTGGGCAACATGAATGGATGTCCATCAAATCTCTCTACTCTAATGTAGGAGTAAGTAGGGAACTATTTGTACTAGCCTCCCATTGGTTGAATGACACTTTTTTCTTCCAGGGATAATCTTTTGGCTTTATCACCTTTCATTGTTCTTACCAATTTCATGGAGAACAAATCATTGACTTTCTTGTAATCGTCTTTATATCCATGGATGGTGATCTGAGGTAGATGTGCATATATCAAATTATTTCTTACCTTTGTACCCAAAGTATCGATTTGTTTCAACCCTTGTTTGTTGGCCCTCATGGCATAGGAGTAAATAACATATGATGACATATAAAAGCACTTGGTTTTTGGAAATGTAGTTATTTATTCATATAATCTATCACTTATAAGCTTTCCCCAATGCAATTGCATGAGACTTTCCATCAAGCATGATATTATTACAAACATCTAGGGTTCAAATTTGTTTGCATCTCTTAAACCAACTACCCTGCTTAGTAGAGTTATAATATATTGCATTTATTGTTTGAACATAGACCTTTGAATTACCTTGTTCTGCAATGTAATTGGCTCTTGGCATCATTGGGTACTCATAATTTCTCTATTACGCTCTTCAACATTCTGATATGTCTTGCTCTTGGCCTTCATATCAACATTGTACATTTATGTGTAAATAGGGAGACCAAACATGTATATGATTCCTTTCTATGATAGGTCTACATAGATTCTCCCTTCTTTCTCAACAACCCATTTGGATGGGTTGTGGTATTTTTACATTGCATAACTAATTTAGGGGCCTCCATCACTAGTGGAAACCCTCATGCTAAAAGTAACCCAATTCCCGCAACATTCTTAGTACATTGAGAAGCATTTTCTTGTAATACCCATGAACAAATTTCAATATCAGAAGACCATCCCATATGAGTGTCTATAACCACTACATTGATTGGTACGACTTGTGAATTGCAGTATTTGAATTCATCTTCTGGCCTTGTGTCAGAAGTACTCATTTTCTTTGGTGTGTTATGCATTTTCCAAAAAGTGTGTCTTGTCTGCGAGTTAGGGTTAAATGTAACCAAAACTTACAGTTTATAAAATTTTCAATTCATTTTCGATTAAATTTAGAAAATCAGAGTATACTCAACATTTTAATTTCTAAGTGGAAATACCATTATTGAGATCTTTGAGCTTGAAAATCACTAACAGAATATCAGTTGTCTAAAACATACCTGGTTCTAGTTGGTAATGATGATCTTTCATAATGCAACTTCAAAACCCTTGGTAGTTAGATTTTGATTTCTCAAAATTTACCTCTCCTTGCGCGCTAGTGTCATTTCATTCTTTCAATGTCCATAAATTTGCAATTTGACGCAAGGTGGAGTGTTGCAAAAGAAATTGCATGCTTGAGGTGGTGCCAAGTACGCAGGTAGTTCACCACCTTCAGTAATTACCTATTATTTCGCATTAATTCCTCAAATAAAGGTGCAATCATTATAGATTAGGGTCCAAATCACAAACACCTAGATTTCTATGTGGACTCGCTACTAGAGAAGAAAGACAGCGTGATGATTATACCTGGAAATCAGATGTCACGTTGATTATTAGTAAGTTATAGGTTATTAAAGATACGCGATCAATTGGTGATCATTGGGATTGAGGCTTTCCATTATTGACCTTAAAAAGAAACACCAGGATCCGAGAATTAACTTTTGTACTTCAGAAAGAGAAAATTGAAACAAGAGAAAATACTAGAAATCAGGTCCAAGAGAGAGATTAACAAATTTGAAAAAAGACTCTTCGGTTTCCAACTTCCAAGTAAGAAAAGAAAAAGGAAATAATAAAATACCGAACTTCGGTAAAAAGGAAACTATCAGGATTGATGACCCCAGTCAATGAAATACTGGGCGGAGCTAGGTCCAAATGAAGATACAAAATTCCTTGGGGAAAACGCAGGACTTTGGGATTCTGGTTTTCGGTAATATGTTAAACTTTATAAAAAGACCAAAACACCAAATCTTAGAAACAAAATGATAAAGAAACAAAGAGGCCAAGAAAAATTGAAAGAGATATCAATAACCAATATAGTTGTAGAATGACGCCAAAGCAAACAAAATCAAAAAGGAATAGAGGAAAGGAAAAAAAGGGGGTTCACATTTTGCCAAGGGGAAAAATGGGGCGTGTTGTGAGACCACACAATAGTAAGGTGTACTTGGGTGATGATTCTTATTAAAAAATTGTTGGCTATGGTAAAGTTAAAATCAACTTTCTTGATGGTAGAATAAAAAGGATTAATGATGTGTTGCATATCCCTAGTTTAGCACAAAATTTATTATTTGTGGGCAAACTAATAGATGTAGGTGTGTAGGTAGTATTTTTTTTATGCAGGATGCAAGATGGCTAGAGGTGCTATGGTGATTGCTAGAGGTGTTAGATATGGCACATTATATAAGCTTGACACATGCATTATTGAGTGCAATAGTACTTCTATGAAAATAAAGTATGTGGAAGAAGTGAGGGTTTCACCTTCAGTAGATGGTCATGGATTTTGGGTACCCAAGAGTGCTCTTTATTTTGAATCAAAGTTACCTACAAATACAACTATGTTATGGCACTAGAGACTTGGCCACATTAGAGAAAAGGGTCTAAGGACCTTGAAAAATAAAAACCTTGTTGAAGTTTTGTCTGATTGTAATCTTGAATTTGATTTGTGTGAGCATTGCATTTATGGAAAACAAAACTATGTTTAGTTTTACTCGAGTTCTCATAAATCTTGTGGTGTATTGGATCTTATTCTTTATGATGTATTTGGCCCTATAGATGTTCCTTCAATTGGTAAATCCACATATTGTGTTTCATTTATTGATGATTATAGTAGGGCATGGGTATATTTTCTAAAGAGTAAATCTAAAATTTTTAGTCGATTTAAAGAATTTAAAGCAATGGTTGAGTTGCAGACTAGAAATAAAATGAAATGTTTGATGATTGATAATGGTGGTGAATTTCTCTCTAATGATTTTTATAATTTTTTTAAAGATTGTAGTATTCATAGGCAAAAGATAACTCCGTATTCTCCACAACAAAATGGAGTTGCAAAAAGAATAAACAAGACACTGATGGAGAAGGCTAGGAGTATGTTGTGTGGGGCTGGTCTAGAACAAAGGTTTTGGGCTGAAGCTATTTCCACTGCTTGTTACCTGATTAATAGATCTCCTACATAAACTCTTATTGATAAGACGACTATAGAAGCCTATTTAGGTCACAAGCCTTCATTAAGAAATCTTAGAGTTTTTGGTTGTGAGGCATATGCACATGTGCCAAAGGAGAAGCGAACAAATTTGGAGAACAAGGTTGTGAAATGTATCTTCATCAGATATATTTATGGTGTGAAAGGATACAAGCTTTGGGATCCTATTGCACATAAGGTAATACATAATAGAAGTGTTATTTTTAGAGAAACTAAGTCTTCTTTTGTTATATTGCAGCCAAAAAAAAGTAAACAAGAAGATGTGATTCAATTTCCTTCTACACCTTAGAAAGTTGAATCGAGGCCCATGGATAGACAAGAAGTTGAGGAGAGCTCATCTAGCTCTGAATATTTGAAGAGGAGGAAGAACCTCCAACTCAGCTTGTTCATAGGTCTACAAGGCCTAGACAACCACCTAAAAGGTATTCACCTGTTGATTTGAGATGTATTTTTGCTTTGAATACTAACATAGATGAACCCAGACTGGTAGAAGAGGCATTCGATATGAATGATGTAGAATCCTGGAAGTTTTCCATGGATGAAGAAATGACAACTTTGAAAAAGAATGATACATGGGATATGCACCATTGCTTGAAGGACAAAAACCTGTTAGTTGCAAATGGGTGTTTAAGAAAATATTGGTTTAGATGGAGGTATTGAGAAGTACAAAGCAAGGTTGGTTGCAAAAGGTTACTCTCAAGTTGAGGGTGTTGATTATGGTGAGATATTTTCTCCTGTTGTAAAAATGACATCTATTAGATTTTTTATTTCTATTGCTGCTACTTATGATTTAGAGGTTGAGAAAATGGATGTGAAAACTAATTTCCTTCATGGTGACTTGGAGGAGGATATTTATATGACACAACTAGAGCACTACGTCGTGAAAGGTAAAAGTAAATTGGTTTGCAAATTGAAGAAATATTTGTATGGCCTAAAACAAAGTCCTAGGATGTGGTACTAAAAATTTGATACATATATGTTGAGTTTTGGATTTGAGCATTCTAAATCATATCATTGTGTTTATTACAAAATTGATGGTGATCATTTCTTGTTTATTGCATTATATATTGATGATATGTTATTTATTGGTAGAGGAAAAGGTATGATTTCAAAACCGAAGTCTCAACTTGTTGCTAAATTTGAAATGAAAGATCTTGGTGCAACTAAACACATTCTTGGGATAGAAATTAGAAGAGATAGAGTGAACAAAATTTTGAACAAGACAACTGAGAGGGGGGTGAATTATTTGTAGCAAATTTTAACCTTTAAAACATTCACCAAAACTTAGATCAATAAAAAATCCTTCACTTAGACATAATGATTAAACATTAAGTACAAAGGCAAAAACTAAAAAGAAACACACATATACAATAACACTAGATTTATGTGGAAAACCCAATAAGGGAAAAAACACCGTGAGGATTAGATCACAATATAAAGAATATCAAAATTGATTACAAAGGCTCATTTCCATAAAAGGATCATTCCCAAAATAGGACTAACTATCCGGATCAGGACTCATTGTCCAACAAGGGTTAACCACCTAGAGGGCTCACTACCACACAGATACAAAGAAGATAGAATAGATATGTTATAGAGAGAAAACAATCTCAATGCAACAGAGATTTCCACCACAAATCACTCAACCACTTGCAGACATGCATAAATGATAGAGTACACCTTCAGTTCACTACATTCGAAAATTCAACATTTAGAATTCACACCGATTTTCCACTATCACATCACATACACACTAATTTGCATTTATTTCACATCTATCTTCTCTATTTATTTGCACTTATCTCTTTGTATATCTTTCACCACTAACTCATCCTATATTTATATCATCTTGAACTTTGAAACATATCCAAAGTCATCCATCCATTATTAAATTCAAATTAGGTTGATGCCAAAACATACTAGGGTGGAATTAGAATGAGGGCGACCCAAACACATGCTTGGTGAGGACCCAAATAGGTCCCAACATGCTTCATGAGCTTCAAAAGTAGTTTTCAACACATGGTCGGCCAAACTAGTGTAAAACACATAAAATGATTAAGCACACACAATCCCTAGCATGATCAAATCCTTCCAGACATCAAAATTATCTTCAACATGATCATAATAGCTTAGTGAGCTTGGACTACAAGTCATAAGACTCAATCAAAAAGAAATAAAGACCAACAAAATTTGTCTCAGACCTCAGCTAGACACACAAAAAACCACAGTTCACAATTGGTGAACATAATGTGCACTGTACAATGAATAAGAAGCCAAAAATCTAGTTATAACAGCTTCCAAAAACCATGATCAACACATCTGAACCACATAAACATAGGAGAAAATATTAGAGCAAAACCTAGAGCAACCACTGAACACCTGCAACTTTTCTTCATTACAATTTTCTTAATATCCTCAACATATACACCCTATAACCTACATCCATGACATTAATGACAATAACAACCAGTTGATAACCAATTGACCAATTGACATTAATGGCAACACCTTCATTCTTGCAACAATCTTCCCCTTTTTCATTGCTGGAAACACATGATGTGAAAAATCATCAAAGACAACACACTAGCTCTGAACACATTTTCATGATTTTGCTTTCTATTTCTCCCCCTTAGTAGATAATCTCTCTTTTTTTTCACATCTTCCTAATTCCTCATCTTCTTCATCTACCCCTTTGACATCAATGGAAAAGGAAAAGGATATTTTACATTGATTTCCCCTTTGACATTAAGAACAAAATATTCTTTCAATGACAACACATGACACTACCTGCTCCCCCTAAGAGTTAGCCACCAAAACATTAGTCCAAAAGAAAGATAGATCCATAGACCCACCGGTCTGATGCATCTCCATATACATCTAGTTTAAGAAAGGAGGGGAAATGACCCTTAAATTCTCCTGGAGATACTCAAAAGTATCTTTAGGAAGAGCATTCTTAAATATATTAGCAATCTGATCCTTCATAGGTACATACTCAAGCTTTACTTCATTCTCCACAACCTTCTCTCTCAAGAAGTGATACCTGATAGATATATTCTTTGTCCTCAAGTGCATCACTGGATTCTTTGAAATGTTAATTGCACTTGTATTATCATAGAAGATGGAAATAGGATCATCATACACTACTTTGATATCTTTCAATGTCTATTTCATCCATAAAAATTGTGTACAACAAGATGCAACAATAATACACTCAGCTTCAAAAATAGATAAGGAAACTGAATCTTTCTTTTTACTCAACCATGCCACCAATCTACAACCAAGAAAGAATGCACCACCACTTGTACTTTTTTAGTTATCTACACATCTAGCCCAATCTGCATTTGTATAAGCACATAGTGTGAAGTTAGTATCCATAGGATAACATAAGCCATAATCCAGAGTGTCATTGAAATATCTGAATATTCTTTTGATAACAACAAAATGTGTTTCCTTAGGATCTTCTTGAAATCTAGCCACAAGACAAACAACATGCATAATATATGGTCTAGTAGCAGTCAAATACAACAGTTCACCAATCATAGATCCATATTTGCTTTGATTAGCCTTAGGTGAATCATCATCTTTAACTAATTTATGGCCAGTCACCATAGGAGTGCATGCTAGTTTGGAGCCATCCATCCCAAACTTCTTCAACATCTCTTTCACATACTTTGACTGTGAAATAAAAATCCCTTTCTCTGTTTGATTAATTTTTATCCCAAGAAAGAAATTCATCTCTCCAAACATAGACATCTCAAATTCTTTTTGCATTTCTTCAGTTAAAAAATTGCACATAGTTTCATTTCCTCCAAAGATAATATCATCAACATATACAACCACAATCAATATTTTGTCATTTTCAATTTTAAAATACATATTACTATTTATTGTACCTTTGTTGAAACCTTGTTGAATCAAGTACCTATCTAACCTTGCATACCAAGCTCTAGGAGCTTGCTTCAATCCATATAAAGCTTTCTTCAATCTGCAGACCATATCTGGTTGATCTAACAACTGAAATCCTTTCAATTGTTCCATGTAGACCTCTTCTTCCAACTCACCATTTAAATTTTTTGACTTAACATCCAACTGATAGACCTTGAAATATTTATGAGAAAAAAATGCTAAGAATATCCTAATAGATTCCATTCTTGCCACTAGAGCAAAATTCTCCTAAAAATATATGCCTTCTACTTGTGAGTAGCCCTTACACACAAGCCTTGCTTTATTTCTGACCACTTCTCCATTCTCATTCAACTTATTTCCCACTTTGATCCAATAATGTTTTTATCTTTCAGTCTAGAGACCAATTCCCATGTTTGATTCTTCTCTATCTACATAAGTTCTTCCTTCGTAGCTTCCATCCAATGTTCATCTTTACATGCTTCACTTATAGTCTTCGATTCAATCTCAAAAAGTAAACATAGATTTATCTCACCAGCAATAGCTTTGCTTCTTGTCATTACTCCTTTTGTCTGTCTCCAATGATCTAATTTTTTGAATGATTTTTTTGCACATACTTAGGTTTCTTAGGGGACACCACCAAAGATTCTTCTTCTTCATTCTGCTTCTCCTTCTCACCCTTCTATTCTTCCACAAATTCTTCAATCCTTACGCAATTAGGTTCATCAGATACATATCCATCAACATCAATTGAATTATTCATTGCTTCATCAACCTTGACATTTGTGCTTTCTATAATCTTTCTTAGTCTTTTATTGAAACATTTGTAAGCTTTACTTTTAGTAGTTTTGATGGTGTTTTCTGTACAACAACTCAGATAGAATATGATATTCTATCTCTCTTGAAAGGTAAATCTCTATCAACAAGCCTCAAGAGATAACCCTAAGGTCTCTAATGTCAGGTCTTGACAATGCATAAACAACTCAGTGATAAATGTGAAAATGCTGGTAATCACAAGGGACCTTACAAAACAAATACTGGACACTTTAGACTTATCAAATCTTGCAATGTAGTGATAGTTTTAATCCTAAATCTAATCCAAATTCTCAAAGAAATAAAAAAAATGAAGTGTTTAGAGAGATCTTAAAGTTAAACAAATTCCTAATACCAATAATGCAAATGATAAAACACTCAAAGTGGACCAATCCTTCAAAAATACCAATTCCTACTTAACCCAAATTTAACCTGCAATCTCACAGATACAGTGCAATCTTCCAAGGAAATTCAAGATTTTCAAATCATGAAGCATTCTCTCAAATTAACCCTATTTAGCAATTGAAATGAATAAATACCCACAATTAAACTTCACACAAATTTAAGGCCCATGCTAACTTTACACAACAACTTACAATTAGCAAGCTGCTAAAAGTATGGACCAAGGATTGCTCAAACACTTCAAATATCAAATCATCAACACCATTGCATCATATCTAAATCTAAAATCTAACATATAACCAACAACCTCAAAGCAATCTTAAAGATATGGAATAATAAGAACCATGTAGAATGAAACAACACAAGAAAGAGCACCAAAGCACAATGCCATTACTTATATTGAATCACCCAAAATTGCAACAATTCAAGTATTCAATGTAGTAGCACTTGCTCTCAGAAAATACTAACTCCTAGCTCAACTCTAGCTCTTGCAACTATCACTTAACTTTTTCCAACCCTTAAAAATGAGGCATGATCCTCAATTTATAGAAAATTCCTTTTACTAGGTCAACCCAATTTAGGGTTTACATCAAAGGTCGGCCAGGCAGGTCGGCCTAGAAAGTTCTAAATTAAAAAAAAAAATGCATTTAATGCTTGGGGCTTCATCTAGATCAGCCCAGGTCTTCCAATAATATTCTCTTTATGGCACAAAATTCAAGGTCGCCCATCTAGCTGGCTGGAGCTCACATGTTTGGAAAAAAAATTTAGGCAACAACTTGCTAACTATCCTCCTTCTCTCCCTCCTGATTGACCTCTAATTTATTAAATGATTCTTTTTCCTTCTCCAATATTTCTTTCACATCTTCTGGGTCTGGAACTGGAATAAACTTAATTCTAGTTTTATGATTTTTAAATTCTTCCAAGTATTGTGGCATCACTTTATACCAATCAATTTGTAATTCATGATATTTGTACAGTTTAGAAATATAAATTGTTGCATCCTCCAGATTTTCCTTTGTGATTGGAGCACCCTTAGAAGGAGCATAGATTTCATGCCACCACCCCTGCAATCTACCAATGTTCATATTCTTCTAACCAAAGTTTTTCTTGCCAGTTACTATTTCTAGAAAGCTGATGCAACTATTATATATTTCTTTCATTTTCCCCTACAACTTCATTATTTTCTTTAAGGCCTTTGTGAGGAGCTCCTTCTTGTAATTCCAAATTTCAACCCACTCCTTCACCTTGCCAACTTCATCTCGAGAAAGGATGTCCAGCTTATCCATTTCTTCCATTGACACCTGCAAGATCCTCTTTAGCTCATCTACAATTGACTCATCAATTTTGTTGCAATCTGCAACAAATTGTGAAGTATGCTCAAGAAATTCAGAAGCATTGGTGTATATCTTCAGAATATGCTCAATTGCTTCATCTCCTCTGCTGCTAACATCTTGGAGCCAACTATGAGTACAATGTATAAAGGAATTTAACCTTTCAATCTCTAAAACTGCCTCTTTCGGTAGCAATCCCTCTGGAACAATTCCTTCACTTCCCATAGTTTGCAGAGGCCTCATCAAATGTTGTACATATTTATAAACATCATTCAATTTTTTTTGTAGTTTTTCTTTCTCCTCTGTCTCCCTATCCAATCTCCTTAGGATTGCTTGAGAAGATTCATGTAACTCTTCTTTTTCTTGTTCCTTGGTAGTAGGCCCTAGGTTGATTGTTTGCACCTTGTAGTCTGATGGCCTAACTTCATCTTTGAACTTATTTTCTATAGGAACAACCGCATGTATAACCCTGTTATTCAATTAATCTCTGGAAATTTTTGAAACTGTCCTGGCCCTTTTTCTTTGCTTAGGTTGTCCCCATTTCTCAAGCAACTTATCCCAGCTTGGGGATTCCTCTTGTACAATGATTGGCTTCTTACTAAGCCTCCTTTCTAACCATTCTGGAGCTGTGGATGGTTCAGTTATCACTTCCTTATTGGGACTATCAACCACATTTACTTCAACATCTTGCTCTATCTCTGGTTGATTTTCTTGTTCAACCTTCTCCTGATGAGGACTATCAACAACTTCTTCTCTATTTTATCCTTCCTTAGGATGATCTTCTTGTTCATCAATTATTACCTTCTCAGGGGACTTTGATGATTTTCCTTGAACAACCTCAAACTCTATGTTCTTACTTTTTTCTCTAGAGGTGGATTGTCTTATTTCTTGTACAAAATTTCTCCATTCTCCACTATCAAGAGTGGAAATCTCACCATCTTCTTCATTAAGTTGTTTAGGATATATTAGATATGTTCTCCTCCTTTGGAAATGTTTCCTCAGAAACTTGCACATTTTGATGTGGAGAAGGAATGGGAGAATTATTTCCTGTAGATTCTTTCTTTTCTATATCATCAGTAGGTGCCTCTTCATCTTGCACGTCCTCTTCTACAACATTTACATCTTCTACCAGAGTGACCTTTTTCTTAGGAGAATTTCTCCTAACATATTCTTGGGGATTTTCCCCTGAACTCTCTAAATCTACAACTTTTGCTACAGAAGGAGCATCTGTGGTAGCTTCATCTTTCCTTTCCTTAGCAGCCTTTTGCCTCTCTATGAGTATTCTTCTTTTTCTCACTGGTTGTGAGGTATCACCCTTTTCAGCATTTGTGCCAACTTGAGGAGCTCTCTTATTCTTAGGAGATGGATTCTCTCCCTTCTTTAGTTGTACCTGGCTCCTTGTTCTCCTCTTGATAGATAGTGGTTCACCTACTTCTTCATGAACTTCCTCCTCATGAGGTGCAACAGTGCCATCTTCTTTATTTGCTTCAGCTTCTTCTTTATCCTAAGACTCCAAGTCTCCCATTAAGTCATAGGTGAATTTCACACCTTCTGCTTCCAATTCCAACACCTTGTGCTTGAACCATAATCTAGAGTACTTCTTCATTGGTTCAGTAACCTAATTCAAATATGTTATTTATTCTTCAGACCAATTAATTGGAGGCAAGGGCCAATTTATGTATGGTTCAAAGTCATGGTGTTGAATTAGGTTTGCATTATCATCTTGCACTTGATTAGGCACCTCTACAACTCTGTGTAGTCTGATTGATTTCAAAGGTAGCCTTGAAAATCTTCTCCTTATAGCTTCAAATTCATCCCGATAGTTTGCCTAATAATCTTCAATGTGATCCTTGTGCCTGAAAGTTCTATTGGCCTGCTTCACGGCCTTGCCATATGGATCAAAATTATTTCTATTGGTGTGGGAGTATAACTCAAATTGGTTCATTTCCTTCTTAGAATGTTGGGAACTTTGAATAGAAGGGAATGCCTCCAAAACCCCTATTCTTAATGGGAATTTTGATCCCAATCCTTTCTTCTTTATATTGCCTTGTTGTAGGATTTCTTTGAAGCCTACCATTTGTCTTGTCAGCTCTAGCATCAAGAGTTTGTTGGTGGGATATCTAGGTAGGCTAAGAGGAATGACTGGAGATCCTTGCACCCATATGTATGTGAACCTTTGGAATTTGATGAACCACTAACCATATTGCTTGATCAAGTCCATAGCATCTAATGAAATCCTGATATGAAGAGCATCCTACAACAACCTTGGAATATACATGAAGAAAGCATCATTAGCTCTTCTATAGTTGGATGTATTATGTTGTAATTTTGGATAAACATCCCATATGTTATCCTGCCCTATGGTTCCTTTACAATTGAGCCCCTTGTACTTGTTCTTGTGTGCCAACATGTACACTAGATATGAGATCATAGTGAACCTGTTGGTTTCTTGTACACTCCTCAATTGAGAATCCAGATTGTTGCTTATAATCATTGCCCAATGATAATGTTTGTTTTCCACAATCTGCATAATGGGATGGAACATCCAAGTTTGAAATATGTGGGCCTCTTCCACTCCCATAACTCTGCCCAAAATAGTTATAATGTCATGATATTCTTGCGTGAAGTCACTTCTATGCAATTGCTTGGGTAGCATTGAGTAGTGTGGCTTGGGTTTCAATATCCATGCATTATTCATGATCTCCAAAGCTCTGTTGGGGTCTTGCTCATAGAACTTGATATTTTCCCCAATGTCAATTTCCTTTATGAGTTTGTGATGAGAGGCAATGTTGAAGACCTTTGCAATAGACTCCTTAGTTAAGTTTTCCATGACTCTGCCTTCAGGCCCAATTATGATTCTTGTCCTGGAGTCATAATGCTTTGTACACTCCAAGACCAACTTAGGACATAGTTGTGTTGGAGGGAACCCCGTTTCCTATGCCAATCCAGTGTGAGTGATCTTCTGAACCAGCTCAGTTGGTGCATTCTCGAACATCCTCTGTTGAAAGTCATCATAATCCACATGGCCCATGTTTGTATTTGCAATCTCAGACCATGTAGAGGCAATCTTTGTCTCTGGCCATGTTCCCTTGAAGTTGTACTTCATCCTTTCTTTCCTTCTCCTGACCTCTTCTTACACTAGAGCTGGTTTTTTCTTGGTGGTTTTTTCAGGACTATCCTCAACCTGCATTTGTTAGAGAAAAGACCATAATTGCCAAAATGCAAGGCAAAAATATATCTATTTATTTAAGTACCAACATGAGATAATAATGCCATTAACTTAAGTTAGTAAATATTCAAATTCTAATGGCAATAAATGCAAACAACTTCACTTCATCAAATTCCACAATGATAAGAAAGTAAATCCCACTCAAATGAAATGATATTCACTAATAAATGCCAAGAAATCATCAAATGTTACTCATTTACCAGTAGCACTTGAAATCCAAGACCTAAGGAAAAAGTTCAGATAATCCGAGCAGGCTCGGATTTTTTGGCTGGACTAAGGTTCAACTAATTTGAGCTAGCTCAGATTTTCTGAATCTTAGCCAATCATATGCATTTTCTCAATTAATCAAGGGGAGCTGATGATGGATGAAGTGCATTGATTTAATCAATCATATTCAAACTTTTACCACTTCAAAGATACCTCATAGACTACATTCGTTCCAAAGTTCAAGCGTTTTGGAGGCACTGGGGTTTGATCATTCACAAGGTTCGGGTATTTCTAGGGACCTCAGGTTACCTGGGTGAACTAACGTTCAGGTAATCCAAGCTTGTTTGGATTTACTAATTAGACTTCAAACTTGAAATTCAACTAAGTGTTCACTTTGAAGGTTTGGGTTTTAAGTATGAAGTGAACTCGGATAATCCAAGGGGGCTCATATTCCCTAAGCGGATTAGAGCTCGAGAAATCTGAACTACCTCAGAGTTTCTGAACCTGGCTCGAGACTACAAAATTGCTAAGTGCTAAACCTAAAATTCTTCAAATTGCTTTAATATTGAATCATTGGAATTATTTGGTGAATTTAAATCAAACAATTTGTACTGCACCCGCTAATTTGACTCATTCTCACTGGTCGTATAACTATTAAAAACTAGGGCTTAATCTTATGGCTTGAAACAGGGAAACAATCTAATACATCATGACAATCATGAAAGAAAAAATCTCCAAATGGATTTAAATACCATTTATCACACTCTAAACACCAAATATGTCTAGATTGAAACCCTATTTCGACACCATTAAAGTGAACTTCGTTTAAATGCCTAGACCCTAGATGTCGGCATGGAACTAATTGCAAATTCGAATCCTAATGACCAAAAGGTTGACTCATAACATGGAGACTGATAGACAAGCATGAGACACATCAAAGATCATGAATAAAAGGACTGAACATACCTTGCAATGTCGCACGACAAAGAATAGAGCAATAGCAGAGCAACCGATAACCTCCAAACCCTAGAGCAATAAAAAAGAGAACACAAATCCAACATTGAAGCATAGGATGAGTGTGAGATGAACACAACCTTCTCAAATTGAAACTCTCACAAAAACATCACGATGAAATGACCCTTCCATTTTCTTTTTATTCCCCAAATTAGTCACTTAACTCATTTATTTTAAGCAATAAATGCTTGTACAGGTTCTGAGGAAATCTCAGAAATACGACCGGGGACCGAACTTGGGTAATCTGAGGTAGCTCAGATTATCCGACCGGATTAAGTCTCAAGTAATCTGAGGTACCTCGAAATTACTAAACCTCCCCTGGTCTTAGCCAATTTTGTCTGAATATGAACTTTTTTGATTAGGGGCTGAGACCTAAGGGCTAGACCATCACTTGAAGTTGCAAGAGGACATCTCAAATGCAAGTTTTTCATTAAGGACATGGGTGAGACAAGACCAAGAACGAAAGAATCATCCCTTAAGGGGACGAATTCAGGACCCTACAAAAAGAAAACAAGAAAGCAAAGCAAGAAAAGAGGGTCCCTACTTTTAGTGGGGCGTGTGTGCGAAAACTGCACAACAAATGGTGACTCCTACTAGGGAAATGCTCCAGAGCATTTTGATGACAAACTAGAATCAAGAACCTGGAATCTCTAGTTTCAATCCTCACATCGGGCCAACCACAAACAAGGTTTCAAAGTCCATGAACAAACCAACCTTTCTTGTGCTAGAGTCAAAGTGTGTGCAAACGTATTCATTTCCTGTCCTCAGTTGCTGCAGGAACCAAATTTAGTCTAATCAAGCTATGTAGAGATTCTAACTCCAAAAGCATCCTAGATAGAGCCTCACTACCGGTCAAGCGTCCATAGCCCCAACGAGGTTATCGCTGTGGCCCTCCCGAGCATAGCTCTACTACCGGTCGGGCGTCCATAGCCCCGGTAGAGATATTCAGAAACTCCTGATAAGGTGAATTTTCACTTTTGATTTGATGCATTCTCTTTTCTTTTCTTTTTGATATTCTTTTAAGATCTTTTAAACTTTCCCTTTCACCTTGCAAGCAATCACTCAGGGCTGAGAACCAAAGTGGCGTTGAAGCAGAAATAATATTTTTCACTTGACTAGACTTCATAAGGAACCCTTAACAACCTTGGAATTCTTAAGATGTGTTTAGAAGTGTAAGACCCAAGCACGTTCTATACTTAATGTAATCCATTGAATCGTCTTCCTTAGGCATTAGCACATGTGACACCAAGTGAAGGATTTCCATCGACTGACTCTGGAAGGATGATTAGAGTTTGTAAAAGAAATATTCAGAATAATCCCTAATAATGTAATGATTGTTGTGCAGGTGAAACATGCCCAAAAGAAAATAGGGGAACCAAAAAGAAAAAGTAGAAACAAAATCAAACCTAACCTAAACCAAAGCAAACCCAAACTAACCTAAAACAAAAAGAAAACCAAAACGAAACAAAACAAAAGGAAACCTAACCTAACCAAAGCAAAAGAAACCAACACCTAACCTAACTATTTACAAGGAAAGAGCTGCAAGAAACTAAAGATTGGAAGTAATGCTTCAAATACTGCCCATTGACAGGCAGTGGGATATCTTCTCCAATGAGAGTTTTTAGATGAAAAGTATTATCTCCCAGTATCTCTGAAATCTAGTAGGGGCCAAGCCAAAGCTTATCAAATTTCCCATGCTCCCCTTTTTGACCATGTACTTTATCCCAATAGAGAACCAAGTCAAAGATTCTAAAGGCTTTCACCTTGGCTCTCCTATCAAACCATCTCTTGACAACACCTTGATTTTTAGCAAAGTTTTCTAAGGCTTCATCTCTTTTCTCTTCAAGGTGTAGAAGTTCAACTAGATGGGCTTCACGCTTATCCCCTTCATCATAGTAATTGTTGATAAATTGAAAAGTAGGGATCTTCAACTAAATTGGGAATACTGGCTCCAAACCATACACAAGGTGATAGGGAGAGGTTCCTAGAGAGGCCTTATGTCTAGTGCGATCTGCCCAAAGAGAAAATTTGAGTTGGTTGTGCCAATCTTTGGGGTTCCTCTCTAATAATTTTTGGATGATTGTTAAAAGATTCTTGTTTGAGGACTCAACCAAACTATTACCTTGTGGGTAGTAATTGGAGGAAAACTTAACAATGATTCCATGGTCAAAAGCCCAGCTAGAAAGCTTCAATGATGCAAATGTAGGACTATTATCACAAACTAAAGAAAATGGGCAACCAAAGCGATTAATAATACCTGATTCTAGAAAATTGATTACCACCTCAGAGAATGTATCTGTGACTTGCAGAGGAAGGTGGGTTGATTGGACCAATAAAGTCCAAACCCCACTGTGTAAATGGTTTTACCTCTATGATTGGTTGAAGCGGAAGGGCTGCATACTTCTCCTTGCTACAATTTTATACACATGGTAGGTCCTCACATGGTTGTGTGCACCCTTGAACAAAGTGGGCCAGTAGTAGCCTAACCTCAGGATCTGATTAGTAGTAGATGGTGTAGAACCATGGCCTGTGCCGTACCTATCATGGAATTCAATCATCACTCTTTCAACTTCCTCCTTTCCTAGGAAGCGAAGATAAATTCCTTCACGATTCTTCTTGTATAAAATGGCACCTTTTAGCATGAAGCTGTCACATTTCAAACGTAGAGCTCTATGTTGCACTGCATTGAGATGATTGGGACATTGTTGATTTAATAGATAGTAAATAATATCATCATACCAATCCCCTGGGGAAACATCTTGGAGGCGATAGTGTTGGGTTGTGAGATCGGGATCCATTTCAGCCATTGTCTTAGTTAATCCCTATGCTCTTACCAATTTTATTGGTTGAATCTCAATATCATATTCCTACAACATTGTCACCCACTTCACTCTTCGTTCTCCCAATTCATTTTGCATCAGTAAAAGCTTAACTGCAGGGTCAGGCACTATTGAAAATACCTTATTTCTCAAGATGTAATGCCTGAATTTATTTACAGCTCTGACCAAAGCATAAGCCTGCTTCTCTACACTAGGATACCTTAGTTTTGCATCTTTTAAAGGAGCACTCATGAAAGCAATAGGATGCTCATTTCCTTGGTCAGACTTCTGGGTTAGCATTCCAGCACAAGAGTGATCTGATGCAAAAGAATATATATAAAATGACTTGGAGTAATCAGGACTCGCCAATACTGGAGCATCAACAATTGGCCTCTTAATTTCTGCAAATGCCTCTTTTGCTTCTGCATTCCACTCAACCTTTTCATCTTGCTTCAACATTTCATTTTTAAGGGTTTAACTATTTTTGCAAATCCAGTGATAAAATTATTGACAAAGTTGATTTTCCCAAAGAATGACTTCATTTCCTTTTTACTTGCAGGAGGCTGAATCTTAAGTATGGCCTCCACTCACTCTGAATCAATAGAGATTCCATTTTTTGAGATAACATGCCCTAACAAATTTCCTTCAATAACTCGAAAGATACATTTCTTGGGATTAAGTAAAATGCCAAATTCTCTGCACCTTTGGAATACCTTGCACAGGTTTGCAATATGATCTCCTCATTTCTTGGAAAAGACCATCAAATCATCCATATAAATAATAATGTATTTACCAATAATGTCCTTAAAGGCAATGTCCATAGTCCTCTGAAAAGTTGCTCCAGTATTGATCAACCCAAAAGGAATCCTTCTATAAGCAAAGGTGCCCCACTTTGTAGTGAATGCAGTTTTGCGCCTGTCCTTGTATTGTACCATAACCTGATTATATACAAAATATCCATCAAGAAAGGTCATCATCTAAGATCTGCTAACAATCTGAAACACTTCATCCAAGGATGGGACTAGATAGTTATCCTTTTCTGATGCACAGTTGAGATTTCTGAAATCAATGCAAAGCTTGATTTCCCCATTCTTCTTTCTTACTGGAACCAAATTAGCCACCCAAGTTGAATGCCTAACTGGAAATATGATACGAGTAGATAATAAATTCTATACCTCCTTCTGGATGATGGGTTCCAGTAGAGCATTGATGGTTCTTTTCCTTTGTGTGAAAGGCTTGTCACCTAGTTTGAGAGGGATGGTGTGTGTGATAATTGAATTATTATAAGTCTTCAAATCTTTGTAACTCCAAAGTATTACATCTTGATATGTATGCAGTGCATCTATGATCCCTCTCCTTTCCTTTGGGGTACATACCTTGCCAATAAAAACATTCTTAATATTGTCTAGAGTCCCCATGTTGTATGTATCACACTGACTGCTAATGGACTCCTTCTTGGCTTGTTGTTCCTGATCTCTTACCCTATCCAAATCAAATATTCTCTCTATTTGCACCATTCCCCTTCAAGTAGTGTTAGTCTTCAAGTTGATGACCCCTTCTAGGTCCATCTCTGCTTCTTGGGGCTTTGCCTCATCAATTATCTGAGAGGTAAACACATCAGAGCTTGTGATAAAATCCAGAATGTGCCTATCATCTTTAAACACTTGAAAATTAGTTACGTTTTTGAGCACTGATGGTATTGGAGTAAGATCTACAGTAAAATTTTTCAAGCTTGAAAGTGACAAGGGTTGTAATGTACTGTTTGTTTGAGCTAAAGAATCTGCATTTGATTCTTACTATGAGGTATCAATTGAATGTTGAAAGCATCAAACCCCTCAATGAGATCCCATACCCTATGTCTGTAATTAGTCATTCTTCTATCATGACACGAGTACTATCTCCTAACTTGTCTAACCACCAATTCTAAATCTCCAAATACTTGCAAAATATTAACCTTCTTTCTTAATGACATTAGCAATCCGTGAATCAAAGCCTCATATTCGGCTAGTATAGTGGAATTGAAGTCTATGAGCAACAAAGAAGGTTTTACCTTTAGGGATAATCAGCTCAAATCTAGCTCCAACACCTTGCTTTGACTTGGATCCATCAAATCTAAGTGTCTAACATCTAGCGGTACTTGATCCTCTTGATTTAGCCTTTGCTCTACTACTACTAGGTGGTTCCTCAAGAGACATTAAGATTTTACCTTTGGGATCATCTTGAGTAATTTGCACGTTTATTCTAATAGTTGGTATCAGATTGATGCATATTTGTATCTGCTCCACTGCTGTCTGACACAGGCATCATTCCAGTTCTAAATGGGAATCATTGTGGACTCTACACCAATTTGGAAGAAGTAACTCCTCGAAATTCATATTTCTACCCAATTGAATTTGATCTTCTATACATTTTTGAATGAATTCTTGAAAATGATCTAACAAACTGAGTTGACCATCTTCCTGGTCCTCACCTTCCTCTATTGGTTCAACCAATACCCCAGTGTTGCTAGATTCAGATGTAAGCTCACTGGGTGTACTCTAAATCATAAAAATTTCCTCTATATCTGAGTCTGAAGCAGGAGTTTCCAATATATAATTCCCTAGAATAACTTCTGATACCAATATTTCATTTGAGGTATTTTGGTATTCGGTAATTACATACTTCATTCTAGGATCCCTTTCAATCCGGATTTGATTCAGTACTTCTTTCTAGGGAAGCCACATGTGGGAATGATCGGTTGATACATATCCATTTAGTGCCTTGGTGAAATCTCTACCTAAGATCAGACCATAAGTATCAGGAATTTTGGCCACCTGAATATTAATTACTTGTTGGATTATAGGATCTAATGCAATTTGCATAGGAATCATGTTTAGTTCTCCCACTACATTTACCTTCGTTTTTTCCAACTGAGTGACTTTCCATTGAGAGGCTACATAAGTAATACCTAGGGCTCTACAAAAAATGAAAGGCATAACATTCATGGAAGATCCTGAGTCTAAAAGGAAATTGTACAAATTCTTTCCAAAGAGAAGAACAAAAATTAGAAAGGGAGGAGTTTTTGTCTTGCCTTGAAACAGACTTAGCTGAGTATCAGCTTGTGCAACTTGACTTGTCCTTTTCCTTCCCTTTATCTCTAGGTTGTGTTTGGATTTAACATTGATCTTTTGGCACTTGGGAACTAGAGGTCTTCCCAGCCACTTCACTAGCTATCTTTTCTTGAGGGACTACATTTGGCTTAAACTCTCCTAGGATTGCATTTCTGATAGCAGGAACTCTTAGTAACTCAAAAGCAGAAAGAATTACCTTTAATTTATTGATTTCTTCAGCCACATAGTCACTTAACTACTCTATTTTCATGTCAGTATGCAAGTTCTTGGGATGATTCACCAGCTTCTCCTTACCTTCATCCATGTTCTTTCCTTTAGTAGAATTAGACTGTCCTCCTTTCAAAAAATATTGTGTAGACACATGAGGATAGGATGGATTATTGCTTGCATTGGGATCTGGAGGTGTGGTGAAGTTGTTCGGAGGGATTGATGTAGTGAATGGGCCTCCAGCTTGTGGATTTCTATTGGGCCTATTCCTAAAGTCATATTTTATTGTAGGTTGTTGGAACATCTGAACTTATTCAATGCCACTTTCTTTTGCATCTAAAGGACCATTGTTGTTCTCCATTTCTTCATTGAACAATTGTGAAATTTCATCTCCATTGTATACTTGTTCTGCTTTATCATCCTCTTCACTTACCTCTTCTTTTGGCCTATTCTCTTCACTTCGTGGGAAAGGAGCATTATTCAACACCAATACAGAGGAGTCATATAGCCTAGATGGTACCAATTCCTAATTATTGGAATTATTTTCCACCTCAAATTGAAAGATGGATGTAGCAGTTTGGAACTTAGAGTAGTCCAACTCAGAATGTTGATTTGTCTTGTGGAGTCTACACCATTCAGATAAAGCTACCTCTGCCAGATACGCACCACTTGGAGGCTTCTCCTAATTAGGGGGTTGATCCAATGGAGTAGGGACACCTCCATTGTTTGGCCTTGTATTCCATGTCCTATTCTACCTAGGAGGTTGTCTCCTTTCAAATCCTTGTCCACCCATCTGTGCTATTTCAAAATTCTGACCAGATGATTGCCTTCTATCAAAATTCTATCCATGTCCTTGTGTAGAATCTCAACTCTCCCTATTATAATTAGACTACATATTCCTCTGAGTAGCTTGAAGTTGACTATTCTGATTCCTTAGGTATGTTACTTACATGTTGAACTTCTTCACCTGTTATGTCAGCTCATCCAATCTTTCCTTGTCAGGATTACTATAAGGCACCAAATTCACATTGTTCTGGGAGTATCTTGATGCTACTCCTGGACCCATGGAATGGTTGAGGACTTCAAAATTTTGAAAGTATGTGGGAAAACCATCCTGTTGTTGTCCATGGAGGGGTTGATTGACACTTTGTTGAGGATTATTGGTGATTGGCTAAGCTTGGTTCATTGGGGGACTCGGATGTGGAACCAAAGGCAATTGTGGGACTGGATTCATAATGGGGGTATGGTTGGTTAGAGCTTGGTTGATTGCTTGAATCTATCCTAGATGAGTAGCAGGTCCTAAATATTGCAGGGGTCCAGACAAATGTTGCCTCATATCTGTGCTAAGCTTGACAACCTCTACATAAGCATCAAGCAGACTATTCAGAGGATTGGTCCTCCACTTAAGGAAAGTGGTTGTAAGGTTGTCAAGGGATTCATAATACATTTCCAAAGTAATGGAATCATATACAACATAAGGGGACTGCAACTTGGTATATGCTCGATGAAATCTATTATTGAATGACCCTATAGGCTCGTTAACTTCTCTCTTAACCTTAGTGAATTGCAGATACAACTCATTAGCACTAATAGGGATCTTAAACTTATACAAAAATGCATTTTCAAGTTCAATAAAATGATTATACCAATAAAAAGAATCTTCTCCTAGAGAATAAGGGAAAAGTCTACATGCAACATCCTCATGATTAATCCCTCTATCTCTAAGACAAGTTTGGAAAATCCTGATGTGTTCCTCTGTAGTTCTATTGGGGTCATTGATATGAAATTTAGAGTAGAAATGTTCAAGATTCTTGGGCATGACATTGTAGTTATTAAAGGACAAAAGTTATGGGTTTTTTGCTAAGAAAGCCATTGGTGGTGGTGGAGGTGGTAAAGGCTGATTTACGACTAGTTGGGGTTGTTGAATGGGAACAACTTCAGAATCAGATGAAGATGGATTTGATGAAGGTGAGGATGATGGAGATGATGAAAATGGTGGGGCAGATGATGACTCTCCCCTTCTTATGGTCCTCCTTGACCTAGTAGGGGCTTGTAATTCTTGAAAATCTCCTTCTCCTAGTGTAGATCTGGTTCTTCAAAATCTCTCAGGAGAAATGGGATAGAAAATGATCTAGCTTGCTTATTCAGGCTCTCCTTCTAGTGCCAATATGTTGATGGTGTTTTCTACACAAAAAATTAGACAGGATATGGTATTCTATCTCTCTTGAAAGGTAAATCTCTATCAACAAGCCTCAAGAGATAACCCCAAGGTCTCTAATGTCAGGTCTTGACAATGCATAAACAACTCAGTGATAAATGTGAAAATGTTGGTAATCACAAGGGACCTTACAAAACAAATACTGGATACTTCAGACTTATAGGATCTTGCAATGTAGTGATAGTTTTAATCCTAAATCTAATCCAAATTCTCAAAGAAATAACAAAAGATGAAGGGTTCAGATAGATCTTAAAGTTAAAAAAATTCCTAAGACCAACAATGCAAATGATAAAACACTCAAAGTGGACCAATCCTTCAAAAATACCAATTCCTACTTAACCCAAATTGAACCTGCAATCTCACAGATACAGTGCAATCTTCCAAATAAATTCAATATTTTCAAATCATGAAGCATTCACTCAAATTAACCCTATTTAGCAATTGAAATGAATAAATACCCACAATTGAACTTTGCACAAATTTAATGCCCATGCTAACTTTACACAACTTACAATTAGCAAGCTGCTAAAAGTATGGACCAAGGATTGCTCAAACACTTCAAATATCAAATCATCAACACCATTGCATCATATCTAAATCTAAAATCTAACATATAACCAACGACCTCAAAGCAATCTTAAAGATATGGAATAACAAGAACCATACAGAATGAAACAACACAAGAAAGAGCGCCAAAGCACAATGTCTTTACTTATATTGAATTACCCAAAATTGCAACAATTCAAGTATTCAATGTAGCAACACTTGCTCTCAGAAAATACTAACTCCTAGCTCAACTCTAGCTCTTGCAACTATCACTTAACTTTTTCCAACCCTTACAAATGAGGCATGATCCTCAATTTATAGAAAATTCCTTTTACTAGGTCGACCCAATTTAGGATTTACATCAAAGGTCGGCCAGGCAGGTCAGCTTAGAAAGTTCTAAATACAAAATAAAATTTGCATTTAATGTTTGGGGCTTCATCTAGGTCAGCCTGGGTCTTCCAATAATATTCTCTTTATGACACAAAATTTGAGGTTTGCCATCTAGCTAGCTGGAGGTCACATGTCAGGCACAAAATTTAGGCAACAACTTGTTGACTATCTTCCTTCTCTCCCTCCTAATTGGCCTCTAATTTATTAAGTGATTCTTTTTCCTTCTCCAATATTTCTTTCACATCTTTTGGGTCTGGAACTGGAATAAACTTAATTCTAGTTTTATTATTTTTAAATTCTTCCAAGTATTGTGGCATCACTTTATTCCACTCAATTTGCAGTTCATGATATTTTTCCGGTTTAGAAATATAAATTGTTGCATCCTCCAGATTTTCCTTTGTGATCAGAGCACCCTAAAAAGGAGCATAGATTTCATGCCACCACCCCTTCAATCTACCAATGTTCATATTCTTTTGTTCAATTTTTTTCCTGCCAGTTACTATTTCTGGAAAACTGATGCAACTATTATATATTTCTTTCATTTTCCCCTGCAACTTCATTATTTTCTTTCAGGCCTTTGTGAGGATCTCCTTCCTGTAATTCCAAATTTCAACCCAATCCTTCACCTTTCCAACTTCATCTCAAGAAAGGATGTCCATCTTAGCCATTTCTTCCTTTGACACCTGCAAGATCCTCTTCAACTCATCTGTAGTTGACTCATCAATTTTGTTGCAATATGCAACAAATTGTGAAGTATGCTCAAGAAAGTCAGAAGCATTGGTGTATATCTTCAAAATTTTCTCAATTGCTTCATCTCCTCTGCTGCTAACGTCCTGGAGCCAACTATGAGTACAATGTATAGAGGACTTTAACCTTTCAATCTCTAAAATTTCCTCTTTTGGTAGCAATCCCTTTGGAAAAATTCCTTCACTTCCCATAGTCTGCAGAGGCCTCATAAGATTTTGTACATATTTATAAACATCATTCAATTATTTTTGTAGTTTTTCTTTCTCCTCTGTCTCCCTATCCAATCTCCTCAGGATTGCTTGAGAAGATTCATGGAACTATTATTTTTCTTGTTCCTTGGTAGTAGGCCCTAGGTTGATTGTTTGCACCTTGTAGTCTGATGGCCTAACTTCATCTTTGAACTTATCTGTTGTAGGAACAACCACATGTATAACCCTGTTATTAAATTCATCTCTGGACATTTTATAAACTATCCTGGCCCTTTTTCCTTGCTTAGGCTATCGCCATTGCTCAAGCAACTTATCCCAGCTTGGGGCTTCCTCTTGTACAATGATTGGCTTCTTACTAAGCCTCCTTTCTAACCATTCTGGAGCTATGGATGGTTCAATTATCACTTCCTTATTGGTATTTTCAACCACATTTACTTCAACATCTTGCTCTATCTCTGGTTGATTTTCCTATTCAACCTTGTCCTGATGAGGACTATCAACAACTTCTTCTCTGTTTTCTCCTTCCTCGGGATGATCTTCCCATTTATCAATTATTACCTTCTTAGGGGACTTTGATGCTTTTCCTTGAACAACCTCATACTCTATGTTCTTACTTTCTGCTCTAGAGGTGGATTGCCTTATTTCTTGTACAAAATTTCTCCATTCTCCACTATCATGAGTGGAAATATCACCATCTTCTTCATTAAGTTGTTTAGGATTATTAGATATGTTCCCCTCCTTTGAAAATGTTTCCTCAAAAACTTGCACATTTGGATGTGGAGAAGGAATGGGAGAATTATTTCCTGTAGCTGCTTTCTTTTCTATATCAACCACATTTACTTCAACATCTTGCTCTATCTCTGGTTGATTTTCCTATTCAACCTTGTCCTGATGAGGACTATCAACAACTTCTTCTCTATTTTCTCCTTCCTCAGGATGATCTTCCCATTTATCAATTATTACCTTCTTAGGGGACTTTGATGCTTTTCCTCAAACAACCTCAGACTCTATGTTCTTACTTTCTGCTCCAGAGGTGGATTGCCTTATTTCTTGTACAAAATTTCTCCATTCTCCACTATCATGAGTGGAAATATCACCATCTTCTTCATTAAGTTGTTTAGGATTATTAGATATGTTCCCCTCCTTTGAAAATGTTTCCTCAGAAACTTGCACATTTTGATGTGGAGAAGGAATGGGAGAATTATTTCCTGTAGCTGCTTTCTTTTCTACATCTTCTACCAGAGCGACCTTTTGCTTAGGAAAATTTCTCCTAACATATTCTTGGGGATTTTCCCCTGAACTCTCCAAATCCACAACTTTTGCTACAAAAGGAGCATCTGTGGCAGCTTCATCTTTCCTTGCCTTAGTAGCCTTTTCCCTCTCTATGAGTATTCTTCTTTTTCTCACTGGTTGTGAGGTCTCACCCTTTTCAACATTTGTGCCAACTTGAGGAGCTCTCTTATTCTTAGGATATGGCTTCCCTCCCTGCTTTACCTATACCTAGCTCCTTTTTCTCCTCTTGATAGATAGCGGTTCACCTACTTCTTCACGAACTTCCTCCTCATGAGGTGCAACAATGTCATCTTCTTTATTTGCTTCAACTTCTTCTTCATCTTGAGACTCCAAGTCTCCCATTAATTCATAGATGAATTTCACACCTTCCACTTCCAATTCCAACACCTTGTGCTTGACCCATAATCTAGAGTACTTCTTCACTAGTTTAGTAACCTGATTCAAATATGTGATTTCTTCTTTAGACCAATTAATTGGAGGAAAGGGTCAGTTTCTATATGGTTTAAAGTCATGGTGCTGAAGTAGGTTTGCATCATCATCTTGTACCTAATCAGACACCTCTACAACTCTGTATAGTCTGATTGATTTCAAAGGTAGCCTTGAGAACCTTCTCCTTATAGCTTCAAATTCATCCCAATAGTTTGCCCAATAATCTTCAATGTGATCCTTGTGCTTGAAAGTTCTATTGGCCTGCTTCACGGCCTTGCCATATGGATCAAAATTATTTCTATTGGTGCGGGAGTGTAACTCAAACTAGGTCATTTCCGTCTTAGAATGTTGGGCACTTTGAATAGAAGGGCATGCCTCCAAAACCCCTATTCTTAATGGGAATTCTTATTCCAATCCTTTCTTCTTTATATTGCCTTGTTGTAGGATTTCTTCGAAGCCTACCATTTGTCTTGTCAGCTCTAGCATCAAGAGTTTGTTGGTGGGATATTTGGGAAGTCTAAGAGGAACGACTAGAGATCCTTGCACCTGAATGTATGTGAACCTTTGGAATTGGATGAACCATTGACCATATTGCTTGATCAAGTCCATAACATCTGAAGAAATCCTGATATGGAGAGCATCCTATAGCAGCCTTTGAATATACATGAAGAAAGCATCATTAGCTCTTCTATAGTTGGATGTATTATGTTGTAATTGTGGATAAACATCCCATATCTTATCCTACCCTATGGTTCCTTTGCAGCTGAGCCCCTTGTACTTGGTCTTGTGTGCGAACATGTACACTAGATATGAGGTCATAGTGAACCTGTTGGTTTCTTGTACACTCCTCAATTGAGAATCCAAATTGTTCATTACAATCATTGCCCAGTGATAATGTTTGTCACAATCTATGTAATGGGATGGAACATCCAAGTTTGAAATATGTGGGCCTCTTGCACTCCCATAAATTTTCCCAAAAGAGTTATAATGTCATGATATTCTTGCTTGAAGTCACTTCTATGCAGCTGCTTGGGTAGCTTTGAGTAGTGTGGCTTGGGTTTCAATATCCATGCATTATACATGATGTCCAAAGCTCTATTGGGGTCTTTCTCATAGAACTTGATAACTTCCCCAATGTTAATTTCCTCTATGAGTTTGTGATGAGAGGAAATGTTGAAGACCTCTACAATAGACTCCTTAGTTAAGTTTTCCATGACTCTGCCTTGAGGCCCAATTATGATTTTTTTCTTGGAGTCATAATGCTTTGCACACTTCAAGACCAACTCAGGACATAGTTGTGTTGGAGGGAACCCTGTTACCTATGCCAATCTAGTGTGAGTGATCTTCTGAGCCAGCTCAGTTGGTGCATTCCCAAACATCCTCTGCTGAAAGTCATCATAATCCACATGGCCCATGTTTTAATCTACAATCTTAGACCATGCAGAGGCAATCTTTATCTCTAGCCATATGCCCTTGAAGTTGTACTTCATCCTTTCTTGTTTTCTCCTGACCTCTTCTTGCACTAGAGCTGCTTTTGTCTTGGTGGTTTCTTCAGGACTATCCTCAACCTACATCTGTTAGAGAAAAGATCATAATCACCAAAATGCAAGGCAACAATAAATCTATTTAATGAAGCACCAACATGAGATAATAATGCCATTAACTTAAGTTAGTAACAATTCAAATTCTAATGGAAATAAATGCAAGCAACTTCACTTCATCAAATTCCACAATGATAAGAAAGTAGTTATTCATTTACTAGTAGCACTTGAAATCTAAGACCTAAGGAAAAAGTTCCAATAATCCGAGCAGGCTCAGATTTTCTGGCTGGACGAAGGTTTGGCTAATCCGAGCTAGCTCAGATTTTCCAAATCTCAGCCAATCATATGCATTTTCTCAATTAATCAAGGGGAGTTGATGATGGATGAAGTGCATTGATTTAATTAATCATGTTCAAGCTTCGACCACTTCAAAGATACCTCATAGACTACATTCATTCTGAAGTTCAAGTGTTTTGGAGGCACTGGGGTTTGATTGTTCACAAGGTTCAAGTATTTCTAGGGACCTCAGATTACCCGGGTGAACTAACGTTCGGGTGAACTAACGTTCGGGTGAACTAATGTTTGGGTAATCTGAGCTTGTTTGGATTTACTGATCAGACTTCGAACTCAAAATTCAACTAAGTGGTCACTTTGAAGTTTTGGGATTTAAGTATGAAGTGAACTCAAATAATTCGAGGGGGCTCAGATTCCTCGAGCAGATTAGAGCTCAGGAAATCTGAGCTACCTCAGAGTTTCTGAACCTGGCTCAAGACTGCGAAATCGCTAAGTGCTAAAGCTTGAATTCTTCAAATTGATAAAGGATGAGATCCAAATTTCTTTAAGATTGAATCACTGGCATTATTTGGTGAATTTAAATCAAATAATTTGTACTGCACCCGCCGATTTGACTCATTCTCACCAATTATATAACTATTCGAAACTAGGGCTTAATCCTATGGCTCGAAATAGGGAAACAATCTAATACCTCATGAAAATCATGAAAGAAAAAATCTCCAAATGGATTTAAATACCATTTATCACACTCTAAACACCAAATATATCTGGACTGAAACCCTATTTTGACACCATTAAAGTGAACTTCGTTTAAATGCCTAGACCCTAGGTGTCGGCATGAATCCGATTTCAAATTTGAATCCTAATGACCAAAAGGTTGACTCATAACATGGGGACCGATAACCAAGCATGAGACGCATCAAAGACCATGAATAAAATGAGTGAGCATACCTTGTAATGCCGCACAACGAAGAAGAGAACAATAGCAGAGCAACCGATAACCTCCAAAAGAGAACATGAATCCAATGTTGAAGCATAGGCTGAGTGTGAGATGAACACAACCTTCTCAAATTGAAACTCTCACAAAAGCATAACGATGAAATGAATTTTCTTTTTATTCCCCAAATTAGTTACTTAACTCATTGATTTTAAGCAATAAATGCTCGTACGAGTTCTAAGAAAATCTCAGAAATACGACCAGGGACTGGACTTGGGTAATCCAATGTAGCTCGGATTAACCAACTGGATTAAGGTTCAGGTAATTTGAGGTACCTCAGAATTACTAAACCTCCCCTGGTCTTAGCCAATTTTGCTTGAATTTGAACTTTTTTGATCAGGGGTCGACACCTAAGAGCTAGACCATCACTTGAAGTTGCAAGAGGAAATCTCAAATGCAAGTTTGTCGTTAAGCACGTGGGTGAGACAAGACCAAGACTGAAATACTCATCCCTTAAGGAGACAAATTCAGGACCCTACAAAAAGAAACAAGAAAGCAAAGCAAGAAAAGAGGGTCCCTGCTTTCAACGGGGCGTGTGTGCGAAAACTGCACAACAAGTAGAATATCCAAGAAAAATACCTTCATCACTTCTAGCATCAAACTTCCCTAAATTTTCATCTTGTCTGATGTAACATTTGCTTCCAAATACCTTGAAATACTTAACAGTAGGAATTCTTCCACACCATAGCTCATAGGGGGTCTTTGTACTGTTTGCTCTTGCTTGAACTCAATTGAATACATAAAAAACAATGTGAATAGCCTCTCTCCAAATCACTTTTGGTAGACTAGCCTTAGTAATCATTGATCTAGTAGCTTCTTGAATTGTTATGTTCTTCCTTTCAACAACTCCATTCTACTAAGGAGTTCTAGGAGCGGATAACTATATTTTTATTCCATGAACTTCACAAAACATATTAAACTCATGGGAGGTGAATTCACCACCTTTGTAAAACCTTAATCATTATATCCTCAAATTTACTTCATTCTCAACCATAGCTTTGAATGTCTTGAATCTATCTAATGCATCAAAATTTTCTCTAAAAAATGTAACCCATGTATACCTAGAGTAATCATCAATCAAAAGCATAAGGTACCTTTCACCTTGTAGAATTCTCACTCTTGTAGGACCACAAAGATTTGTATGAATTAAATCTAGTAGTCGAGTAGTAGATTGTTCCTTTGATTTGAAGTTGCTTCTTGCTTTCTTTCCAAACTGACAATTCCTGCAAATAACATTAATAGGCTTTGTAATCCTTGGTAAATCTCTTACGACCTGCACTGCACTAATCCTTTCCAGATTATCAAAATTCATATGACACATTTTATGATGCCATAGCCAACTGTCACTAATTTTAGTTATAAAGGATCATCTATTATCACCCTTAATTTGATATATATTTCCTTCAAATTTCTTTCCTGCTGCAATCACTATTTCAGAGTCTTTCTTGATTTCACATCTCTCATCCTTAAATACAAGGTTATATCCTTTAGTGCACATTTGTTTAACACTCAAAATATTATGCCTTAATCCATTTAAATAGTAGACATCATCAATATTATGCTTGCCATCAAAACTTATTGAACCTATCCCACAAATATTAGCACCGGTATCATCTCCAAACATAACTAAGCCTCCATCATATTTTTCAAGTTTAACAAAATTAATCTTATCACCGGTCATGTGATGTGAACAACCACTATCAACAACCCAATAGTTTTTTTCTTGTTTAGCATGTAGGGTAGAGATTACAATACCTTCAATTTTCTCCTTCTCTGGAGGGCATTCCTTCACCTATTTTTTAGAATTAGTAGAAGTAGTTTCATCTTTTATAGCCAAGAACAAGCATTCATTTTAACCAGGATCTCCATAATCAGATTCCTCATCAGAAATACTATCATCCTCATTCATAGAATATGCTATGTTGATCTTCTTTCCTTTGTTTTCTTTGTTAAATATTTGTTTATTCCTCTTAGCTCTTTCTGGACATCTTGAAGCATAATGACCTATTCCTCCACAACTAAAGAATTTAAAGGGTAACTTACCTTCATACTTACCAAAGCCTTTCTTCATTCTTCTCACAAAGTTAGCTTCTATTTCATCAAGATTTTCTTCATCCGGATCTTCAGCTCTTGTAGCCTTAAAAGCAGTTTCTGATTTGGATCCATTTCTCAAATTCAGCTTTCTCATCTCATAAGATGTCAGAGTTCCCAATAAATGATCTTTAGTGTAAGTCTTGTAGTCTATATTTTCTTCAATAACACATACCTTTTCATTTTATGCATTAGGAAGAGCTCTAAGAATCTTCTTTACAATCCTGGATTCATCTATTGTAGCACCAAGTCCTCACATTCCACCTACTATCTCATCCAATCTCTGTAAATAGGATTTAACATTCTCATCTTCAGACATATGTAGGAGCTCAAACTATGTTTCCAAATTTTGCAACTTTTCCTCTTTGACCCTTTCATCTCCTTCACACACCTTTTCTAAAGCATCCCAGACTTTTTTAGCAGTCTTTAGATTTTGAACTTTAATCAACTTGAAATGTGTAAGATTATTCTTTAAAATGAACTTCGCCTTATTGTTCGCTTCATGTGCCTTGATTTCATTAGTTGTACTCAAACCATTAGTAGGAGTGTAAACAATTTTTTAAGATTTCTCCACATCATATCCACAATACTCCAAATATTTTTCCATCTGTATTTTCTAGGTAGCATAATTAGTTGCATCGAACTTCAGATACTCATAAGTGATTTTTCCTACCATCCTAAACCTTCCTTAAGTATTTAAGCTCTTCTCCAAGGAATTAAGCTCTGATACCAATTATTGAATAAGACAACGAAGAGGGGGGGTGAATCAATTGTAGCAAATTTTATCCTTTAAAACATTCATCAGAACTTAGATCAATCACAAATCCTTGACTCTGCTAGAATGATTAAACATTAAGTACAAAGGAAAAAATTGAAAAGCAACACACATACACAATAACACTAGATTTACGTAGAAAACCCAATAAGGTAAAAAACATGGTGAGGATTAGCTCACAATATAAATAATATAAACAATTACAAAGGATCATTGCCAAAATAGGACTAACTGTCCTGATTAGGACTCACTGTCCAACAAGGGTTAACTAGCGGGAGGGGTCATAGCCACAAAGATACAAAGAAGATAGAAGAGATATGTTACAGAGAGAAAAAAATCTCAATGCAATAGATATTTTCACCACAAATCACTCAACCAATTGTAGACATGCATGAATGATAGAGTACACCTTCAACTCACTGCATCCAAAAACTCAACATTTAGAATTCACATTGATCTACCACACTCACATTACATACACACTGATTCGTATCTATTTCACATCTATCTACTCTATATCTTTGCACTTATCTCTTTGTACATCTTTCACCACTAACTCATTGTGTATTTATATCATCTTCAACTTTGAAACATAGCCAATGTCAGCCATCCATCATTAAATTCAAATTAGGTCGGTGCCAAAACATCCTAGAGTGGAATTAGAATGAGGGTGACCTAAACACATACTTGATGAGGACCCAAATAGGTCCCAACATGCTTCATGAACTTTGAAAGTAGTGTTCAACACAAGTTGGAAAAACCAATGTAAAACACATAGAACAATTAAGCACACACAACCCTTAGCATGATCAAATCCTTCCAAACATCAAAATTATCTTCAACATGATCATAACAACTTAAATCTAGAATCACAAGTCATAAGACTCAACCAAAAAAGAAATCTAGACCAACAACATTTCTCCTGGACCTTAGCCAGACACAAAAAACCATAGTTCACAACTGGTGAACATAAATCGCATTGCATGATAAATAAGAATACAAAAAATTGGATATAATAGCTTCCAACAACCATGATCAACATATCTGAACCACACAAACATAGGAGCAAATCTCGAAGCAAAACCTGAAGCAACCACTGAACACCTGCAACCTTTCTTCATTACAATTTTTCTCAATATCCTCAACATATACAACCAATAACCTACATCCATGACATTAATGACAACAACAACTAGTTGATAACCAATTGACCAGTTGACATCAATGAGAACACCTTCATTCTTGCAACACAGAATGCTATGGCTTGGCCAAAACAAGTATGTCAACTCAATTTTACAAAGGTTTGGTATGCAAGATTGTAGACCATTATGTGTTCCTATTTCAGCTGGAACAAACTTATCTATTTTAGATTATGTAACATCCCCATTAGAGATAGAAGACATGAGCAAAGTGCCTTACTAGAGTGCAGTTGGAAGTTTGATGTATGTTATGGTTTGTACTAGATGAGACATTGCCCAAGTAGTGGGAGTTCTTTCTAGATATATGTCTAATCCTAGTAGAGTTCATTGGGATACAATTAAAAGATTCTTCAAATATTTGCATGGCACCTCAAATTATTCCTTGTATCATCATAGTAATATGACTGAAGATGAGTTTTCCCTTGATATTCATGGTTATGTGAATTCAAACTGGGCAGGTGATGTGATAGTAGATGATCCACTAGTGTTTATATTTTTACTTTATTTGGTGGTGCAATTAGTTGGATGAGTAAGCGACAAGCTATGGTTTCTTTGTCCACTACTGAAGCAGAGTACATGGAAGCTACTCATGCTTGTAAAGAATCCATTTGGATTAAGAGACCATGTTCTAATATTGGAATAAAATAAGGTGCAGTGACAATTTATTGTGACAATTAGAGTGTGATATTTCTACCCAAGAACTCGACATTTCATGCCAGGACCAAGCACATTGATGTACACCATCATTTTGTTAGAGATATGGTCAAATATGACAAGGTAAAGTTGGTTAAGGTAGAGACTTTGATGAATGTTTCCAATTATTTAACTAAACCTATGAGCATGGAGAAGTTCAGATGGTGTTCAGAGACTATGGGCCTTTCGGCCCCTAACAATTGAGAGATGATATTTATACCCCCTCCCGTTGCTTTTGCAAGGTGTTCGAAAAGTGGGAGATTTGTTGGTAAAATGTGTCTTAACCTTGTAAATTACATAGGTTACTATTCATCTAAACCTGGGGGGTGGGGGTGCTTTATTATTGTAAATCTAGATCGTTCATCAATATGTCTCATATATATATATTTGGATTGACTTGCCCTAGAAGGAAACCCTATTTTATGAGGGAATTGTATTATGGCTATATATTGTGATGTATTCTTAGAGTCTAATAGTGGCTTTGTTACCTTTGGATCTCTGGTTGGTGATACTCTTATGATAATCTTGCTCTGCAAGTATATTGTAATCTTTGTGATTTCTGAATAATATATTGGATGGATTTTGGAGTGTGGGGTTTTTTTCTCCTGAAAGGGTTTTCCCCACATAAATTACTGTGTTGTAGTATGCATGATATTTGTGTTTATTTTTGTTTAAGTTTATGTAACTTTTAAAGATCTATAAAATTTTTGCATTATTCTCCTCTCAAGATTAGTGTGGGGAGTTGTTCTAGTACCTTCCTTACATGCTCCTCCCGCAATCTCAATGCTCTAGCCTTTTGTCCAAGCGTAAGCTTGAGAAGGACCCTATCCTTGAATCCCACCACAAGAAGTTTTCTCCTTCCAATTATCTTTCTTCTTTTTCCCTTATCATTAAAAATATCCCTTCTTCACTAGAGTTTGTCACTGCTCCTCTTCCAAAGGTTCGCATTGAGGTTCCTACTCTTTCATAGCCTATAGTTGAGTCACCACACTCCTCTATACAAAAGTGTATGTTTGATTCTCTAGAGGAATTTTTGGCCTTTTCAACTACTTTTAGAAAGTCATTGACACTCGATTCAAAGGAACTAGTAGATGGGGATATTGAAGCAACCACATCTCTATCCCTTATTGCAAGAAATATTCCTGGTATTACATTAGTCATTGTTCTATTGTGGGATTTCCCTCCTTCCCCTATGATCTAGATTGGGAGGAGGATGACTTGTTGGACATAATTGATTAGAGCAGTACCACTCATGTCTTTAGATTAGAGTTTGTTTCCTTGTTTATGTTCCCCCATACTTTCTTGTATATATTTGTGTTCTCTTCTGGAGGACCCAAGACACCCTCATGGTTACTTAGACACATGGAAAATAATTTGTCTTGCACTTCTATTTGTATCATCATTCTTATTTTTGTAGTATTTTGACTTTCAAAATTTGGGGACAATGCAAAGCATTGGGGAATTTAAGTGTTCTTCCATGTTGACCCAATTTTTTATTCACTTTGTCTTCGTATGTTCCTTCCTAATGATCTAAAATATTTAGGGACATGATGAAAATTAATACATAGTTGTATACAAATGTTTTGATATGAATCATATCAACCTCAACTATTTAGATCCCCCTATCTTTCTCTCTCTTATGTATCTCCTATAATAGGACCTTGAATAACTTGTGCTCCTTTGTGTAACATAGGGAAGGGAAAGAACTATCGCATTCATACTACAAATCTCTTATCTAATGATTCTTTTTGAAATATTTCTGCATTCAATTGTCTTATCCATTGTCTAGAGTGGGGGAAACCCATTAGAATTTGTCTTTATGGATGTCTATGTCTCCTTTTTGTGGTTGTCCTACAACACAGTTTATAACAGTCACAAGACGATTGGATTGTCATATGATCTCGAGCATAACAAATCTTTGTACCCAAACATATCAACATTGTCTTGTATCTATATAATTTTTGATGTCCAAATTTTTTCTTTTCACCTAACATGTTTGTTTGTTGCTAACATATTTTTGGTGATGCAACTTAATCATTCTATGCAGGATCAACTCAGGTCTCTTCCCTGGGGGAAACTTCATGTGGATAGAAGGGGTAAAATACTCTTTCCCTTTTTATTTTAGTTCACATTATCTCTTGAACACATATGCTCACTAAAGTGGGGGGGGAAATGTAATGTCATAAATTGCATCCTATGCAATCTCACACTACACATGCCTTCCTCTTTAGATAGACTAAGATAATTATGCTCTTCCTCAACTTAAAACCATTTCTCACCATCTGGCACACCCAATTCCTTGACCTTTAAGATTGATTTTCCCATGGACCAATATGCACTGTGAAGATGTTTGTGTGTCATGCTAGAATCCCACAAAAATCCACAACTAAGGTAGCCATTGAGACGTTACACCTACCACATTATAGTAGTGTAACACCTCTTACAACCTACAACCCCATCGAGAATCACTTGGGCAAGCTTCTTAAACCAAAAAGTCCCTCTCTTTTACAATTTTGAGAGTAATTATCCATTTTCCAATGCAAATGCTTCACTCTTCATTCATTCTAGAAGTGATTCATTCTTTCTCTCTCAAAGAAACACACATGTCTCTTCTCTTCTCATTCTCCATCATTCTACAACATTTTCTTAAGCATACACAACTTTCTCCATTTCTCTATACACACATCTTGCAAAGAGCTCTTCTACAACTTTCAGAGTAAACTCTATTGTTGCAACATGATCCAATCTTACAAGGAAGCCATTTTCATTTTGGAGGTTCATGTTGCTCCTTTTTTGCACCAATAAGCCTCACTTTTGTGCTTTAATGGGGTAACTCTTCAAGAATATTTATTGAACATATTATCTCTGTATTGGATTAGTAGATGGTTATCTTTATCATTTCATGTCTATTTTTATTATCTTGTCTAAGGTTGTCCGTGGAGGTGGAAACACCAATATGGGGGTTTGATTGAGGAAAAATCCTATATATCCACCCCAACGTTTCTTTTTGGTCTTATGTGTGTAGGTGCAGGTGGAAGAACTATTTTAAGCAAGATTGAACTTCATCAAATGCTTTCAGTGATATCTAAAACATCTCCTTGTCCTTTTCATCTCATTTTCATTCAACATCTTTATTTTTGTACCTTTAATTTTGTACATTCATACTTTACACCCCCTTTCACGCATAGAAATATGTGGACAATAATTTATGTCCTGTGAAAATTGTTGTTTTTTGTTTGTACGAGACACCAACATGGTGTTCTATCATACTAGAAATAGAGCTTGCTAAGTTTTCCAAAAGACCTCTGTACCCTATGCTTTCAATTTTTGATTTTTTAAAGGTCCAAATAATTTATATACTTTTTAAAATTTCATATTCCTCCATTTCCAATTCACTTGATCCATGTCAAATGAGGTAGTTAAGAGACACGTTTCTCCTCAATATCTTATTGTCTTGAGGGATAAAATTCCCTCTACAAAAATGTAATTATTGTGAGAAGTATAAGATGTTAGTCCCATGAGATATACAAGATGGATGTAGAAATTTACAACATGATTCTCTTGTAACTCATGAAAAACATGTGATACAAAAATGTAATTATTGTGAGAAGTATAAGATGTTAGTCCCATGAGATATACAAGATGGATGTAGAAATTTACAACATGATTCTCTTGTAACTCATGAAAAACATGTGATACATAAATATGCTCAAGAAAGATGGATTAATGCATCAAAGAGAAAGATAAGATCTATTCTAGATCATATTTCAAAGATTGAAGATATTAATAAGGAGAGAGTAATCACTCCAATGAAAAAAAGTTCTTTTGTTTGTTAGAAGGATTTATCTTTAGCTAAATATGGGAAAATATGTAAATTTCTCATGGATTTAAAATCTCCTAATATGCCAAAGTATCAAGACTACTCTGCATGCATGAACCATAAGGGTGCATGTGATTTTCTTTTTTTCATATCAAAATATCTTGAACAAATTCATATAGAATAAATGTTGAAATGTCCTTTTATTCACTAATGGTTGATGAAAGTACTAATTGAAGTTTAGAGAAGAACCTTGTTGTTTATGCAAGATACTTAACTTTAGAGGGTCATGATACACTTATTTTTATGTTTATGAAGATCATGAATGTGTCATATGGTAGAGGGAAAATTATATATGATACCATCAATCAATTGATAAATGATAGAGGGTTCCAATAACAAAACTAATAGTTGTCTCAATATATGGGACTTCTACAATGGTTGGGTGTGAAAATGGATTTGTCCCTCTTTTAAAATAAAATATTCCAAATCTTATTTTGATGCATTGTGTAGCTCATTATAAATCGTTAGCGGCAATATATGCTTTTGAAAGGATACTTGAGTTATTATTTATTGAAAAATAACAAATAAAGTGCATTCATGGGTCAAAATTCACCAAAAAGAAATAATGATTTGAATGATCTACTTAGAATTGTGAAAATTTGTGTTTTAAATGTTTTATAGATCCACACAATTAGATGGTTATCCAGAGGAGAAATCATAATAAGGAATGTGAATCTTATGTTAGCTATCTTAACTTTATGGTATAATGATAAGACATGTTTATCATTGTATGAAAAGATAGGATATATTTGTAAGGGGGAAATATGCATAAGGAAAACAAGCAATGAATCAAAACAAATCAATTCAAACAAGATCAAATTCCAACCATACTCATAAAATGAAGTTCTAAAATAATGAAATAAATAAACAATGTAATCCTAAATATAACATAAATTGAATCCAAAACCTTAAAATGTTACCATCCCATGTTGAAGTGTATTTGTATTTATGTTTGGATGTTGGATTGCTCAAGTCAATGCAAAACCTCCATTGTTGTTGTTGTTGTTAAAAAAGCTTCAATTCGTGTTGATAATGGTGATCTAGAATAAGAGGGTAACAATTCTCAATATTCTCAAGAATCAAGTGCTTAGGGCTTCACTATGTAAATTCTAGATGATTTGTGAATATTGAGGGTTATTTTACATATTTCAAGCTTTCAGATGAACGATCAAGATTCAACAATGAAAGATCAAGATTAACGGTTGAGAACCGATGGGAGGAAATATATTGAAAAGTTAACTAACGGCAACTAGCTGCCTAATTTTAGTTAATTGCTTGCAAGGGATATTGATTGAGGGGTTGACTCAATTGATTGATTAGAAGAATGGGAGTGAGTGGGAGTGAACTAATTAAGATTAAATAGTTCACTGGATAGATTGGATAGTCAATCTCAATTGATTGGGAGAGAGTGTGAGTTAAGAGAATTAATTGAATAGTTAACCAAATAGATTGTTTAGTCAACTAAAAGAAAGTGGTTGTTACGTTTGAGGAAATAATGCATGAGAGGATAATTAATTAATTGTTGGAGGAACATGCAATAAAAGATTTAATTAATTAAATACATAGGATTTATTTATTTAATCAAGAAGAATAAAGAATTTAAAGATATAATTAAATAAATAAGATTTATTTATTTAATCAAAAAGAATAAATAATTTAGATATAATTAAATAAATAAGATTTATTTATTTAATCAAGAAGATTAATTGAAATGAATTAATTAAATAACATAAAGTCATTTAATTAATAGTGAAAATATGATTTTAGACAATAATTAAATAATTGAACATTATTTAATCATTAGGGAAAAATGAATATTAGTGTTAAAATGCTAGTTCACAGGCTAGGATAATTTTAGGTATCTACATTTTTCCCCTCTTTGATACAATGCAATTTTGAGCATTGTGTCAAAGAAAAGTTCAAAAAATTGTGTTTAGGAATTGACCGAGTATGCCCTAGTGATGGTAGGATAGCATGGTACCCCCTCAAGAAATTTGGTGAAAATTATAGATAATGAGCCAAATTTTCTGACAAGCTAATGTAATGCGTGTAAGTGCGAGGACTAATAGAAGAAATGTTGACTAGAAGAAAATGTTAGTAGGATTTAGAAGAAGATGGTCCAAGACATTTGATGAGTTTTATTTTGCTTCATGGAGACTAATTACTATTTAGCAATCCTTATTAATGTAGCAAATAGACATGATGCACCAGGGTATTAATGACCAAGGCGGCTTTGTATCTATTAGGTGGACTTTAACTCCACAAACAAAAAGTATTCTTGTTTATACTAGACATATGGAAACCTTGTTAGAGTGTATGGGTGAGAAGTTTCAAACCCTTTCATACCAACTACATGAGAGGTATGGAGTACCTAACCTGCAACCAATACACAAAAATAACTCAAAGCAACTTCCACACACAGATCAAAGCAAGTATTCACCATGGTAGTATCGCAAAAATATCTAACACATAGAACAAACATAAATTGACAATAAATGCCCCATTCCTTCCTCCTAAAAATCCTTATGGACATCATTGAGAGATCCTGGGAATGTGATAATAAGATAAATTAAAAGATAAGATCATAAAAAGATAAATAATGTAGTTGTATCACTTCCCATATCTATTTTTAAGGTTTCAAGATGTTATCTATTAATAATGTCTATTGTAGGAACATTTTATCTGTTAAGACATATGTTAGGATGTTGATGATGATTCCAATGGGTAGGTAGGAAGTTTGATACTTAGGCATTTTTTTATTTTGTTTATGATCTAGTCTTTGTGATTATTTTCTTGAGTTTTTGGACTTCATGTTTGTTTTGTTTTCTAATTTTGTTATCAAAGGTTGGAGGTGTTGTTTGTTTATTATGGATAGGTGATGGTGAAGAATAGGATTTTTGAGATTTTATAAATGTTTTTGGTGTTTTTGAAGCTATTTGATGTTATTTTTCACATTTTCAAGAATTTTAGAGACAATTAGGGGGACCTAAAGGGACTAACCTAGTGCCCCGGGGGCTCATCGGTGATGGCCTTTCCTACATGAAGAATTCAGAGACATCATAGTTCAAATATTTGATAAGAGTATGTTTTTGACTTTTCTAACTTTTTGAATGTTTTCGATTAAGTTTAAAAACCATGACAGACACCTAAGGGGACTGACCTAGGGCCTCAGGGGTTGATCAAAGATTAGCCTTGCCTACATTATACATGCAGAGACCACGTAGTTCGACCGGTGTTGACTCAAAACATAAAGTGTTTTTGGGATTTTGATTTTTTTGACTTTGTTTTGATTTTCTTTTTTTTAAATTTTTTTTGGATGTTTTTTTAAATTTTTGATGGTTTTTTGATAGTTATGGGATGTACAAGGATCCAATCCGCTACCAGTTTCAAGAAATTTCCCCCAATTTAGGGATAATATTACATTCCTTAGGGTATATGGATGAAGATGGTGTAACAAGGTCCAATACTTGATTAGTTATCAAGCCATGGTTGGATACATGTTTTATTATGGGATGAATGGGGTGGATGCTTTAGATAGTGCTGATAGATAAAGATGTAGGTCTTATTCAAATGTAGCACCTGTTTACCAGGTTTTCACTACAATACCTATCCTAGAAGTTCCACAAGGTAGTTTTCACTAAAAGGAAATTTTATTTCTCTTTATTGTTTTTCTTGCTTTTTGATTTTTTTTTCGTTTTTAGCTTTTTTGTTGGGGATATCCTAATGCGTTCAAGTATAAAACCTTTTGAGATGGCTACTATTCAGAGGTTCAGCTAAAGGTTCTCCTTCAGGAGTAGCCATCTGATAAGCTCTAGAGCCATAGCTTGCTATTATGATGAAAGGACCTACCTAATTTGGTTCAAACTTCCCCTTCCCGTCCTGATTTAGCTGAATTTTTTTATTTTCTTTTAGTACTAGGTCACCAACCTAATTTTTTTTGTTCTTGATCTTCTTGTTATAGCCTTGTTTGAGCTGATTTTGATAAACCTGGAGATGGTTTATTGTGCTCAAACGTATTTCATCTAGAAGCTCTAACTCATTAAGTTTGGACACTCGATATTCTCTATTGTTGACCATGCCTTTTAGGGATACTCACAATGATGGGATTTCAACTTTGATAGGTAGGATTGCTTCAAATCCGTAGACCAAGGAAAAATGTGCAGCACCCGTAGGTGTGCGAATGTTTGTTTGATAATCCCATAAGGATGGATTTAGCTACAAATGCTAATCACAACCAACCTCATTAACAGTCATTTTCAATATTTTTAGAATGGTTTTTTTGGATGCCTTAGCCTGATCATCTCCTTGGGGATAGTATGGGGTCTAGAATTGGTGTTGGATAGAAAACCTTGAGTAGAGCTCATAGACATTTTGGTTTTTGAATAGAGTTCTATTATTTGTTATGATGGTTTATGGAATTCCATACCAACATATCAAATAGTTCAAGATGAACTTGGATATCTGTTTCCCTATGATGTAGCTTGGAGGAATAACCTCTATGCACTTGGTAAAATATTTAGTTGCAGTTATAATGAACTTGTTCCCATTGGATGAAGCGGGAGATATCTTTCCTATCAAATCTAATCCCAACTATGAGAAAGGCCATGGTGTAGTTATAGGTTGTAGCTCCCATGCCGGTGCATGAAAAAGATCACTGTGTTGTTGATATTGGTGATATTTCCTTGAGTAATGAATGGATTTTTGCTCCATTGAGGGCCAATAATACCCTATTCTCAACAACTTTTTTACTAGATTAGGTCCACTAGCGTGAGACCCACAAATACCTTCATGCACTTCTTGTAAAGTGGTTTGCACTTCGTCCACGATGAGACATCGAAGTAATGTACCATTTATACTTCATCTGTATAGGGTATCTCCTAAGATGGTGAATAGGGATGTTCTGTGAATGAAGGATTTATTTTGGTTTGTCATTAAGTCAGGGGGTATGATACCATGTTGGATATAGGAAAACATATCTTGGTACCAAGGTGGGTTAGGACCAATAACATCACAAACAAGTTCTGATTCTGGGATATCAAATGCCAGTATAAGTAGTTGCTCCATGAGGAATTCATACTTGGGAATATTTTAGGGAATGTCAAGGAGTGATCCTATTATTTCTATAGCATCAACTGCTTTGTTGTTGATTATGGGAACCTATTCAAAGGTGATTTTGACAAAGTATTGTTTGAAACTATCCATCATTCTTTTGTATGGCATAAGCTTGTCATCCTTTGTCTAATATTCATCATTTACCTACCTGATGGCTAGTCGGGAGTCTCCATAAACCTATAGTTCCTTTACCCTCCATTCTACAACCATCTTCAGTCTTGTGATGAGCGCTTCATATTAAAAAATGTTGTTGCTACATGGAAAGGAAATCTTGTAAGCTTTAGGTATGCTATCTCCCTATGGTGTGAGAAATAGGATACTAGCCCCTTAGCCATGTTGAGTGTGGGACCCATCAAAGTATAAGGTCCAACGGTTCGACTGATCAGTTAGAAGTATATTTTCATCTAGAAATTCTGACAATAGAGGTTGATGATCCTCCATAGGTGCGTCTGTTGATTGATCTACTATGACTTGTCATTTTATAGCTTTTATGTCATTGTATTCTATATCAAATTCACTAAGTATCATTACCCACTTAGTGATTCTCCCTGTTAGAGCCTCCTTTTCCAATAGATACTTTTAGGGATCTAATTTTGATATCAACTTTACTTGTCTATTTAATATGTAGTGTCTCAACTTCTTTGTCGCAAAGATGAAAAATAGACATGCTCTTTCTATGGGTGAATAGTTTAATTCATAGCCCACCAGTGTTTGCTTGATATAATATACTGCTCTTTCCTTGTTATTATCATCCAATTGCACTAATAGAACTCCTAAAGATGCCGGTGTTGTAGATACATATAGGATTATTTCCTTATCCTAGATCAGAGGCATTATCACTGGAGGAGTGAGGAAATAATCCTTGACTTGTTGGAAAGCCTGATCACATCTTCCATCCCATTTGAATTTTATGTCTTTATGTAAAAAATGGGTGAATGGATGGCACATGTCTATTAATTGTGCAATGAATCTCTTGATGGACTCTATTTTACCTTGTAGAATTCTCATTTGCTCCAATATTTTTGGAGGAGGCATTTCTAATATAGCTTTTACCTTGGTGGGATCTACCTCGATGCCTCTTCTTGATACTATGTAACCCAACAGTTTTCCAGATGCCACATCGAATATGAGCTTCTTTGGATTGAGGCATAGGTTGTATTCTTCTACCCTGTCAAATACCTTTGCTAGGTTATCCAAATGATCCATTTTTATTAATTTTTCTAGTCTTTCATCCACATAATACTCCATAGTGATATGCAACATATCATAGAAAATTGTGGTCATTTCTCATTGGTAGGTTTACCCTACATTCTTCAGACCAAATGGCATGACATTCCAACAAAAGGTTCTCCATGCACAGGTGAAAGTTGTTTTATGTTGGTCCTTGGGGAATATTTTGATTTGATTGTATCTAGATAAATCATCCATTAGTGACATCATTTCATGTCCCGTAGTTAGATCTAAAATCATGTCGATGCTGGGTAGAGGGAAGTTATCCTTCAGGAAAGCCTTGTTTAGATCTTGAAAGTCTGTGCAGATCCTTATATCCCTAGTGGGCATTGATACTGGTACAATATTAGATACCCATTCAGGATATTTGATGGGTCTAATGAAGCCCACATCTAGAAGTTTCTAAAGTTCTACTTTGACCAAAAGTGCTATATACAGATGCATCTTCCATAGATTTTGTTTGATGGATTTAGCTCCAGGGAATATTGCTAGGTGATGTACTACCAACATTGGATCTAGCCCTGGAATGTTTGTATATGTCCATGCAAAGTTTATTTTGTCTTTATTGATAAATTCTGAGAAGTTTACCTTTTCCTTAGGATCAAGTGATGTTGCATGATATGTTATTTTTGGTGTCTCTGTTGTGCCAACATTGATAGGTTCAGAGTCTTCAACTAAGATAATTGATTTTTCTTGATATTATGTGGTGGGAAGATTGAATCCTCCATCTTCAGGTGCCTCAAAGATGTTTTCACCCTTAGATGTGCTCTTTGTTTTTCTCTTTTCTTGATTCGATAAAGCCACATTATGGTTTTCCTTAGGGGACCTCTTTTTGATTTTAAAATGTTTTGGTTTATTTTTTGACTGGAGGATATAATCCCCCCAAAAATATGCTCCTTGATCTAGCTCCATCAAAAATCCTACCTTATGATCTCCTCATGGTATATTAGTTCGAAGTCCCATGAACTCCGCAATAGCCTCATCATTCTATAATGAGTCCAAAAGAGGTGTATGATGTTGTTCCAAGTCTATTAATTGTGGGTATATTAAGGGTATTTTTTCATTGGTATTAGCAAAGATTATATAGGTTGTAGCTAGGGTATGGATATTGGTTTTATCAAGGCTCCATAAGGTGTCTAAGTTATACTCACTAGAGTCACAAGAATCCCATTTGTATTCATTAGAATCTATTTATATATGGTTGTTGTCAACTGTAGATTCAACAGTGATGGTATTGATGTTGAGGTTTTCAAACATGTTTTGGATATATAAGTAGTCATCTAGACATTCAAAATTATCCGATGTCGCAATAGTGGTTGAAGTTTCTCCTTCCTCATAAGAGGTGCTTTCAATGCTTAGGGTGATCATGTCTAATGAACCATAACCCAATCCAAGATTCTTTAGGTGTCTTTCTATGATAACTGGTTCTCTTCTACCTTGTCCATGTAAACCAAGGCCACCTTGTCCAGTGAACCCTGTTCCTTTTACTATCTGATACCCTTTACTATTTTGATCAATAGGAAGGGGAGGTAGTGGTTGTTCACATCCTTCTTTATAAATCCATGAAGATAGGTCTTCTTCGAAAACTTCTTCATCTTGCATGTCTCCACACTTGGTGAAAATGGTGGGTTTAACTATCATTGTAATAGCTTGAATATGTATGATCTCTTTCAGCCCTCCATAAGTTTTTGGTGTTGGGGGAAGCATTCTGATGCAAAAGGATTGGTTGAAGTGGTATTCCCCACAACCCTTGTCAAGCACTTAGATCTTGAGATCAGATTTTGGTTGCTCATTTGATGGAGATACAGTGGAGGATGAAGGTAGTGATGATGGGTCCACATATGAAAAAGAGTGGAAAGATATATTCTTGCTGGGTATTTGGAGAATCTTTTTGTACTTCTCTAATTTAGCATAGTAATGAAAAGGATTTGGGTTGGCATATATGGTAACTTCCTTATCATTATAAGGAAATTTTAGGCACTGATGGAATGTTGAAGGGATTGCTTTTAAGGCATGGGTCCATGGTCCCAAGAGAAGGTTGTATGGAAGCTCGAGATCCAGTACTTGACATGTTGTCTCTACTATTTCCAGTCTTATTTGAACATGGAGTCTGATTGTTCCTTTTGAATATCTTTCCATATTGTGAATACGAAATTCACCATGCTCCTTTTGGGTTTTGTTTTTGGCTAAGTACCGGTCCATGCCTTAAAATGAATATCATCGGCCCCTTTTTGATAATCATCGCAGCCTATGCCATGTGTTCGCTCAACACTCTCTGAGGGATTTCTCTCCTTTGTTCTTCTATCGGCCCCCGCCATGCTCCCACGTGTATTCACTGCAAGTTATTTTGATTGCTTCCCTTCACTTCCTTGTCGGTCGCCACCCGCATGCCACGTAGCTCCCATTTGCATAAAGATCTAGCATGCCCCACAGGTGGCATCTATAGTAAACATTTTTTCTACGTGTTATCTCAATGCAAGATTTCAATGAAGGAAGGAAAAAATCGACCGTGGGTAGCGAAATGTTGTCACGTGTCTCTTTAGCACATGCTTCTTCAACACAAGGGATGAAGCGAACTATGGGTTGCGATATGCTGCCACATGTTCTAATTTCCTATACAAGGGGGTGACACTTGTTTGCACAGGACTTTGTTGGGACCATTGCCATCATTTGTAGGGGATGCACCTAAATGAGAAGCAACTAAATGCTATGGCCTGAACCTTTTATGTTGCAATGGTCAAGGGTAATCATTGCTGTGACATCATTGCTTAGGATTATGAATCTTTTTAGTTGTTGCTTGCCATCGGTGGGAGGCTCGCTATATATACTGCTCTTTGCTTCTAAAGAGGAGTTCCAAGTTTGAAGAATACATGCTACATGTTTTTCAAGTTCCACTAGTTTAAGAATTACAGGATTTTTGGAGAGACACCAAACCTTTTATTGTTTAGATTATTGCAAGAACTCACAGACTGTGCCATTGTTCGGCCTCTCTATTTTCTTATGCTATTGATAAACTTTACACTATGCCATTATTGTTTGAATGGTTTATTTGTCGTACTTCTATAATTCAAATGCAAGGTTACTGGTTTAGATCGTGTCTTTTGACTCTTCTTTTCAGTAAATGGGTGTGATAATTATTTTATGTCATTGAATGAGTTGTTCATGTTGCAATCCTTAATTTATGTTATTCTAGGACCTGGTAAAATGCTAAGCGGACCCTTAGATCATATCCAAAAGATAGGTTTATCGTGCCTTTTATCTAAATTATGGCACATCGCCTTAGTTAGATTCTTTATTTTTATATTTTCTTCCTTTTTGCATTCTAAAACCCCAATTACAGAAGAAGCCAACTTCTTTAAAAATTTGGAGGTCACTCAGTTTAGTGCAATAAGTCCCCCATAAACTGAGTTTCCCACAAAGGGTTGTTACCTTGCCAATTTTTGGCATCAACAATTTTTCTTTTTCTTGGCACGCCTGGTGGAACTGAGCTTAAATGAATCTAATTTTTAGAAGGGTGTATGAGCCATCGACTTGTTACTAGGTCCCAAACAACAAATAATCTTGGTTTATTAGTACCACCATTAGGGACAGTACAACCCGTGACCGAATTAGTGAACGTTCCGCTTCCTCCTCCCTTTTCACTAGCCATGTTGCCTACTGTTAACAAAAAAATATGTGGCATGGGACATCATAATCCCTCTTTTTGCACTAGTAGCACTTGCTGTTTGGGCCACTATCCCAGTTTCTTCCCTAAAGGCTATACCTAAATTCACCGGAGATGGCTCAAGAACACCATTTGAACATCTGCAATATTTTACGGATGTATGTCTGGTACATGGCGTTACAAACCAAAATATAGCGCTAAGGTTGCTCGCAGCCTCTTTCAGAGGCAAGGTACTAGATTAGTACCAGACGCTGAAAGAAAACACTATCAGTACCTAGGATGAGCTTGGAGATCCTTTTTACCAAAGATTATCAAATGAAGGAGACCGATCCTTGCTATATTATTAGCTGTCGGTCCTAAAAAATGCCCCGCACAAAGCCATGGCTGGCTTCAATGCCCGATTCCATACCAGTTGGTAGAGGATTCAAGTTGATATTTGCCTGCCACCCGATCTGGAATTTATGTTCTATTTGAAACCTATCAATCCTGACATTTCCATGATGATCCAATCTCTTGGAAGAACCACACTATTGAGCACAAATACCGTCACTATCAAAGTTGAGAACAATTTGATAGATGCTAGGAAGGTGCCACCTCAGCCCATCATTCCTATATTCTCATAAATCCTACCCAAGAGATGCCTTCTACCAACACATCGAATCCTTCTCAATCCATGTACACGTATCTAAGCACATCACATAATGTTACCTCTACATCTGGCTCTTCAAAGGAGGAGATAAGCAAGTTCAAGGAAATTTTGCAGACTATTGTTAATGAGATAACTGTTATCAAGCACAACTAGGCCATACCTTTGAAGCCTACCTACCATAATTTTCAAGGCGGAAGGTCCTCTTACCAACAAAACCAGTTCCAAGGAGGCAACCACACAAATAAGATAGTGTCGGTACCCACTCTCCTGCAAAGCGCCAACCTAAGCTCAGGCAAAGAGTTGACTACGAGGTAGAACATTTTAGTGGATGCAACCAACCCCTATTGCTTCCCTTGTGACGATTCACTCATGCCCCAAAATTGTCCGTGTGACAACCTACAACAAAAAGTAGTGGAGCAACATAGCCAAGCCGCAATGTCAAACCCCGAAAGCTATGTGTATACCTCTTTACAAATGGACAACGCAGTGCTCACCGCACAAATGCAAGGGATGTCACTAGAGCAAGAAGTGAACATTGCTCCTGATCATGCACTCTTCTCATGGATGGAAGAAGAAGAAGCAGTGTTTTCCAATGATGCATCTGCATTTGAAACACCTAAAGTACATTCTAATTACAACACCCGCTCGAAGAGGAGATTCATGGGTGAACCAGTTGTCTCAAAACTAGTTAGCCCACAACCTAAAAGTGCTTCTGACCAAACACCTAGCACCTTCACCGTGGTGCCACAATATCTGCCGCAGAGGGAAGTTGTCATACCAAGAGAAAAGGAGCAGAAATATTCGAATCTTCCACCCTTCAATGTGGTGGAACAATTAAAGAAATCATCTGCTAATGTGTCTCTTTGGGATGTATTAGCTATCCCAAAAAAGAAGACATTACTACATAAGGCACTTCAGGAGGATCTAATCATTGAACCAAAGGAGCAATTGCTCAAAGGAAAAGTTGTTGATCAATCGCCTCTGGCCAAAGTTCTCACAAATAGTGTAGTGGAAGCTCCTGCTGAGGTAAGAGATAACCTAAAACCTAAACCCTTCTTCCTAACACTTATTGTGGGAGAGAATTTATTACACAATGCCATGATTGACTTCGGTGCTAGCACCACAATTATGCCTAAATAGATAGCTGAAGCTTTAGGGCTCAGTTATGAACCTTTAAAAAAGGGAGTCATGCATCTTGATGGAAACAGAGTTGAAACTCTCGGTCTCATCAAGGATCTCCCCTTTACTCTATTCACTTACCCTAGCATCACGATGTTGCAAGATACTATGATCATTGATGTTCCCCCCATGTTTGACCTCTGTCTATCCCAATAATTTACTTCAAAGGTGGGCGGATACCTATCCCTGGATTGTTTGCACATGATTCTTAGGACCAAGCGCGGTGTGAAAATGAAGATAGAATTTGAAGCTCTACATTCGGAACATATGGCCAATGAGGCCATGATCAACTTTGAGGCCACTCATACTTCTATCACCAAGCAAGAAATGTATTGCACTGAGCTACTGGAAGATGAAAAGGTGACCAGAGATTAGATTGATCAAGAAGATGTTCTGTTGAGAAAACATATGGATATTGATCCTTTTGGCAGCTACCATGCCATCGAGTTGGGCACCTATGTCATCTATGATGAAGATCTAGTGCTCCCAAAGGTCATAAAAAAACTAGAGAATGGTCAAGTCTCAGAGTTATGGATGTTGCATTTTGATTGAGCAAGATGCAAGAATGGTGTAGGAGCTAGGATATGTTTAATGTCCACACAGAATGAAAAGACACTGAGGTCTTTCTACTTCCAGTTCACTTGCTCGAACAATGAAGCTGAATACGAAGGACTAGTGCAAGGCATTAGCCTTGCGGAACAGATGGGCATAAAAAAATTAATGGTGTTCAGAGATTCTGAACTAGTAGTCAATCAAGTCTGAGGAATTTCTACGACCAAGAATGTTCGCATGCGATCCTATAGACACCAAGTTTGGGACCTGATTGAGGGTTTTGAAGCCTTCAACATTCAGACAGTGCCTGAAGAAAAAAATACAAATGCATACCAAATGACATCAATTGGATCCAAGTTTGATCCTACTTCTGACCTCATTCACAACAAACACTCTATACGAGTGATAGTTCGATTGATGATTCCAAAAAATGACCAAAGTTGGAAAGTGTTTGACAGTGATGAACACATTGCCTCATTCATCTAGTAGTTGGGAGAATTTGTTGACCAGTTCCAACCAAAAATTGCTGAAGCTTATGAAGGACAAATTGTTCAGCTAAAATCCAACAAGCTTATGAAGGGATTGGTCACTCTCAAAAATATTTTTGATTGTGACGATGCAATAAATGACAAGTGGAAGTTTGTAGCAAACAAATGTGACTATGTGGACCTTCAGGTCAGAGATGGAAGAAAGCTCAAAGTCGAGAAGGATGTCCCGCATCATGATAAAGAAAGGCTTATCGACTTTTGCAAAAAATATGGAGTGGTGGCCTAGTCATACGATGACCTCAAAGGATATGATCTAGATGTCATTCAACATACAATAGAGTTGGTGGAAGGCACAAAACTAGTCCACCAAAAATAGAGGCCAGTGAATCCCAAGATTGAAGTGCTAATGGCAGAAGAATTAACAAAGCTAATCTAGTCGCAGATTTTCTTCTCAATCAAGCATAAAATGTGGGTATCCAATTTGGTCTCAGTCTGAAACAAGAATGGAGATATCCACCTATGTGTGGACTTTCGAGACCTAAACAAAGAATCCCTGAAGGATCATTACCTACTACCTTCAATGGAGTCAATCCTACAAATGGTGGAAGGATCAGAGATGTTCTCCCTGTTAGATGGCTTCTCTAGTTACAATCAGATCCAGGTTAAAGAAGAGGATCAACATAAGACAACATTCACTACCAAGTGGGGAACATTTGTATACATTAAGATGCCATTCGGTCTCTCAAACACATGAGCCACCTTCCAGCGGGCAATGTATATCGCTTTTAGTGAACTAATTAATAAGTTATCCTAATCTATTTGGATGATTTGATGATGTTCTCCAAATCCAAAGATGATCATTTTGATCACCTTGAGATGGTTTTCAAGAAATTCGAAGATTTTGGGATATCCCTGAACCCAAAAAAATGTGTCTTTGGAGTTTTGTAAGGAAAGCTATTGGGGCACGTGGTGTCCAAAGAAGGAATTTCAATTGATCCTAACCGGGTGAAAGCAATCAAAGAGCTTCCCCTTCCAGTCAACAAGAAAGGCATCCAATCCTTCTTGGGAAAGGTGAATTTTGTTAGCAAATTTATTTATGATTTTGCAGGAATAATTAGGCCAATTACCCTGATGCTGAAAAAGGATAAAACATTTAAATGGACAAAGGAAGCCAGAGAAGCCTTTGAGAGAGTCAAGGATGCCATTTCCTCTACTCCTGTTCTAGTCAATCCAAACTTATCAAAGGACTTCATAATGTATGTATTTAGTAGCAAGTCAAGCATTGCTACTGTCTTAACTTAGAAAGATGATGAGGGAAAGGAAAAACATCCGATAGAATTTCACTCCCAGAACTTGAAGGAATATGAGTCAAACTACAACTTTGTAGAGAGGCAAGCATTTGCAATAGTTAAGGGGCTCAAGAATTTTCGACACTTAATATCTTGCAATAAGGTGATTGTCTAAGTTGTGCATTCTAGCGTACATGAATACATCATGGAAGGAGAGATCACTGAGAAAAGAGCCAATTGGATCACCAAAATCCTCGAATATGACATTGATTTTAAGCCTACCAAAACCGTTCGAGGAAGAGGGTTGTGCGAATACCTTGTGCACGATGAAGAAATGGCCACCGAAGAAGAGCAGTCAGAGTTAGTCCTAATGAACAAGTTAGAGTCCAAAGGTTGTTGGTTGGTAGATAGAGTGAGATTTATGCATACAGGAAAATATTTTCCGAGCCTTCCTCCTTAGAAGAGGAGATTTTACTGACTACAAAATAGTGGATACACGCTCATTGAAGGGATCCTGTTCAAGATAAATTTTAATGACATTCTATTGCGGTGTGTTACCAAAGAGAAAATGAAAAGGATCCTCGAAACTTACCACAACAGTTCTATAGGTGGGAATTTCTCTGCAAAGACAACTACCATCAAAATCATGTGTGTGGCATACTTTTTTCCAATGCTATTTCATGATTCCTACTCCTTGGTGAAAACCTACAAGGAATGTCAGTTCTTCACAGGAAGAAGAAAGAATTTCACAATGCCTCTAAATCTGATAGTGGTTGATGAGCCATTTTCACAATGGGGTTTGGAATTCATTGGAATGATCAACCCAACCTCTAGCATAGGACATAAATGGATCTTGATGACCATAGAATACTTCACGAGATGGATCGAAGCCTTGCCACTAAAGAATGCAACAGAGGCAAAGATAGTGGATTTCCTAGGGGAGTTGGTGACAAGATTCAACCTGCCCAAAACTATCATCTTCGACAATGCTAAAGATTTCCTGAGCTCTAAGGTAAGTCAATTTGCACTTATGCATGACATATTCCTTAAAAAATCATCAAACTACTACCCACAAGGGAATGGCTTAGCCGAGTCGACAAACAAGAATTTGGTCTGACTTCTCAAAAGAATTAGATCATAATACTAAAGGGAATGGCATAAAAACCTCCGAACAATGCTCTGGGAAGACCGCATAACTCCTAAGAAAGTCCTCAAGACTTCACCGTATGAGCTAGTATATGTAAAAGAGGCATTATTTCCTATCTCTATGGAGATTTTGGCGCTACAATTGCTAAAATCTCTCGGTGGAACAAAACAGCGCAATGGAGGTGTGGTTAGCCAAGTTGTTAGAAGTACAAGAAAAAAGGGAAAAGTCCCTAATAGCCATGACTAACTGCTAACAAGTGGTTAAAAGGTGGTTTGAAAAGAAATCGTTCAACCAAGGTCTAAAGTGCGGAGATCTAGTGCTAAAATTTAACAAAAGGGTTGCGAAGCTGGGTCAACACGGGAAGTTTGATAGCCTTTGGGAAGGCCCGTTCAGAATAATTCAATGCAAAGAGCATAATTCATATGAGTTAGAAACTGTGGAAAAAGAAGTGCTGGGAATTCCAGTCAACGAAATTCACCTGAAACTATTTAATTAAGCTTGCTGCCCTACTGATGTAAATATGTCTATAATGTTTTTCCCTTTCCCCTTTTTTTGTTGGCCGGTCTTTTTATTTATTCTTTGGTTCGAGGCGGAAAAGAGTAGGTAACCCATTGATTGTAGAGAGTAAGGAAATAAACTCATAGCTAAAAAGAGAAAAAAATTAAAACACCCACATGCAAAATTGATATATACATGTTGAAAAGGAAAAGATGACCTAGTTTTAGAAGCCAAAGTAGACAGCAAGATGGTTATATAAAGATATATTTTCATTATATATGTGCTTTGGTGTTTACATTGTCAAAATGGCTCAAAGGCCATGTTTCTAAAAGCATATAGTTCTATTATGCTTTTTTCATATATATGTTACGAAAATCCTTTTTCAGGCATGTATACAAAAAAATGACTAATTGCTACGAGTTTTAAAAGGAAAAAAGAAAGGCACAATAGTCTTCAATCCACAACATGGGCAACAATAATAGACGCATCAACAACAGTGCCCAAGATATCTTCATCCACAGGGGCATCATCATCATCAGCAACATTATTAACAGGAGCAACATCCAAAGGCGGAGGGAACACAAGGTTCTTGAAGTCCGTATACCAGTGGATGTCATAAAATGGCACTACATTGTAGATGCGAAACAGGAAATGGCACGCTCAAGTGACCTTCTGGCGGTGCTCATCTTGCGACTGGAGGCGAAAGCCATTCAAAAATGGCAGCCACAGCACAACCACATCCTCTTCTATGAACCTTTGTAGACCACTCACAGTCGGTATGCTTCCACCATATGTAGCATTTTCCACTACCTCTGCGAGGCCATTTAGGTACTTCTTGGGAAATATTTCTTTGACAAGACGAAGAACCAGGGGCTTGGGAATTCAAATATCTAGCATGGAGGTGACAAAGTGTGACCACACATCAATGTTAACTCGATACTTGTCCTCGTATTTGAGGAAATCCCATCGTATAACCCATTTCATGGCTATGATAGCCAGTGAGTGCTTATTTTTTGTCATCCTCTTCAAACGCTTAGTAGAAATCTCACCTAGGAAGGAAGCCTGAGACTTCTGACACACTAGCCTAATTGGGGTATTCATGCTAGCAATCGCTCTGCAACTAGTCTGAAACTATCTTTGTAAAGTGCCTAGGTCTAACCTATGAAAATGCTATGCACTGCAAATGCCAAACTGCTAAACCAATGACCTACTACCAAATTTTCTCTAATCACTAAGTGTGATTTCGCTACTGCTTAGATGCCTATTTATAGAAAAAACAAGCAAATGTGTGGTAATTTTCTTATCATAAACGTGATGCTAATCAAGTACCAACTTGAAAGTTGTGCCTGAGCTTGCTCGAATTTTTCACCCAGTTGTGTCTGTTGAGTACGGTTTGCTGCGTGAAAAACTAATAATGGCTAATTAATTAGCTGAAGCTAGTGGCAACAATCGACAATGTTATGCACAACCAAGGACTGAGGTGTCATTCTCCAGGTGTTTTTATTATTCTAAGGCAGAGCTCATATCTTTTCAAATGTTGATCGCATCTTTGGTTTAATCATTCCTTTTGGGATATTAATTGCCAACACATAAAAATGCTTAAGCTTCTAGCAAAGCATCGACTCAAGTTCCAAGAAAATCATGTTGTACAATACAGTTGCTAATTACAATTATGAATTCTTGTCACATCAAAATGGCAAGTGATTCATCTTGCACAAGCCAAGGGTTGGTAGCACATGCCAAATTAAATGCAAAAAGGTAACTCCCATCTACCACCTTGAGGAAAAATAGCCAAGTGTTGCATGCAAATTTTTTAAGCATTTAAAAGGTCTTTTCAAATACACTGCTCAGAACAAAAGCGATTTCTAGTGCACAGCCAGAGCTGATGTAAATTTGCAAAAAATTCAAGCTAAGCAAAAGCTTCCCACAAATCAAAATGGCAGAGGGTTTAAGCCAAGGATTACAAGGAGGGGCAATGAAAATATTATTCAAAGTCATGCGAGGAGAACCAGTCATCAATATCTTTGAAGACATTTCCTATGCCACACTAGGTATTCCTGACAAGCCAAAGTGGGAAAACACAAAAGAGCTGCACAAGCCCAAAGGCTACATAGACTAGAACTTACTTAAGGAGGATTGGGATAATATTCATGATCCCTTTCTTGCAAAAATCCCTAAAGGATTGAGGGAAGCTGCCTGTGCAAGAATGAAGGTGTCCAAAAAGACAATGTCAACGGCAGATAAAGTATGGTTCAACGAACTTCCTCAATATATGGTCCCATTTGTGCACTATTTCCCAGAATTGGTCGATGCGGCTATTAAGCATTTCAACCCAAGCACCAAAACTATCAAGGGCAGGACTATGTCAGTTAACATCACTCCAGGAGCCATTCGAAATATGCTATGTATTCCTGACCATAAGCAACGAAGGATGACAATGGAGGAATTCACTCCTAAATAGGGGGACCATATATGGAGCACCAAGAATAAGGCTCTAGAGTTTTACAGTGAAGAAACCCAAAGGATTGAAGCAGAGCAAGGGAAGCCACCAAGAATTCTGGTGCAACATAGCGCTTTCATAGAAGACCTGCAAGATGCCTTTTCAATGATGGCATTTGTTTTTGGTCTAGACATTGACAAGGAGGTGCACGTGTTTCAATTGGGCCCAGGTTTCCAGTTTTGTAGGCAACAATATTATTTTTGGTATGATTTTGCAGAGTACCTCGCAAAGAAAATGATAGACCGAATCAACAAATACCAAGCTGAACGAAAGTTCAGATTTCTTTCCTATTTCGCCCATATGTTTTTGCATCAAAACCCTGATTTCTTTGATAAGCAGGTGAATTTGTCTATTTTTTATGAAAGGAACAAAAGAAAGCTAGTTTATGTTTGGACTCCTCTCCTCTCTTCCACTTTTGATTATTATGTATTTTTGGATTATTTCTTAACTCTGATTTTGCAAGATTTGCAAGGAGAAGATAGTATTAATCTGCTCACTTTGGCGTAGACAAAGTATATGAAAAATTTAATTCCCATATGTGATTGGTTCTTCAAAGTGGATTTTACATTCATCCGAATGTGAGGCTTCATCGAAAAACCATTTTTCCTTTCAACATGTGTGACTAATCGAGTGTTGGCCCTTGAATTGTTCTGACATGCATGCATTATTGATATTACTTTTTGCAGTGGGAGAAAAGGCCAAGAGGAAGGGATTGTTCACCTGTTTGCAAAGTTTCAAAATAGTGGCCATGAAAAAGAAGCAGACACACCCGCTATTGTAGGATAAGCTTGCTCATTTAGGGTTGGTAATGATCTGCAACAATTGAGATTACAATCCTTTCAATGATCTACCATATGAGCATATCAAGGTAACTCACAACCCTCAACCTTACTGGGAGAGGAGGCATAACTAGCTAGACGATGAAGATGAATTGTTGGTTGACCTGATTCATATTCCCATGGAGGACAACAGGCCACCATGGCATAGGTTCTATTTCCTTGAAGTGGATTATGATGAGAACTACAAAATGGGAAAAAATTTGTACAATAGGTTGAGAAATGAAGAAGAATGGACTATTGAAAGGATCAGAGCCTTCTAGGTGTATCGCCAAGAGATAAAACAACTCGATGCACGTTATGAAAGCATGCTGGAGGATGAAGAGTTTTACAAGCTATGGGATGATGAGCATCCTGCTTCTGACTCAAGCGCTAGCGAGGGAAATGACCCCGATGAAGCAAAAGAACAAGTAGAGGAGGAAGCCAATACATCGATGTCCTCCGCTCAACAAAAGAAGAAGTCCATAGGGAAGCCTGCCTATATCAATTCAAATGTGTGACTAAATATATCAAGAGCCTCACGGAAACTCACCTGGGCCTCGAAACAACAAGAGTATCCTAGCAACAATAGTCAGAGATTGTGGAGATCAGAGACTCCCTGCCCACTAAACGACAACACACAAAAGCTATACCAGGGGATGGTTCACAAGAGCCTTCTGCAAGCCAAGTACTCGCAGCAAACTAGGAGTCTGAAGTAAGTGAGGAGCCAACAACAAGTGAAGCACTGCCAACATCAAGTCAGCAGGTAACGTTCGCTCCTTCTCTCACTTCTCAATCTTTAATATCCTCTGCCATTCCCATGGAACCTCTCACTAAAAGTGTTGGCCCTACCTTCTCTACCCCTACCATAATGTTTATGGGAGGTTTCTCTCAATTCACCCAGACCAGGCCATCTATCTTAATGCCTCTGTGAACCTTAACACCAATCACCGCAGCTCAATCTCTCCTCGCCTCTCTTTCTGAAGGCTCACTCACCATGGGTACCCCTATTGCTACTGCTACCTCAGGTACAACCCAATTTTCCTAGAAAATAGACTTGATTATGACTACCCCATCACCACAACAACTGATGAGTCCTTCTGCCAGTTCGTAAACCAAACTATGGTAGGTTCCCTTTTTCTCCTCGAAAACTGTCAATCTCCCACCAAAGAAAATGCAGGGGCCTACCACACTTGTATTCCCTTTTTCCTTGACTTCTGGTGCACCTATTGTAGGTGGGCTAGTTCAATCGCCAGGTCAATTCATAGAGCAGGGTGATGCTACGAAGGAAGCGTGGGCCCTCAGGATCCACAAGCGAAAAGAGAAGGATGAAAAAAAGGAGGCAAATTCTAAGGTGTATACAGTTTACAATGAAGGACAACAAACATTAAATTTCACCACCATGTACTCAAATGTTGTCAAACCACAAGGGGAGATGTTGTCAGTCCATTACAACATGTATGCCATGGGGCTTGATCTGGCCGCAGCCCGACTGTAGGACAAAGTTGAACTCATGGAGGAAATGCAGCGGGTGGTAATGACTAATTTCCTTTAATCTAACTGTCAGTTGAAGAAAAAGGAGGAGCAACTGAAGCTTTTCAAGGAAAGGGTCAATTTCTTGGAGACAAAGGAGAAGTCACTGTAAGTAGAAGTTGCATGCTTATCAGAGAAAGTGTGGACAGAAGAGTTGGAGTGGAGAAAACTCTAGTTTGAACTCAATAAGTCCCAATCCATTGACCCCACACTGATCAACGAGCTACGGGTGATGAACCATAAATATCAGAGCCAACTGACCTTGGCATAGCAAAATCTGCAACAAAAGGATAAAGAGTTAGCAGCTCAATGCGCTATGCACGAGTAGGAATTAGAAAAGAATCATATGGAATTTGAAGGTTGAAAGGCCCAAATGGAAAAGGAGCTCCAAGAGAAAAAGTCCTCTCTTGACACAAAATTGGTGAACTGTGCCCGAGCCAAGGAGAACTGGTATAGAGAGCTAAGTAGCTTCAGGGAGCAACTGGCATCCGCAAAAAAGAGAACTATGAAATTAACAAGGGATGTTAATTCAAAAGATATGGAGATCACCTCTCTAAAGAGCACTCTCCAGGCTTCCATTGCACAGCTGGACTGCATCCCATTAGCTCAGAAGCTATATATTTCCTATTGGGAAAAGGTTAAAGCCTTCTGCCTAAAACTGTAGCCAACACTCTTGTTCATCTCGAAGGCAACAAAATTGAGCCAGGAGGTTCACGAAACAATCAAACAGTTCCCATGGTTCATCACAAAGAAGGTTCCTAAAGAAAATAGTTTGCTTAGCAAGCTATACACGGTCTTTGATGAAGACCTCACCAAGGCAAGAATCGAAGATCAAGATATTGTTGCCCATATGGAAAAAAAGTTCATCCATTTCCACTTGGCCTTCCAATGAACTAAAGCTGCCACAACTACTTTAAACTAGACAATGGATGACATACAGGAAAATTTCTCCCAGCTGAGTGAGATGGGTCTACCATCCCCATTTCTTGAAGATGGGTCGATCACCACAGCTGAGCAGATTGCAAAAAGAATTGAAGAAAAGGAGCAAGACCCAACCACTTTCTAGAGTTTCAGCCATCCTCCTACTGCAGCAAACATTGAAGGTGTTATTCATCCTCTTGCACAACTACTTTTCCATTGTGAGGTGGGGGCTGGTTTACCTAAGGTACTGCCTTATAAAGAAACGCTCGACCTAGGTAGAGCATAGGAAAATTTGCACAATATAACGAGACCATTTGAAGACAACTGGTCACCCTTACAAGCAGCCCTTTCCAAGCTCTAATTTTGTTTCCAATGGATGGCACTCTAGTCTATGAACTAGAGAAAATTTTGGGTTCCACATTCCTCAAATCGAAACGCCCCTAATAGTCGCCGGAAGCTGTGAATACGAAATTCACCATGCTCCCTTCATGTTTTGTTTTTGGCTAAGTACCAGTACATGCCTTCAAATGAATATTATTGGCCCCTTTTTGATAATCATTGTGGCCTCTGCCACATGTCCACTCAACGCTCTCTGAGGGATTTCTCTCCTTTGTTCTTCTATCGGCCCCAGCTATGCTCCCATGTGTCTTCACCGTGGGTTATTTTGATTCCTTCCCTTCACTTCCTCGTTAGTCCTTACCTGTGTGCCATGTAGCTCCCATTTGCATAAAGATCTGGTCATCCCCACAGGTGATGTCTATAGTAAACATTTTTCTATGTGTCATCTCAGTGCAAGCTTTCAACGAAGGAAGGAAAAAATTGACCGCAAGAAGCAAAATGCTGCCATGCGTCTCTTTAGCGCATGCTTCTTCAATGCAAGAGATGAAGTGAACTATAGGATGCGATATGCTGCCACATGTTCTAACTGCCTATACGAGGGGGTGACACTTGTTTGCACAAGACTTTTCTAGGACCATTGTCATCATTCACAGGGGATGCACCTGAATGGGGAGCAACCAAATGCTATGGGTTGAACCTTTTCTATTGCAACGACCGAGGGTAATCATTACTATGAAATCATTGCTCAGGATTCTAAATCTTTTTAGTTGCTACTCACCAGTGGTGGGAGGATTGCTATATATAATGCTCTTTTCTTCTAAAGAGGAGTTCTGAGTTTGACAATTACATGCTACATGTTTCTCAAGTTCCACTAGTTGAAGAATTACAGGATTTTTGGAGAGACACTAGGCCTTTTTATTGTTTAGATTATTTCAAGAACTTATAGACTGTGCCATTGTTCGACCTCTCTCTTTTCTTATGCTATTGATAAAATTTACATTGTTCCATTATTGTTTGAATGGTTTATTTTTCATACTTCTATAATTTAAATGCAAGGTTACTGGTTTAGAACATGTCTTTTGACTCTTCTTTTCAGTAAATGGGTGTGATAATTATTTTATGTCATTGAATGAATTGTTCATACTGCAATCCTTAATTTTTGTTATTCTAGGACATGGTAAATTGCTAAGCGAGCCCTTAGATCATATCCAAAAGCTAGGTTTATCGTGCCTTTTATCTAAATTCTGGTGCATTGCCTTAGTTAGATTCTTTATTTTTATATCCGCTTCCTTTTCCCATTCCAAAACCCCAATTACAGAAGAAGCTGACTTCTTTAAAAATTTGGAGGTCACTCAGTTTAGCGCAATAATTCCCCCATAAACTGAGTTTCTGACAAAGGGATGTTACCTTGCCAATTTTTGGCATCAACACATATCATCATAAGCTTGTATGGTGATACTTTTACTTTTATCTATTGAATCATTAGAATATCCCAGTTGTTTCACTAATTTTAGGGTACCAATGTTTAAACCTACACCATTATCTATCAGTACTCTCTTGAATTTGTGTTTATGGAAACACACTTCTAGATAGAGATCTTGATTGTGGAAAGATTTTTGTGGAAGGTATTTCTCAGAAAATACCAAATAATGAGTGGAGGTGATGTTTCCAACCATTACTTGAAACTGTTTGACATTGAGGTTATTAGGGACGAACATTTCAACAAGAGCTTTCTCCAAGATTTCCTTATGTTCTGGCGACAATTTTAAGAGCTCAAGGGTGGAGATTAAGGTGGGAGTTTTCTTTAGTTGTTCCACAATGTTGTAGTTGCTTGATGGCTTACTTGTGTCTTTTACTTGGGGTGGTGCTCCTTGTATTTAACTCTCCCCTTTCATGTAGTTACATTACACTCAATATCTCTACCTAGTATGGTTACAACATGGATGGTATGATCATCGTGAGAGATATTTCCTATGATTTCATCATAAGAAATTTTTTCTTTGTGATAATCCTTCTCTTTACCCTTGTTGTTTCCCCTAGAATGGTCAGGGATTGGATCCTTGTAAATTTTTAAGTCTATTTCTAGGACAATGTTCTATGTCGACCTCTCCCTTTTCTATTAGATCTTGCACAATATTTTTGAGCCTCATGCAATTGTTGGTGGTAGGCCCCTTGATCTTGTGAAATTCACATTGATCGTTCTAATTATTCCATGGGGGTTTGAAGTTAGTTTCTTCATAGTTTACTTTGTCATTAACCTTGATGAGGTTATTTTGGACTAGTTTGTGCATAATCACCTCAAGGGACTCTCCCAATGGAGTAAATTTTCTTTGAGGTTGGTCATATTGCCTTGGTGGCCTCCTTTCATTATCTTGTCCTTGATTTTTCTGTTGGTTTTTTGGTTGGTTGTTTTGAGGATAATTGAGTTGGTTGTTTTGTTGATAATTGGGTTGGTTGTTTGGCATGTTGTTTTTAGTGTAGCTTTGTGTTGTTTGAACCTGATTCTGTGATACATTGGAAGGTTGAATGTTTTGTACCACCTTAGCATCAACTAGTCCATCATTGGTTACATTTTTGTTTTTTCCCATATCTTTGACTTATCATTTGAAGTAGAAGGTTGATCCTTAGGGTTGTAAAGTTTAATTACTCCCCTTGTGATGAGAGATCTTTCAATTAGAAAACCCTTTTCAATAGTCTCCTCAAAGTTGTTAGGGAACAACACCGTGAGTTGGAAGTTGATGTTTGTGTGTATGTTAGAGATAAAGATTTCTACAAGTTATTTCTTAGGAATGAGGCATTTACATTTTCTTTCTTTGTGTCTCCACCTCTGTAGATACAAAGAAAATGATTTTCCTTGACTTTGTTTTATTTTGTAGATATCAGTGATGGTTATATCCCATTCTATGTTGTATGAGAAATAGTTGAAAAATTTATTTGACAACTCATCAAATATTTTGATACCAGGTGGTAGATGACATAACCAATCTATAGAGGCTCCACTGAGACTTCATGGGAAAATCCTCATTAGATAATTATCATTTCATTGTAGATCCATGCAAGATACTAAAAATTTGTGCACGTGCTCTATTGGATACCCTCTTCCCCTATACTTGTCAAGTTTTGGTATTTCAAAGCCTTTGGGGAAAGGTACCATAGATAATTTTTGATCAAAATGATATGGGAAAATATCTTGTAGAGTGTAGCTCTTCTTTGGCTTTCCAATTTGTATGTTCGGTATCCTTTGGTTGATGGTTTGTAGTTGCACATTTATGTCATTGGTTGGTGCACTTGCTTGAGGATTTTGTGCATTGTAGCTCTGTTTTCCTATGATTTTTTTTTGGTCATAAACAGGATACTATGTAGTTATGGGACCTTGAGGACCATGTTGTGTATAAGTTAGGTTGGGTCCTTATTGTGGGTTGTAGATATGTTGAGTTTGTTATGTACCCTAGTATTGATTTTGAAGTATCCCTTGGTATTGATTTTGTCGACCTCCTTGATTTTGAGGGATACTTTGTTACTTTTGTTGAGGAGTTTGATTTTGGTTTTATGCAATACCATGTTGTGGAGTTTGAGGTGTACCTTGATAATTTATGTGTGGTATTCCTTGGTGTTGTTGATTTTGTTGAAGGGTACCTTGGTATTGCATTGATGGTACACCTTTTTGTCATGGATTTTGTTGAAGGGTACCTTGGTATTGCATTGGTGGTATACCTTTTTATTGTGAATGTTTTTGAAGGGTACCTTGGTATTGTGTTGATGGTACACCTTATTGTTGTGAGTGTTGTTGAAGGATACCTTGGTATTGCATTGATAACACACCTTGTTGTTGTGAATGTTGTTGAAGGGTACCTTGATAGTTCGTTTGGGGTACACCTTGTTGTTGGGGATTTTTTTGAAGGGTACCTTGATAGTTCATTTGGAGTACACCTTGTTGTGGTGGATTTTGTTGAAGGGTATCTTGATAGTTCATTTGGGGTATGCCTTGTTGTTGTGGATTTTGTTGAAGGGTTCCTTGGTAGTTTGTTTGGGGTACACCTTGTTGTTGTGGATTTTGTTGAAGGGTACCTTGGTAGTTCATTTGGGGTACACCTTGTTGTTGTGGATTTTGTTGGAGGGTACCTTGATAGTTAGTTTTGGGTACACCTTGTTGTTGTGAATTCTCTTGAAGGGTACCTTGGTAATTCTTTTGTGGTACACCTTGTTATGGAATTTTTTATAATTTCCATTGTTGATATTGCATGTTGTTGGAAGGGTCAATATGATGTATGTTTTGGCATGCTTTGGGTTGTATTTCCTTGATATTGGTGTGCTACAATTGCTTGGTCAATTTGGGATGGTGGCCTAAGCAATGGGTTATCCATAGGTTGTTTTAGGTTGATCATTGTTTTGTGAAAACAAGGGTGGTATGTTGGGATTCATCATTGGTTTTGGTACTTGTCTAACTACTATTTGATCTCCTAGTGGAATACAATTAGTATCTTTTAGAATGTCCATGTTGAAGTCTATGGGTATTTTAGTAGCACTTTGTGCTAATGTGAGAAAATACGAATTTGTATTCTTCCCAAGCATTTGTCCATAAGCTTTTGCATCTTAGGATATTGGGAGTATTCTAATAGTTTTTCATCTATAAGTTCCTCATCACTATCATATTCTTCTATGATCATGTCCTTTTAATTTGGAAGTTGATTTTGACTATCAATCATATTTTTGTTTCTAAGGAGTACTTCCTCATTAATAGGTGGTTGACTTTGTGTTGCTTTGAATGTGGGTTCTCTTTGAGGAGTTGTAAGGTCATTTGGGTTATAGCCCCATGGTTGGGTTTCCTCATTAGTGGTGTTTGTCATAGGTGAACTAGTACTATTCATGTTTTCTTCCATCTTTTTCCTATGTCGGGATCTCGTTGTTGTCATAAACAAGTCCAAGACCTAGGTGAATTTTCGTGATCACTAACTATGGAATGGGATGATGTTATGTTTTTGGGTTTTTTTGTTTTAATAATGAAGTATGGATACAATGTGTGAAAACCTTTTGGTAATAGTTTGTTGATGGTTTTCTATGGATTGTGATGCTCAAGACCCTAAAGTATGAGTGATATTTGGTGGCACTAATCTTTTGGATACAAAGGTGCACAATACTTGGACCAATATTTTGCTTCATTTTTAGAGGATATGTTGTTGCTCTACTTGCACAATCTATGAGGTGACAAGCAAAGGTTGAGGTTTAATATATTAAAAAGTGACAGAAAGAGGAATAATCCAAAGTGTTATGTTTAATGAGTATCCTAAAACTAGGTTGATGTTTTGATGTGTTGATGGATTATGGTAAATGTTGATGGGACCTATTGCAGGTTTGATTGTTTGTGTTTCAAAGAATGATGGACTAACGAATTTTTGAGATCAATTTTGATATGTAGAAATTTTTTGAGACAATAGTGGCAATGTTTAGGACTATAGCTATAATTTTCTGAGACAATAGCGACAATGTTTAGGACTGTAGCAGTTTCCTTTTTAGAAGAATTGCGACAAGTTTAGCAAAAGCAGTCTGTGTGTGAAATTTTGACTATCAAAATAGTGAAGGCAATAGCGGCTCTATGTGCCAAAGTGGCTATATTTTATTATAGTAGTGATAATATTTACAACATAAGTGGTTCTATTGAAGGAAAACTGTGGAAATTTTATGAGATAATAGCGGTTGAAATGAAAAGAAGTGGCTTTGTTTCTCAATTTTTTTAGTTTATTCGATATCAATTTGTTTTGGATAATTTTTACAATTTTGAAGTACTTGCTTGATTTGATGTTTTGATGGAAATTGATGCATACAATAGATAATTTTAGATCCAATGATATAACTTGTACAATAATCAATCAACACATCCTAATGAATAAAATGTATGATCTTCTTTGTAGGCTTTACCTCCCCCCAAAAAGGGTTCTAATTGAATCTATAGAGGGAACAATTAGGATATATTAAGGAAATATACCATCTTGACACTTTGAAGAAAAAGAGTCCTTTCCCTTAATTGCTTTATTATCTCAACTTATATATATGACATGGTAAGTAACTTTTGGGAGTGGTGTGCCTCCCATGCACTAATTGAAAGAACATTTTAGAAAAATTTGGATGACAACTAGAACAAGAGTATTTAATGACAACTGTGAACACTGCGACACATAATTCACTAGTAAGCCACTTAAGGCTTTAACTGTTCTTGTTTGGTCCTAAAAAGGTCTAGACAAGATAGGCACATGTCTATTATCATGCCCATATTGAAGCTACTTTATTTAATTTCACAACCTTTATATAGCCCACCAGTAAATGTGCTTTTTAGAGTCACTTATATGAGTTTTCCATTGTGGGATATATCTCATTAGCAGGCCCATCTAAAAAGAAGGTGACCACAAAAAATAAATAAATCCTAAAGTGTTTCTTGTCACCCAAGAACATAAAAAAATGTAGGGGGAGAGGATGTTAAATAGGCGTAGGACAACTGAGAGGGGGGGTGAATCAGTTGTCACAAAATTCAAACTTAAAACTTCAACACATTAATTCCACAACCACACTATTCTTTTATTAAGTAAGAGCATGAAACACGAATAACAGAAAGTAAATCAACACAATGAACACCAAATTTTTACATGGAAAGCCCAAAAGGGAAAAACCACAGTGAGGATTAACTAACAATATAAAGTAGTTTCAAATTGAAAATAAAAGGTTCACTGTCTTGAAAGGACTCATTGTCCAAATACAAAAGCTCACTACTTACAAGAGAGGCTCATTACCTACAAAAAGGATTGACAAAGCAAAATTGGGCTTTACAACAAAAATGAACTGAGAATAATGCACCTAACAAGTGCTAATGCAGTTTCGATGATGCTCAATAGAATGATTCAACACAATTCATCTTTTCACTCACTTCCAACCTTTTATTCACAACTGCTTCATTGATTTTTCATATACACACACACACTTCTATTCCTCTATCTCTATCACTCTTAAAAACTATCCAACATATTCATTTATATACCTGATCTTTTCCTCAAGCATCAATTAGGTCGGCCTAATTAGATGCATTTCATATTTACCAAGAATACCAACTATTGGCTCCAATAATTCACAAAATATTTCTAAAAAAGTAGTTCAAACCTCTAGCATGCTACATTATGTCGGCAAAGACCTAAAATAGGTCTCACATATATCCGCATAGCAAAATTAATTCACCGTATCACAATTACCCCAAGAAGTCGGCTAGGAATAGACTTCAGTGCAAAAAGCAATAAACATTCTATTGGTTGCCACAATGTTGTACAAGCACCATAGCACGTAATATTCTGAACATGCATGCCTTCAACCAGCATAAGCAATTTATCTAAACCGCAATCATCAATAACTAATTGCGGAGGAATGCATACTAGAATACCAGAGAGTGTAGCTCAAATACCGGTTTAGATATCAAACCAAAATACCGGTTCAAGCACTGTCTTAAACTTGTAGTCACAACATGGTGACATAAATGACAAGACAAAACTGTAGAGATAGTCAATCTTCTTCATTTTCCCAACAATCTCCCCCTTTTTCATTGATGGAAACATGTAAAAAAACTTCTCCTTCAAACTCTCCCCATACTCTAACTCAGCTCTAACTCTCTCCATACTCTAACTCTCTCCCCCTTTGAAATAAATGGCAAAGGGTGGCCAAAAAAGATGTAAACAAGGTTTAAACATGGTGACATCAAAAATAAAAAAGATTTTAATTCATCAAAAAACTTCTAGCCATCCAAAACTTTTGAACATCGATTCAATTAGCTTCTTTTTTCTTCCTTTTCTTCTTCTCCACAGCAAAAACAAAAAAAATTGAACACTCAGGATTCAAGTAAAAATGACACTTTTCACCTAAAACACTTTCTTGTATCTTTCCTCAAGAACTAGACGTAATTTCTTCCAATTAAATGTAGTTGAATCCATTCCTGTGCAGATGCTTTCCAATAAACCCAACAGAGTAAAAGAAGTTGACCAATATGAACTCTGTCTTTCAACATCTTCTGCATCAGAAAGTACTTCAGAAAGATGTTCTAACCAGACCTCAATAGTCTCCTTAAGGAACTAGAAGGTTTTCACTACATCATCTCTTTGTCTTTTTACAACAACCAGTTCAACTTGCAATTCACCAACTCTCAATCTTTGCTTCCCTTCTTTGTCTTCAAAGATGTCAAAATTCTTTCCAATTTTGTTCACTTCAGTTTCAATTGCTTCAATTTTTCTTCTAAAATTATCTACCATAGTAGGCCACCAGAGACAATATTTGTAAATATCTGATATTTCTTTAATGCATTTCTTTGTTTCCATGATCAGTTCAGATGATCTCCCCTTAGCTTTAACACACCTCTTTTCAACTAAAGCTTCAAACTTACGTCCTTCTAGACCTTCAAGCAACATCCTTTCTTCAACAATCTCAACTAGGTTTTTCGGAAAGGAATAAAAAACAACTGATACTCCAATACCTTTCCAAAGTAGATATTCTACCAAAGCATCATCAATCTTTAGTCTATCAATAGGAGAGGTTGCACTCCATAATTCACCAATCTTCTTCATCTTCCCTTTAACTATCATAAACCGATGTCATCAGAGGATACTTTCTCCTTTTCTTCTGAAACGTCAACGATATATTCAATTATAACTTTTCTCGTCTTCAATTCTGGAGGGGAATCACTAATGACAACCTCCAATTCCTTTTTATCGGAGGAAGAGCCCACTTCAAACTGACTTGATGTAGATATACTAGAGAAAAGATTTATTTTCAAGGATGTAAAATAAGATTTGCACATACTTGCATTATCTGCCAATGCTCCCAGATATCTATAGACCTGTTTTCCAATAGGAATCCTAGATTCCCATACCACATTATCTTTTCCTGGTAGGGAACACAAAAATTAAAACACCAAGCACACCAACAAAGATCCGAAACAAAAGGGATAACCCTCAATCACTAACATTTGAACATTTTCAGAAAGATTCTCAAGCAACAAGCTACACAAATCAAATTTCCTATTCTCCTTAACCATCATATGTGAAATATAAACAACAATAGCCAATGTGGAACCTTCATGATTTCTAAAATAGATCTTGTAAGAAATGTTGTACGCAACATACCTTACAACCAAATCCTCGAGAGTGTTTATCAATAGAGCTTGTGGGTCTTTACTAATGCCAGTTAATTCCTCCACATCTTTGTACTTCACAATTTTCTTTCCAGGAAGATCCCCAATACTGCATAACCTAGTAATCACCTCAATCGCTTCCTTCGTAACTAAGTAGGGTTTTTCCAATACAATACTTTCTTTCTTGAAATGATTCAATAAGAAAAAAATAAACTCTTTATCAACAACCCAAAAAAATTCACTCCACAAATCCATACCTACAATTTTTATGTTCTGTAATTCGGTTTCGTTCAGCCCTAGTTCCATTTCTTTCATCTTTCTATGATCAAATTCTTCTAACTCAAATCCTTTCAGCTTCAAAGGGATGACACCACTTGATTCTCTGTCCATTTCTATGCTTTCCTTAATTCGTTAATCAAAACTTCTTCATTTTTATTTTTCCCTTTTGCAAACAGAGAAAGGATTCCAGATTACTTGAGTCAATCTTCGAGTTCCCTTCAGAATTTCCTCTAGCTCACTTCAAGATCACTCCAGAGCACCTTCCAAGTTTTTCAAATGCTTAATTAATCGAGAAGACTCATAAATTTTAACTTAAACACCATTGAGTTTTCCCTAAACACATTAAATGTGGTAAACATCAAAAAGCTGCTAAAAACATTCTTCTCAACATAGAAAACCCTAATTTTGTCCACAAACCATCATGACAACATGTTTTCTTCAGGTTCTTTTTCCAAAACCTCTGATTCTTCATTCTTCGCATCTCATCCTCGTGCCAGCCTTTGACACATCATTTATCCAGGGTTTTTTATAATTTTCTGATAATGCTCCCCCTAAGACCATGCAAGTTCTAATTCCTGGAGGATTCATTCGTACTGGATGAGGGAACAGATGCATCAGTAGCTTCAAGTTTTTGTTCTTTTTTCTTCCATATCTTGTTCATCTCTTGCTTCATTTCTTCTTTGTAGACCTTTACCAGATTATTCTTCTCTACCATAGCGGACTTCTTTCCTTTCTTACTTCTACAAACCTTTGAAACATGTCATGGTTTATTACAATTATAACATATGACATCTTTTTGATTACTCTGACCTCCATTTCCTCTCGATCTACATTGATTTTCTCTATCTCCAAATTTGTTACAGGTATAACAATAGCCATTAAAGAATTGAATCATTCTACCTTCATTAAATCTATTCCTCATTACCTGAATTATCATTCTCAGTTGAGATCTGCATTCAGTAGATTTATGTCCAACCTTCTTACATTCAAAACATTGACCGTGAAGTGACCTGAAAACTGATTATTCCTGCTCCTGTATTCTATTGCCTTGTGACTATATTTATTATAGAAGAAAAAAATACCATTGAAAGAGGGATAACTTTGTGCATTAGGCTATCTCACAGGCGGTCTCCTTGTAAAATTTCTTGAATTTCTCTTCTGCTTTCCTTTGTCCTGAATCCTTTGATTGTCCTTAGAACTTTCACCTGCATCAATTCCCAAACCAGCTTTGTCTTTACTTGATTTCTATCCAACAAGAAATTATCCAAGCTTATCGGAACTTGATTTGAAATTATTCTCACAGAGCTTTTCCTTTTCTAGTTCAATCCTCAAGTTTACCATCTCCTTTTCAAGTTTAGAGCATTCATCAGTTTTGTTTTGCACCATTGTATTCAAACACTCTTCAATTCTCTTCTTCTCTTCTACTGTCACTTTCAATCCAATTATATCTTGTTTCAACTTCTCACTCACTTTTCTATGCCTTTCCTTGAATTTCTTTAATTGTTCTTTCAACTTCTAGATACATTCATTTACTTCATCCAGATTCTCCTTCAGATCTATGTTTTCATTTTCAACTTTGTCAAGATCCTTAAGTGCAGTTCAGAGTTCTTCTTTATCATCCATTTGATCAACCATCATGATCCTCCTTAAGCGGTTAAGATCTACACCAAGAAACCAAAGCTCTGATACCAATTGTTAAACATGTGCAGGACAACTGAGAGGGGGGTGTGAATCAATTGTCATAGAATTCAAACTTAAAACTTCAACACTTATTAATTCCACAACCACACTATTTTGTTATTAAGAAAGAGCATGAAACACGAATAACAAAAGTAAATGAACAACAATGAACACCATATTTTTACATGGAAAAACCATGGTGAGGATTAACTCACACTATAAAGTAGTTTCAAACTGAAAATAAAAGGCTCATTTCCTTGAAATGACTCACTATCCAAATACAAAAGCTCACTGCTTACAAGAGAGGCTCGCTACCTACAAAAAGTATTGACAAAACAAAATTTGGCTTTACATCCAAAATGAACTGAGAATAATGCACCTAACAATTAATGATGTATTTCTGGTGATGCTCAATAGACCGATTCAACACAATTCATTTTTTCACTCACTTCCAACCTTTTATTCACAACTGCTTCATTGATTTTGCATATACACACACACTTCTATTCCTCTGTCTCTATCACTCATAAAAACTATCCAACATATTCATTTATATACCTGGTCTTTTCCTCAAGAATCTACTAGGTCAGCCTAATTAGATGCATTTCATATTTACCAAGAATACCAATTGTCGGCTCCAATCATTCACAAAATATTTCTAAGAAAGTAATTCAAAGCTCTAGCACACTACATTATGTCGGCAAAGACCTAAAATAGGTTGCACATATATCCGCATAGAAAAATTAATTCACCGTATCACAATTACCCCAAGAAGTCGGCCAAGAATAGTCTTCAATACAAAAAGAAATAAACAGTTTGTTGGTTTCCACAATGTTGTATAGGCACCATAGCACGTAATATTCTGAACATGCATGCCTTCAATAATCATAATCAATTTATTAAAACCGCAAGCATCAATAACTAACTGTGGAGGAATGTGGACTAGAATAGCAGAGAATGCAACTCGAATACCGGTTCAAATACCAAACCAAAATACTAGATCAAGCACTATCTTAAACTTGTAGTCACAACATGGTGACATCAATGATAACACAAAACTATAGAGATAGTCAATCTTCTTCGTTTTTCCAACAAAGGATACACACTTGGCTTTCCAATCACGGTGAACACAATATACAATTCATAGAAATTTATTTTTAAGCCCCAAAAGTGAAGTGTATAAAGATGAAAATTTGTTTTTTATATGAACCAAATTCAAAGCATTTGAGACTTCAAGCAAGATATATAAATTTGCAAATCAGAAGATATTTTTCAATTTTAAGCACCAAGTTGAATATTCTTAGTTGTGTTGTTCGTCTTAATAGTGACAACAAATTTAAATGCGTTAATGCGTCAACAAAATAAAAGTGTTTGTGCGTCAATAAAATAAAAGTGTTTGTCAAAAATGAAAATATTCAATTTTCCTTGTCCATTTTTATTGCACCGAATTGAAAATGAGATTTGTTTTGTCCAATTTTAGGAGCACCAAAATTGAAATGTGAAAGTCGATTGTTCAATTTTAAATGAACCAAGATGAAGTAAGAAAGTTGATTGTTCAATTTTAAATGCACCAAAAAAAAGTGTGAAAGTTGATCCTCTAATGGCCACAAGCTATAAACAAAGATATTAGTAACAAGAAAAACCTTATTCTACTAAAAAAAAAAAAATGAAAATAGAAAAAAAAATGATTAACAAACTTTTACCTTTCTTAACCAATTATAACAACATTTTGGAGTAGCAACAACTTTCTTAAATTTTTATCAAATTTGAAATCATCAACAGTTCTGGAAAGATAAAATGAAGATCATCCCATGTTGAAGTGTATTTGTATTGACGTTTGGATGTTGGATTTCCCAATTCAATGCAAAGCCTCCATTGTTGTTGTTGCAAAAGCTTCAATTCATGTTGATAATGGTGATCTAGAATAAGAGGGTAACAATTATCAATATGATCAAGAATCAAGTGCTCATGGATTTTCTATGTAAATTCTAGATGATTTGTGAGAAGATTGAGGATTATTTTATAGATTTCAAGCTTTTAGATGAACGGTCAAGATTCAACAATGAAAGATCAGGATTAATGGTTGAGAACCGTTGAGAGGAAACATATTGAAGAGTTAACTGTTTGCAACTAGCTACCTGATTTCAGATAACTGGTTGCAAGGGATATTGATTGAGGAGTTGACTCAATTGATTGATTAGAAGACTGGGAGTGAGTGGGAGTGAACTAATTTAGATTGAATAGTTCACTGGATAGATGGGATAGTCAATCTCAGTTGATTGGGAGAGAGTGTGAGTTAAGAGAATTAATTGAATAGTTAATCAAATAGATTATTTACTCAACTAAAAGAAAGTGGTCATTACGTTTGAGGAAATAATGCATGAGAGGATAATTAATTATTGTTGGAGGAACGTGCAAATTAAGATTTAATTAATAAATAAAAGTTTATTTATTAATGGATAATGTTGAGAGGAAAATGTGGGATTAAAGTAATTATTTAATGTTGAAGTGCAAAGAAGAATTAAAGATATAATTAATTAAATAAATAGGATTTATTTATTTAATCAAGAAGAATAAATAATTTAAAGATATAATTAAATAAATAATATTTATTTATTTAATCAAGAAGATTAATTGAAATGAATTAATTAAATAACATCAAGTCATTTAATTAATAGTGGAAATATGATTTGATTTTCATCATCAAAACCATGAATTTTCAGAGCGATGCAGGGTTGACGTCTAGGGTTTCAAGGTGACCGTTGGGAGTGAACTACAAACCATAAGTTAGTTTCTGGTCAGAGGAGGAAGCTTCCAGAATGGAGACCTCCAGGTAGGGCCTGGGAGGATCAGAGGAGAGTTGTTTCACAGTGACAATGTGCTTTCAACTCTCAACGTCCGGAAAATAGAGTTAATGGAGTAGCTCATGGGGGAGGTTTTCCAAAGTTTCTAACAAAAAGAAAGGAGGCTTTAAGGTAGTAGAAGGGAAAGAATGGAGACCAAAAGAAGCTGGAAAGAATGCATTGGCGGATTCAAATGTGGCGGAAAAGAGTTCTAGGAGACTAATTTTTTTTGCATCGGCAAAGGAAAGCTTCAAGCTAAAACCTTCAACTACAACAAACAAAGTGGTGGTGGTCCAACTCGAAACGGAAGGCTGGAAAGATTTTGTCAACCTATTCAAGGAGAGAGCCTTCTTCATAAAGTGGGGCGGGGGTTGGCTAGCTTATCCACGTATACAAAAATGGTGTGATGAAAACTAGGGTAAGCATTTTATCTTAAAAACTATAACTAATGGTTTTTTCTTGGTCATTAGTGCTTATGATAAGGAGAAGCAGATAATCCTACAAAATGGGCCTTTTTTAATGGGAGGGATGGGTTTTTTTATCAATGATTGGGTACCAAATTTTAATCCCTAGAAAGCAACCATTGAGGGAATACCCATATGGGTTCGATTGTACAACCTTCCTCATGAATATTGGAATGAAGATTCTTTAAAGGCTATTGGGGAAAAACTGGGTAAGTTTTTGAAAGAGGATGATGCCATAGAAAAGAAAGATTTCAATCAATATGCTAAAATCTATATTGAATGGTCGCCTCATCCCCTTTGCCCTATGTCGTGGAGATTAGGACTAGCGCTGGGATCTGGTGGCAGGAAATAGAGATTGAAGAAATTATTAATAAATGCAAAAACTGTAAGGAGTGGGGCCATTCAGTTTTAGAGTGTTGTAGGGATAAAAAGGGAAGGGTTTGGAACAAAATGCGCTAGAAGAAAAGTTGTCGGCAATGGTGGAGGTTGTTCATGTGGAAGAAGATAGGGGCATTTCGAACAATGACTTGGTTTTAGTCAAGAACTCGAATGCCACCTCTTTCTTTAGGTAGGTTGAAGGTGAGAATCTTGGTTAATGGGGAAATAAGAAAATTATTTTGTCCTCTCAAAATTTGGGGCCAAAGGAGGATACTTTTCAACTGGCTCAATAGGACGATGCTCAAGATCCCTCAGAGAAGAATGGAGGTCTTATAAATGAGGGTATGAGATAGGGGATGACAATCAACCTCAGTCCAGAGTGTACTATTCCAAATGAGGGTGAGTTGACTCCTTCGCTCCCCTCCCCTAGTCTGGCCATCTTCGATATTGACCTACCTATGGAATAGAAAAAAGGAATCGATGTAGTATTATCCCTAGCTAGGTCATCTCCTAATAGAACAATGTACTTCCGCAATACTTTTGATGTTGAGATTTGAAATCAGGTGTTCAGTAATGGCAACTAAAATTGTGGCCAATCCCTGCATGAGCATTTCAGTTGATGTCCAAATAAAGAGGTACTAATAGAGTGTCGTAATGGTTTTTTTAGGCTTCAGGTGGAGAGGGACATAACTATCCTATTACAGAGGAGAAAAATTGTTGGCCAAATTTTTTGGGTGAGCAGGGAAGCTTGCAACCTGTGAGAGTAAATATTGAAGAGTTGACTACCCCTAAAGGGGTGAGGAAACCAACCTTTGATGATATGTTGTCCAATGAAGATTTCAATGGGGAAATCGGGGAGGAAGAGGTTGTTTTAGAGAAAAGAACTATTATCCAAACTCAAGCGAAGATCAAAAAGGCCAAGATAGGGGAACACAAATAGAGAGGTAGGAAATAGAACAGAGTCTGATTAGAGATGGTAGGTAGAACCATCAGAAAAAGAAAGCTACGTTCTGGGAAGGGCTTTACCCTTTCCAAGGAGCCATGAAGGCCCTAATGTGGAATTCCAAGGGCTGCAATGCCCTTGACAAAAGGCGGCTGATCAAGAGGTGTCTTGATTAGGAACGACCAAATTTTGTCTTATTGCAGGAGATTAAACTTGGAAGTTCATATTTTCATTTCCTTCTCAATAGATGGTGTGGTTGGCAAGGGGTGTGTGTGGAATCTGTGGGTGCCTTTGGGGGATTATATTTTCTTTAGAACCCAATGGTTGGTGGGGGGTTGAGATCAGGAAAGGGTCTAACTGGAAATTAATTAAAGTTTAGCTACAGGAGCCTAGGAGGTACATTTTTTTCTTCAATATTTATGGTTCAACTAGTACCAACTAGAAGAAACTTCTTTGGGAGGACCTCAACAAGCATATGTTTGGTATTAGTTCATATTTACTGATTTTAGGGGGTGATTTTAATGCCACAAAGGAGGTGTTAGAAAAATAGGGAGGCTATAGCAGGCTTGGACCCATTTAGCGGGATTTTCAAAATTTCATCTTTAACAATAGCATAGAGGAGATTTGTCCAAGGTTTGGGATTTTCACTTGGATTGACAAGAGACAGGGTTTCTCAAACATTGCCGAGAAACTGGATCATTTTTTTGTGGCAAGAAGTTGTAGGTCTTTCCCTTTCATCTTCAAATCACATATTTTTCCTTATTCAAGCTCAAATCATTACCTGACGGCCTTGTTTTTTCAGGATGATACCACCCCCATTCAGTCCCCTTTCAAATTTGAGCTAATGTGGTTCAGAGAACCAAATCTTATTAGCCTGATTGATGGCTGGTGGAAATCAGGGGTGGTTCTTGAGGGATCGGTTGCTTTTCACTTCTTCAGGAAGTTGCAGTATATCAAAGGGTAGCTAAAAGACTAGAATGCTAAGCACTTTAAAAGAAAATTGTGAAAAAAGCTAGAATTGAAGAGGAGTTGGAGCAATTAAATTCTAAGGTGATCCTTCAGGGGATGTCAGATTTTGAATTCAATAAGGATAAGGTTTTTCTTATGGAGTATTCTAAACTTTTAGCTCCGGAGGAAATGTATTGGAAGCAGAAATCGAGAGAAACATGGCTCAAAGCTGGAGATAGAAATACAAAGTTCTTTCATTCATCCGTGAAAGGCTAGGAGATTTTAAAATAAAATCTCAAAGATCAGAGACTCAACTGGGTCTATCCTCAAAGATAGGAATGACATCAACATGGAATTAATTTGATACTTTTCAAGCCTTCTAGGTGGTGGGTCCAATGATCAATGGATAGATGAAGAATTTTCCATAGTGGTTCACAGTCTTATCTCTAAAAGTTAGAACGGGTTTCTACTAAGCCTGGTCTTGGAGAAGGAGTCCAAGTCTACCCTCTTCTCAATGGGGAGTGACAAGGCACCAAGACTAGATGGTTTACCATCTAGTTTTTTTCAAAAAATGTGGGAGACCATCAAACAAGAGATGGTGGAGGTGGTGGAGGAATCTTGGGTAAGATCTTATGTTTTCAAGGATATTAACAACACTTTCATTGCTTTGATTCCTAAGAAAGAGGTCTCAAAATCCTTTGAGGATTTTTGACCTATCTCTTTATGTAATGTCATTTATAAAGTAATTTCCAAAGTCATTGCAAATTGATTGAAGTTGCTTCTTCCACACATCATTTCAGAAGAACAAAGCGAGTTTGTTCCAGAGAGATCCATTGTCAAAGGAATCATCATTGCACATGGGGCCATTCATTCGGTGAGGAGTTCCAAAATGGATAGAATGCTGGTCAAACTTGACATAAAAAGGCTTACGACCATGTAAACAAGGCTTTCTTACTTCAAGTTTTGAAGTGTTTTGGTTTCAATGACTAATGGATTGCATGGATTAGGAGCTACATTAGTACTATGAGATTTTCAGATTTGGTTAATGGGAGTCCACAAGGCTTTTTTGAGTCTTCCAAGGGTATTAGGCAGGGCGATCCATTATCTCCTACCCTTTTCATCATCATGGCATAATTTCTTGGAAGGATCATCAACAAAAAAGAATGGAAGGTTGTTGGAAGGGTATTCATGTGGCACGGGGTATGGAGGCGGTTACACATCAACAATTTGTAGATGATACCCTTCTAATGGGGGAGTCCACTTCTCGGGAAGCAAGATGTATGAAAGCTACTTTGGATAAGTACTACTCTATTTCTAGATAGTCTGTCAATTAACACAAATCAAAGATTATTTTCTTCAAATCCGGTGCAGAAAAACAAAGAGACATTTGTAAGATCCTCAAGATTCAAAGTGGATCTCTACCGAGGAGATTTTTGGGTGTCCTACTCTTTGCAGTAGCAAATCGACCAAACCTATGGACCAAGTTAGTTGATTCTTGTTTGGGTAAATTAGATGGCTGGAAGAGTAAATGGTTGTCCTCTACTGGTCATTTTCTCATGCTCAAATTAGTCATATTGGCTATTTATATCTTCTCCATGATGTACTTGAAGATCACATCTAAGGTTGTTAAGGTGGTGGAACAAAAAATGAGAAAGTTCCTTTGGAATGGTAATCAAGAACAAGATAAAATCCCGTTGGTGGCATGGGATAAAATTTTCTCTCCAAAAGAGGTGGGGGGGTAGGCCTTCGGAGTTGGAAGGTCATGAATGAGGAAATGGGTGCCAAACTCATATGGATGATGTATAGAAGACCAAGGCATAAGTGGGTCAAGCTTCGCAGTCATAAATATTTAGATGAGCAGAATAATGAAAGGATTTTGACAGTGCGGGAGCCACCAAGGGGGTCTGCCATTTGGAAGTTCATGATGGATTGCATGCACATCATTATTGATCATCTCACTTGGAAGATTGTAAATGGAGAGAAGGCTAACTTTTGGGATGACTCAATGGAAGGTTGCCCGAATTTGTCTGAAGGTTCGTTTAATTAGGAGCTATGACGAATAACTGAGCTAAGATAGGGGGAAAATTTGGCAAATTTTATGGTCAAGGAGATGATAGAGGGCTTAGTTCTTTGGCGATGGAAAAATTGTGGGGAATTGGGTTTATCCCCGATCCATACTAGGGAGTTGGAGGAAATCCTCAAAAAAAGGACTTTTTTTCTATTGGAGAACATGGATGAACTGATCTGGTGTGGATCTAAAAGTGGCAAATACTCAGTGAAAATTGGGTATAAACTCATAGAAATGATGATGGTAGATAAGGAGTGGTCAGGGCACTTATGCTGGAATAAATATTGTCTGTCAAAGGCGGGTTCTTTTTCCTGGCTTGCAATAAAGAAGAGAATTCTTATAGGAGAAAGATTAATGAGATATGGATTTAACAAACCTTTTGAATGCGTCCTTTGCAAACAAAAAGATGAAAATATTAATTATCTCCTGCTACATTGCAATTTTTATCAATGTTGGCAGTTTGTTGTCTCCAAGCTCAATTAACACTTTGTGTGTCCAAACTCGGTTAAGGATTTATTTCAAAGCTAGAGAATCCCAAAATCCAAATCAGCTTTCTCCTGCATTTGGAAAATCTGTCCCTCTATGGTTATTTGGGATATTTGGAAGGAACACAATCGTTGCATATTTCAATGGAAAGTAGAATCTATGAAAAGGATCAATTAGAGAATTGAAAAAGCAGTTTTAGAATTAGTTAATATTGTTATGGAAGGGCAGAGTCAATGAAAATATCCTTTTACAACAAAAGATAGCTTTCTACAAAGTCAATGGCCCATGATCAAGTTTTCACCTATTAATTGGTCTGTGGGAGTTCATCCCTCAGCTTGTGCAAGGGCCTTAGTTTAGTGGTGTAAACCTAAAAGGGGGTGGATAAAAATTAATTTCTATGGGGAGTTGAAGGGTAATCTAGGACCCTCCGGGGCTAGGTGTGTTGCTCACGACGATATAGGTAATAGTTTAGCAATTGAGACTAAGAAGTTGGTGGAAGGAACAAATAACAAGGTAGAGATGCAAGTTGCACTCCTAGCAGTGGATTTGGTGAACAAGATACATGTAGAAAGATTGCATCTGGAAGGGGATTCACAAGTGATTGTCAATGTGATTTCCAATGGCAAAGCACAAGTCTGGAAAATTGACAAAATAGTCAATATTATTCGAACCAAACTCAATAATTTCTAAAATTTCAAAACTTCTCACATTTATCGTGAAGGTAACACCTTTTCTGACCAACTATCAAAAATGGCGTTGAAAATAGCTGAATATTTTGGTTCGAATATAGTGGAGATTTCATAGGAGGGATAAAAGGTGGCGGTCGATGTCAGCCTCATTAATGAAGTGGTCGGTTGATGTGGTGTGGCATCATTTCAATATGCATGGTATAGGGGCTTTGAATGTTGGGAGAGTTCAAGGCATATTTACTCCTCAACACTTTCGATGTTCTTTCATTCGTTTTGTTCTTGCGAGCTTTGCTGGTGAATGTCAAAGGTTGATTTCTACAAGAGAATGGAAGCAAATTTTTTCCTCAATGTCTTGAAGCAAAAAATTCCATTTTGGGGGCCAGTCACGGATGAAAGACTGAAGAATTTTTTCACCATGAGTGACCCATTCTTCCTTAGTTTGGTTCGAGCTCTCTTGGGAATGGAATTTTTGGTTTCCAAGTTTTGTCATCGCACAAACACATATATTTCTTCTTTGTTTTGTGCATGGGCTCTCCATTTCGACTCACAAGAGGAGGTTCAAAGGGTGATGGAAATATGTGTCAAACCTAAATGGAAGGTTGGTTTGGAGGAGATTCTATCTTGGGTAGTGCCATGGCGAGGTTTCATCACCGTTGATGGAGATTGGATTGGCTTCCCGGGGGTGCCTCACCAATGGCACCCCTTTCTTCTGCACAGAGCTCTTGGCAATACCCTAGAAACGAAGACGAAGGCTAAAAAATACTGGGCTTTTATTTTGGACTTTGTTCATGAATGGGAATTAGAGATTGCGGCTGGGATTCCCAGAGAGAAGATGAATCCAAAACTCTTCTGCTTCAAGTGGGTTGGTACGTGGCTAGATATGGAGTTGCAGAGGAAGGCTCAATGTTGTGGTGAAGCACGAGGTGGTGGTAGGGCTCTTGGTTGTGGCATTGGTCAAGGGCGTGGTCGCAGGGTTTGATGTGGGGTAGTTCAATACCCTTTCTTGTTTTCTTTTGCTTCTTTTGATATTTTGTTATTGGTTGTTTGGGACCTTGCAATGGCTTCGAATTTTTCAATTTTGCTTTTTGGGTGCTTCAGGTTGTATCGCTTGTGGTAGTTGTTTTGGTTTGTGCGTTCATGCACTCGGTTGCGACTATAAATTCTAGGTTGGGTTAGTTTTTTGGGTGGTTACAGGGTGGTTGGTTTGGCTTCGGCCTTTCAAAAATAGATAGTTCATAATTTTTGTACTTTTACTTTATAATTTAATAATAATAAAATATATAGTTTACCGACCAAAAAAAAATAGTGGAAATATTATTTTAGACAATATCTAAATAATTTAACATTATTAAATCATTAGGGAAAGAGAATATTAGTGTTAAAATGCTAGTTCACGGGCTAGGACAATTTTAGGTATCTAGAATATTCTATTCAATTTTTATTGCATATGTGTGTTGATGTTTTACATAACATGCCCAACTAAATTTTCTCAACAAATTATTAATTGACATCATAAATGTAAAATTTATGACATAAATCCCATAGCTATTTACCAACATAGCAATTTCATGTCCATAAGGAAATAATAAATCTAAATTATTCATTTGGAAATATCAATAGTCAATATACATCTTTGACTTGGCCTTTAATCACCGCATAGTCAATACAATAGTTACAATAATTTCAATAATCACAATAATTTCAATAGTGATACAAGTACATAAAATAGGATTCCATTTATATTCCTTTGTGATAGCTCACCTCCACTGGTGGATAAGAACATGGTTGAGGTGCCTTTCCACCCAACCATGAAGGAATGCTTCCCCAAAATTATTTTGTCCATCGAAGAATACCTGATCCTACACGAAACACTTAGCAAGAGATATAGTTTTCAAGGTGGAATCTATGTGTTCCTAACTACACGCATTTATATCAAATGTTAGAACATGCAATTTCCATGTTAGGTAAATAAAATATATAACATAGAGAGGATAAATAATAAACAATCTATTCTGTAATAATAAAATGACTGCAAAGCTTGGCCAAGCTCATGCTGCATAAAATGTAACTTAAGTTAGATTTGGAAAAGAAAATCTACACTCTGGCACCCATTCTCGAAAGAAAAGCTTATCATAACAAAGGGGTATCCCTCCCTTTTAGACCATCTACCAGCATCATATCCCAGTGTGCTACAATCTATCATATTACTTTGTATAATTCTATTTCAAATTAATCAAACATGTAATTCATCTAAGTCTGGTATAGGCATTCATCTATTCATCTTATAACCATCTTTCCTTATGATTCATATTGCAATTTCAAACTATTCCATTTCAACAGTTCTTTCCATTGCAAATGAAAGTAAACAGTCATATTCAAATAAGTAAAATGAGATGAATGAGAAGCTATATCGCATGAGTTTATGCACAAGCACATATATGCTTATTATTCGTAGTTTTTTGTAGAAGAGGGGGATTCGCTACTCATGAGTTCTCTTCATTTAGAGAGCCTCATGGGGTGAACTTCCCTAATCTACCTCAATGGAACAACACAAAAGTTTTAGAATCCAAAAGAGCAGGTCACAAAGATTTTATGGACAAATTGAGAAGCTCTCGGCCAGAGGACGTCAACGCATAATATAGATCTAGCATCCTAGAGGTGTGATGGCATCTCATATGGATCAGAGAATGAGAATGTCTTAGAAAATAGCAAAGTGAATGCTTCTATCTGATTGCTAAGAACTTACAAAATACATAAAAGTAACAGAGTGTAACAAAACTGAAATAAAGTAAAGTAGACAAGATAAAGATAAAGGAGAAGAAAGGAGAGTAAATACTTACAACCACACAAGTGATGAAGCCTCTAGCACATGAATTTCTTCAAAACTAGTGTGCATGATATCTGGAGAGAATGTTGGGGCTGTATAGGGGTTTGCCTCAATCAAACCCCCATTTTGGTGTTCCCACCTCCACGAACAACCAAGAAGATAGAGAAAGAGAGAGTGAACAAAGTGTGTGGTGAAATAAAAACCAACTCAAGAGTAGAACCCGTACCACAAATTAGGAGTGATAAAAGCAATCCCCACTCAAGGAGGAGAATTCGTATCACAAAAGAGGTGATAAAAGCAAACCCTGCTTGAGGAGAACCCGTATCACCAAGTATGCGAATAGTAGGGGATATGGAATCCTAGGATGCTCACAAACATGAAATGAAGGAGATGAAGTTGTAAGAGTGGAGCTAAGAGAGCTTGAAGTTGCTACCACAAGTTATATTAAGTTGTGCAAGAGAAATAGCAAGAGTAAGAAAGGAGAAAAAGGTCAGAGCCAAAGCTAGGAAGATTCAGAAGAAGAAAATATATGAAAAGAATGGATTAAAAGGGTAGAAAAGAAGCTTCTTGGGAAATTACAAAGAATCCTGAGTCGTTTCCACCAACACATTAGTTGACAAGTGGAAAACATGATAAAAAATAGTCTTCTGAGCGTTGACACGTCACAGGATGCTAGCATGGCACGTAGACGTCTACGCGGTGCGCTTGTGTATGGACACGTTACCCTACAAAACAACACAAACGGGAAAAGCACCAAGTTCAACAAAAAGTTAACACGCAAGGGTGGCTGCTGAAAAGGGGTACTGGAGCATCCTAAGAGGGAGAAAGTCTGATGCAAGGGTTAAAATGAGCCTACTCAAGATGCTAAGGGAGTGGACATTAAAGCGGATGTAAGAATGTATACAAAATTGTGAGGGGTACAATTTTACGCTTATACATTTTTCCCCCACTTTAGCGGGGCATATGAATCTATGCTAATATGTGTAAGGAAAATCAGATGCGGAAAATAATTCTCCTAACGTCAATACCTCATAAAAGAATGTAGATTCACTTTAAAATTTACAATTACAGTCCAATTAAGATGCACTATGAAACAAACAACAGAAATAGAGTATTTGACAAACACACATGAACACCAGATATACGTGGGAAAACCCTTATGGGAGAAAAACCCACCACACCAAGAGAAATCACTTTGTATTACAGTAATGAAATTACATACAAATTCTAGACTTATCTTTTTGGTGTCATTATACAGCAGCATTCACCATTAACATTCTTGTACAGGAATCTTCATATTACAGTCCACAAAATTCATCCACTGATACAATCACTCAACAACCTGTCGATACAACCAACCAATTACAAACTGCAATCACAGAGTATATCCATGTCAAAATATGTCTATAGAACTTCCTCACAGAACCATCGCAACTGACTGTCTTCCAACTGTTCCTATTCGGCTCCTCCTATTCGTCCACGAGATGCCACATCAGATAGTCTTACTCGGTCAACAAAATTCGCAATGTACTGGCATCTCGGTGAGACACTAACAGTGTCTCGCCGATGCCACATAAACTTCATATCAATGTCGCCAAGAGACTCTGTTATAGCTAAGATGTTCTATCAAGCCTCATGAGTTACACCGAGTCACTGAGTAGTCGCCCAGACCTATCGCATTCGCTAGGAGATCATAGCGAGTCACCAAAGGTATACCGAAGACACAAGTCATATCAAGCTCCAAAAGATAGTCGGAAAAACATACCGATATCGCCAAGAGGTTTCTCTGAGACATAAAGGTTACCCTGAAGTGTTCACCCATCGCCAAGACATTTCCCTTCACTGAGAGAACATACCGATCTCCATATGTTACCCCGAAGAATCCAACATAAAACAAAGTTGACGAGACATGTAGCTCTCGCTAAGACTTCTCACTGAGCTCTATGACTTACCCCGAAAGCTTCATTTGTTGCCAAGAGTTATACCGAAGATCCCACAAGATGTTCCTATCGGTGAGACCTTCAACATTCACTAAGACTTCTTTCCAGGACTGAGTTACCCCGATAGCCATCGGCTATCGGCAAGACATTCACCATCGCTAAAAGGTTTCTCCGATCGCTTTGAGTTACTCTGAAGAACGTATGGATGTTTCCCCGTTGGCGTGACTTTCTCCGTTAACTGGGACTTCTCACCGAGCCATACGTTACGGTGAAGACACCAACAGTATTCCTGTCAGTGAGACATTAGCTTTCGCTAAGACGCTTCACCGAGCTGCAGTGTTACACCGAAGATCATGGTCGCAAGAGTCTCCCCGAAATATGATTGAATGGCCTGTCGGCCAGAGGTCTCTCGAGCGCTGAGGTCATAACGAATACACTATGTCACAACGATAGACTCCACAGTGCAACCTTTCGGCAAGACATTTGCAAGGTCACAGTGACCTGTTCAAAACATAATGAATCAAGCTACTAGTCAGCTAGACAAAGAAGAAGTCACACCGACTTAGCTCTAATGGAGGTTTCAACCTATATAGTTTGAGGCACTTATTTCCAACAATATGCACGCTAAAGGAAATCTATTGAACATAAATAACATCATATGCCAAAAGGATACTGTAGAGGAAGCAAATAATTCTTCAAACCATGGATGCATACCCCCAAGCTGAAGACCTACAAAACCAATGTGTTAGACAAGAAAAACCTACACCAGACAACAATGTTAGAACATAAAAAGCTAAAGGATTCGAGTCGAAAAAGTAAAGAGACCTTGATGTAGAAGGTTGTCTCAATACTATGCATCATCCCCAAATTAAGGAATTACGCATAGAAGAATTCTAAGGTGAAGGGAGGAAGGGAATATACTTAGGATGAAGAAGATGTACATCTCTGATCTAGTACACGCAAGTTGAGAAAAGAGATAAAAATGAATGCAAGAGTGATAAAAGCAACCCCCGCTCGAGGAGGAAAACCTGTATCACGAAGTAAAAGTGATAAAAGCAATCCCCACTCAAGGAGGAAAACTCGTATCACAAAATATAGGTGATAAAATAAATCCTCGCTCAAGGAGGAAAGCCCATATCACCAAACATAGGTGATAAAAGCAATCCTTGCTCAAGGAGGAAAACCCGTATCACCAAAGATAGGTGATAAAATAAGTCCCTGCTCAAGGAGGAAAACCCATATCACCAAATAGGTATGTAAAGGAGCTCTACAGGTTCTCGGTCCTGCAAAGCAAGTAAGGAGACAGTTGTGTGGACCGTCATCAAGTTGGAAGACTTTCAAAGGGGTCCCTCAAGAATCCTTCAAAAGAAGAGGGGTCCACTCAAGGGACACACTATTTGAAAATCGAGGTCTAGTTAGGCTTCCCCCAAGCTAGATGCAAAATAATTCATTTGAGAGAAAATATTTCAAAGAGGTCCCTCAAGAACCCTTCAAAAGAAGATGGGGTCCACTCAAGGGACGCTTCAATTGAAAGACATAGAGAAGAGAGGGGGTCCTTAAGAAGGACACACATCTCCAAAATGAGTTATCACTACCTCCAACATATAGGGGAGGAGAACCATGCGAGACACTTAGCACATACAGGATAGAGGTAGACCTTGATATCACTTGTCAAGCAAAGAAAAGGTAGGTGCATCAATCAAACGGGAGTTTGATGGCACCTGAGTCTTGCAATTGTTGTATTTTATCCTTCCAGGCCTTACATTCCCTAGTGGAATGGCCAAGCACTTGATGGTATGCACAAAAAGAATGCTTTTCTTTATCATGTTTATGAATTTTCTTGTGTGTAGGAGAAGGAATAGTGATTAAGCGGGCTTTTAGAAACCGCAGCAAAATATGCTCTTGCTCAGATAAAGGATGAGGAGTAGGAAGCAACCCTTTCTCTTGTGGAGAAAGGTTTGACTTCTCACAAGAAGAAGAAGAAGGTACAAAGATAGAAGATAAAGGAGGAGGATCTCCATAGGGAGTGTTATTCCAATGAGGGGGAACATACTCTTCTATGGGATCACCATTTTCCTTCTTGACAAGACTACCGACACTAACCTCCTTAACATAAGTGTGATCATCTTCCTTAGAAGGGGGATCAACACTAAGAATATTACAATTTGCATTCACCTTATCCCATGATATAAAAGAATGATCATCTTTGCTAGCGGGTTTAGATGATATTATCAGAAGGTCTAAGCAGATCGGGTCGACTTTATATTCCTGAATGAAGGAATCTGTAAAGTCTAAAGAACCCCAATCATCACCAAGACATGCATTATTTCGAGAAGAGTTAGAAGGAGCACACTTAGGACTCCTTGCTTTAGAAGGATCTTCTTCAGGGACATCTATCTCAAGAGTATCCTTTGTGGTAGATACTGTTGGAGTAAACATTGACACACTGGAAGACACCGAAGGAATGAGAGTAGGAACAACTAAAGCCTGACCAACATTTGCCATCTCACATAAGTGCATAGCCTTAGGGTCAGCCTTGACTTTGACTACTTTATTGTTAGCAATGAACTTAATAGACTTATGCAAGGTAGATGGGACTACACCCATAGCATGAATCCATGGCCTACCAAGAAGAAGGTTATATGGTAATTTTTCTGACATAACATATACAAGGGTAGGTACGTTAATGGGTCCCAACCTTAAAGGCAAGACTATCATGCCTAGGGCTTGTCGACCGACATTATCGAACCCACAAATGATAATAGAAGGATTAAGAGAAGATGAGTCAATATTAATCTTAGGAAATAGATCAATACTACACACATTGAGTGCCAAACCAGCATCAACAAGAGTACGTCTAATGCCAATTTTATTAATGTTGACTATAATCATTAGAGGATCCACTTGCTTTTGCACTTCTGAAGGTGGGAGTTCTTGTAGATATAATGTAACATTCGGAGAATCTACACGAATATATGTCATCAATGCATCAACATCCGTTGGCCTAGCAGAAGAAGGAAAGAGGATCTTTTACAAGGCTTCCTAAAGCATACCTTGATAAACCAGAGCAAACTGAATCAATTCCCATAGTGAGATCTTATCCAGAGTAACCAGAGGTTGCTCGACAAGATCATAATCATTAGGTGCTTTAGTTGTAGGTTTAGGTGCTTGAAGGAGGCTTGGTTGTTTATTCTTTTTATTCTCATGAGTATGGGCTACCACTCTATAAGAGGGAGCCTTAGAAGGATCACCATCAAATGGATAACCATCAATAGAAAAAATCCTTTTAGAAGAAGGACTAGTTGGAGTCACATAAATAACCGGTCTCTTAGGTCTTTGAGGGGTAGCAGAGACATAGATTACATTTACTGAATCATCACAACTAGTGGAATAATTATTTGAATACATATTCTCAACATCGATCCAAATAGGATCAAATGTGGAATAATTATTTGAAGAGACATTCTCAACATCGATCCATGGAGAATCATATGTGGAAGGAGATTCACCATTCACTAATGCATCATCTCTAGAGAGAGTGCATCAGAGAAATCATGAGATTAATCATTCATGAATGCATCATCTCTAGAAGAGAGTGCATTGGAATGGAGACAAGATTCATCATTCACCAATGCAACATCTTTAGAAGAGAGTGCATTGGGATGAAAAGAAGGTAAAGTAACATTAAGAAAGGTATCAATTCTTCTTCTTGCAACAAGATATCCTCCAAAGCAAGAGGAATCTCGTGAGAAGGATCAGAGACACCAAGTGACATGGGAAAAGCCAAGTCACCATTACATGCATGAAATGGAATATCATTAAGATTTTGAACAAAATTAGAAACTGAACTAATAGCAGAAGATATTAAATCCATTATAATTTTTTCAATTTTTTCTATGCTCTAGTAATTTGCATTTTCAAAGGTCTTTGGAGCGGAATGTGAGGTTGGAACTTGTGTCGGTCCCTAAAATTCAACACTGAGTCAAAATTTATGACCCCGCCAAGTAGGGGTAAATAAATTCCTAGTTTTTGAAGAACACTATTCTTCACATCAGGTTCACCAAAATGTAGAAGAGGGGGATTCACTACTCATGAGTTCTCGTCGTTTAGAGAGCCTCATGGGGAAAACTTCCCTAATCTACCTCAATGGAACAACACAAAAGTTTCAGAATCTAAAAGAGAAGGTCACAAATATTTTTTGGACAAACTGACAAGCTCCCAACCAAAGGACGTTAGCGCAGAATACAAACGACGAGGCACATTGGTGTCCCAGAGGCACGCTGGCGTCTCGTATGGACCAGAGAACTAGAGTGTTTCAAAAAATAGCAAAGTGAATGCTTCTATTCGATTGCTAAAAACTTACAAAATACAAAAAAGTAACAGAGTGTAATAGAACTGAAATAAAGTAAAGTAGACAAGATAAAGATAAAGGAGAAGAAAGGAAAGGAAATACTTACAACCATGCAAGTGATGAAGCCTCTAGCACGTGAATTTCTTCAAAACCAATGTGCATGATATCTGGAGAGAATTTTGGGGCTGTATAGGGGTTTTCCTCAATCCAACCCCCGTTTTGGTGTTCCCACCTCCACAGAAAACCAAGAAGATAGAGAAAGAGAGTGTGAACAAAGTGTGTGGTGAAAGTAAAAACCACTCAGGAGTAGAACCCACACCACAAAGTAGGAGTGATAAAAGAAATCCCCACTCGAGGAGGAGAACCCGTATCACAAAAGAGGTGATAAAAGCAAACCCTACTCGAGGAGGAGAACCTGTATCACCAAGTAAGTATGCGAATAGTAGGGGATATGGAATCCCAGGATGCTCACAAGCATGAAATGAAGGAGATGAAGTTTTAAGAGTGGAGCTAAGAGAGCTTGAGAGAGCTTGAAGCTACTACCACAAGCTATATTAACTTGTGCAAGCAAAATAGAAAGAGTAAGAAAGGAGAAAAAGGTCAGAGCCAAAGCTAGGAAGATTCAGAAGAAGAAAATAGATGAAAATAATGGATTAAAAAGGTAGAAAAGAAGCCTCCCAGGTGGTTACAAAGAATCTCACGCCGTTTCCACCAACAAACTTAGCTGACAAGTGGAAAACATGCTCGAAAATGGTCGTCTAAGCGTTGACACGTCACAAGACGCTAGCGCGGCAGGCGGAAGTCTGTGTCGTGCGCTAGTCTCTGGACACGTTACACTACAAAACAACACGAATGGGAAAAGCACCAAGTTCAACAAAAAGTTAACACGCAAGGGTGGCTACTAAAAAAGGGTGTTGGAGCATCCTGAGAGGGAGAAAGGTTGATGCAAGGGTTAAAATGAGCCTACTCAAGATGCTAAGGGAGTGGACACTAAAGCGGATGCAAAAATGTATACAAAATTGTGAGGGGTGCAATTTTACGCTTATACATTTGTATATGTGTATACATTCGATAAGAATATTAAAAGAAAATACATTCAACAAGTAGATTTATTGATTGAATACATTGGTATTCTTTTTGAAACATAAATTCTGGTCTTATCAACTATGTTCCACTAACATCACAATAAAAATACAAAATCATCTTCAAAAGCACAACTAAGAATCAGTATTTATCATTGTAAATCAATAGTTTGAATTGCTTGGGAAAAGAAACATAACATTATTCTCCAATCATTATGTTATAGACATAAAATAAACATTTATTTCTCTATGTCTATTTAGAACATTGCAGTGTCTACATTCTATTCACATAAACTTATCAAGAAAGTATTGGGATCAATCTGCATTATCTATGTTGTCGACTTAAAATTCTTCACATACTATTATTTAATGGTGTTGTCGACCTCATGTCGAGGCACAATTTATCACTTGGAAAGTACAAATTATATTCTACTATTAATCGAATCTATATGATTCTATGCATAGTCGACGAGCATAGACACACACACAGACACACATATATATATGTTCCTTCAAGAAGTAACGAGAAGGAATTCATAAGCTATGAGGGATTTTCACATACCCTCAACCTTTAATGGTCGATATTACTGTTTGTCATAGAACGATAAAACACATGTAGTATTATATGCAATAAAAACAATGAAACCATAGTCACAATAGAATGATAGTATCATTCCCAATCTATACTCTAAACAAAGCTTGTTCATTCGGCTCAGATGAAATAACAATATAACATAGGGATACATTCCCTAATATGCATTTACATGCTTAAAGATCGATCTCGGTCTATAAAAATTTATACTAGGTTGATAAGATTCATTTCTACTATGCTCGAATAGGACGAAGTAAACCGTCTATCAACCTACAATGAGATTGGTGATATTATCCTCCCATTATTATGAACATGGGGTAGAATGATTGGATCATTTGGAGTTAAAATTTTCTCTTGAATGGTCCATACCATTCAGCCCTATAAATTAGATTACATACATTGTGTTGTGAATGAGGGTATTGTTTGAATGGATTTCATGGGTGGTTGACACCAAAAGGGGTGTCTTCCACCACCGCAAACATATCAATGTTTTAGATTCAACACTTAATAACATTCGAACCAAGCTCGAATATAGTCCTTTCAAATGATCATGCTTAGCATGTCGTTAGAAAACGAAGAAAAAAATGGGGTTTTCTTTCCCCCAACATGGCTTATAAAATTATACCACAAATAAAATGGAACAGGCCATGGTTTAAAACACATAAAAATGACGAGGCACTCGATTTCCAAAAAGATGAGCTTTGCTCAAGAGTAAATAGAAAAATTGAAATACTTTGAAGGAAACATGCTAAGAGGGCATCGTTCTTACCTATGAATACAAGATCGATGCTTTTTCCTCTGTTAATGAATTCGGCTATCACCCTTTCTTTTCATGCTTTTTCTTCTTGCTGCCTTTTTCCCAAATCCTTCTCTGCTTTTTTCCTAATTGACCAACCTCATTCAAATTTCCACCAACTTTTCCCCTCGATTTCTACATTCTATTCTTGGAATGGTATTTACTCTCCATTCTTCCACTATCTAGCCTCCCACTCCCCTGTCGTCGGCATTGTCCATCGATTGCCAATATGGAAAGGGGTTGGCATTTGAAGGGGGTTTATGAAATTAATCACTGTTATCGCTTCTACCATGCAATTTTTCTTGAGTTAGAATTAAATATATAAAGAAAACTTATCATTTGAATTTAGTATAATATGGTTACACACACACCTATGTATGTATGTATGCATGTATGTATGATGTATGTATGTATGTATGTATGTATGTATGTATGTATATGTGCATTTTTAATGCATATATATATGTATTTGTAATTATTTCTCCTATCAGGAATTTATTTTTCAATTTTTTTTAAAGAGCCAAAAAACATAATCATTTTTCTCATGATAGTTAAGTAAAATCATATGCATTTTTTTGTTTCCATCATGTAATTAGCTTTAGAATAGACAAGGTAAGACATATAATTTCATGAATTTGTTTCTTCCATTCAAGTTTCCTATTTATTCATTCATGATTCACACAAAAAAGAATGATATTTTCCATTTACAAGACAAATGCAAATGTCATGGTCTACTATGGTATGTGAGATTCCAAATTCCAATCTTGCTTACCGTTCATCTTCTAGCAAAGAATCCTTGACTCAACCAAGTTCTTGTTCTTCAACCTATTCATACACACACACATTCTTTCACTTTCCAACTTCATTAGTAACCTTTAATGGATAATCATTACGAAAAACTCTTTTAAATCCTAAAATTGCAAGATAATCATTTTTTTCAAATACTATTGCATTTATCAAATCCATAAATACTAAATGATAAATTCCATTTTTTTTTCAAATATTCAATAAACTTAACATTATTAAATGCAAGCAATGAAATTGAGATGTCACATCCTTCCCTACTAGGAAGAGACATTGTCTTGATGTCTGATCAAACAAAATTGATTCAGATAAGTTCATTTCAACATCAATCATATTGTTTTTTAAGCCAAAATATCATAACAGATAAGTCCAAAATATTAAGCAACAATATATAGTAAACCATCAATAGTCTATCTAAGAAAGAGAATGAGGAAAGGAGCATTCTATTTCCTCTGCATCCTCCCATGTAGCATTGTCCTTCGAATACTAATCCCATTGGACCTTATATTGAACAATGTCTCTTTTTTGCAACTTGACGTTGCATCTATCTAGAATTCTAATGGACTCCACCAACACCACTCCCAAATCATTTACCTATAAAGAATGTCAATCAAGTATATGAGATGCATCTAGGTGGTAAAATTTGAGCAGAGAAACATGAAACACATTATGGAGTCGAGCTAGAGTAAGCGGTAGAGCAAGTCTGTATGCAACCGAGTTGATTACTTCCAACACATCAAACATGCCCACGTATCTCAGAGCCAACTTGGATGATTTTCCAAAGGTAATAGAACTCTTATGCGGCTTGACTCTTAAAAAGACCTTATCCTCAACTGCAAACTATCTAAAGGTTCTATTTCTATCGACATAGCTCTTTTTTCTATCGCCTCCTTCAATCTGCCCTTGATGAGTCTCATCTACTCTTCCATTTCTTTTCAACATTTAAGGACCCACTATGATCATGCCTTCCAACTTGTCCCAACTGATGGGGGTACAATTTTTTTGTTGAATATAGGGCCTCAAAAGGTGTCATATTTAAGGATGCATGATGAGAGTTATAAGAAAATTCTACCAGTGGTAGACACTCTTCCCATTTATACCGTTGATCCATACAATACATTCAGAGGATATCTTCTATTACTTAATTCCCTCACTCGATTTGACTGTCGATTTGAGGATGATAGACTGAACTAAATTTTAGCTTAGTCCCCAATGCTGCATTCAAGGTTGTCCAAAACCTTGATGTCATATGTGTATCTCTATCAGATATAATGGTCTCTGGGACTCCATGTGAGCAAAATATCTCTTGGAAAAATTTCTTGGCTAAGGTCAATGATCCATCCTTAAGATTCCCTGTAATAAAATGTGCCATCTTAGTCAACTTATCGATTACTACCAAAATGACATCATATTTGTTCTTGCTTAGAGGTAACCCCTATACAAATTTCATGCTTATCACTGTCCATTTGTACTTAGGTATGTCATGAGGGTAAAGGAGCCCTGTTGGATGCACGTGCTTAGCCTTAACTCGCTAACACTCCAAGCATTTGGCTACGTACTCCACTACATCCTTCCTGATTTTTGGTCAATAATACAAGGTTTTCAATTTTGTGATCATCTTTGTATCTCTGGGGTGTCCTAAATATGGTGCATTGTGGACTTCTTCTAGGACCAGCTTCCTAAGCTCTCCAGATTTTGAAATATACATCCACCTCTGGTACCTTAATATACCATCCGATTCAAACTCATACCCATCGAATCGATGGTCTGAAAAATTCTCTTTTAGAGCCTTTTTAACCCTTTCATAATGCACATCTCCTTGTAAGTGTTGCATCACTTTCTACCTCAAATTGGATATCGTAGAGGTCATGGCTACTAGATTTCTTCTTTTACTAAGAGCATCTACCACTCTATTTTCCTTTCTTTTTATATACTCAATTCTGAAATCATACTCGTTAAAGAATTCTATCCATCTCCTCTATCGTGCATTGAGGTTTGGTTGAGTGAAGATGTATCTCAATCCCAAATAATCTATTTTGAGCTCAAATGGATTTCCCAAAAGATAATGTCTCCAAATTTGTAAGGCATGCACTATAACTGCTAATTCTAGATCATGTGGCATGTAATTTACTTTGCATTGTTTCAGCTTCCTTGACTCATACACCACTACTTGCCCATCTTGCATTAACACTGCTCCTACACCGTCTCCTAAAGCATCTGATCACTGAGAAAAAACCATTGGGATCAAGTATAGTAAGCACTATGGATATCATGAGCTTCTCCTTCAATTTTTGGAATGATTTCTCACACTTCTTGGTCCACTCAAACCTTCTTCCTTTCTTTTGAAGTGAATTTATTGGGGCTGCAATAAGAGAAAACCCTTGCACAAATTTCCTGTAATATTCAACAAGGCCTTAAAGCTTCATACCTTTGTCACACCCTGAGGCACCTTTCATTCCACAATTTCTTTTATCTTTTCAAGATCCACAAAGACTCCCTCAGCTGAAATAATGTGATCTAGGTAGTGCACCCTATCCTTATAAAATGAGCACTTGGATAGCTTTCCAAAAAGCTTCTTCTCCTATAGATGTTTTAAGACTATCCTCAAGTGTCGATCGTGTTCCTCTATAGACTTGGAGTAGACCATAATTTCATCAATAAATATTAGGAAAAAATCATCCAAAAAGTCTTGGAACACATTATTCATAAGATTCATGAAAGTCGCAAGTGCATTGGTCAATCCAAACAATACAACAGTGAACTCATAATGCCCATATTGAGTTTGGAATGCAATCTTTGGTATATCTTCTTCCTTTATTCTCAACTGATGATAACCAAATCTAAGATCTATTTTTGAGAATATTGACATTCCCTTCATTTGATCAAATAGTTCCTCAATCCTTGGAAGGGGATATTGATTCTTGATGGTCACCTTGTTCAACGTCTGATAATCAATACACAGACACAAGGTTTTATCCTTCTTTTTCACAAAGATAACTAGTGTTCCCTAAGGTGACACACTGGGTCTAACAATCCCTTTATGCAATAACTCCTATAACTGGGCTTTCAATTCATATAGTTCAATGGTGGTCATCCTATATGGGGCCTTAGACTGAGGCTTGAATATGGGCACTAAATCAATGGAGAAATCAAATTCTTGCTTTGGAGGCATCTCGATGAGATCTTCGGGAAACACATCTCAGAATTCCCTAAGGATTGGACAATCATCTAGGTATGGTTTCTCATTGTTAGGTTCAATGACATGCACAACATATATGACACAACCCTTTCGTTGAGCCCTCTTGAGCTACATAGCTGAGATTTTCCTAAGTTTTAGGGGTCTTTGTATCCCATGAATCTCAACCAGGTATCCATAGTCATCCAAAAAAATCACCATCTTATCCTCACAGTTTACAATATCTTTGTGCTCAGTTAACCATTTGATTCCCAAGATTATATCATAGGACCCTAGAGGGGCCACATAAAGATCAACCTAGGTCAGGAATTTGGGAAGTTCTAACTCACTACAAAAGAAACATGAATCTGCTTCCCTCTCTACTTGATTTCCATACTAAATTGACCATTAGTTTCTCAAATATTCAGATCTCATGGGTAGCTTATAAACCATTCTAGGATCTATAAAACACTCAATAGCTCTAGTATCTATCAAAATAGAAATGGTTTGACCATAAAGCTTACTCGTAAATCTTATCAAAGAAGCCTAGTACTCTTCTTTCTTGTTATCTACCGCCACATGGATCTTGTGTTGCAAGGTCTGCTAGTAGTTTCCTGCCTTTCGTGATTTCAACTTTTGAGGGCAGTTAGATGCATAATGGTCTCCCTAACAAGTGTAACATCCATTACGTAGTCCTTTTCAACCTCCAGACCTATCCTCCTTTGAGTTCCTCTGGTTGCTATCAAATTTGTTGTTTCCCTTATTAACCCTTTTTTTCCTTCCACCTTGGTTGCCTTCTTCCTTTTCTAGAGGGTCGCCTTCTATTTTCAAATTTATAATTTTATGGGACTTATTTCCCTTTTTTCCATCACCCTTCTAGAACTTTTTGTTTCTAAATCAAGGCTTGAGGTCTGAATCCTTCCGAAGATTGGACAACTGATGCAACTTTTGTTCTTGCTTAATGTCCTTCTCAAAAGCTTCTACCATTGTAAGGGTGTTGTGGAGTCTCAGTCCCAATATAAAATTTTGAATTTGGAAACACTCATTAGATTGATACTGTGGCACATACTTGAGAAAATTGGTAAACTTCTCCCAATATTGAACTACTGTCAGGCCACCTTGGGTCATATTTTGAAATTCAGTCATCTTCTTGTCAAAGAAAAATTGTGGTAGCTACCTCTTCCTAAAAGATTGGAGGAAAAACTCCCAAATGATATCCTTTGGCTGCAGTCTCTCCTCTACCTTCTCGGTGTCCCACCAAGTAGATGCTTCTCCAGATAGTTGATATACAACCCAAAAAAAATTGGTTTGGTTTGATAGGTTGTAGAACCCAAAGTATTTTTCCGTCTCTATGATCCAAGCCTTGGCTCCATCTCCGATGGCCTTTCCATCAAATTTCAATGGTGCTACTTTTTTAAGATCTTTCCCTAGTTCTTCCTCAGTTCAACCTTGATCAAGATCCCCTTGACCCCTTTCTCCTTGTTTAGGTACCTTGTTCCTAAGATTCTGATATTCCTACACCCCTCATACCTCTTGTTCTGAATAGTCCATTCAAGTTTCTTTCTAGTTTAGGAATTCCAAGATTTGGTGTAGCCTCTTGCTCATCTTGTTGTCCTGCTCGCTTCTTGTCTGTTGGTCACCATGATGACTCACACTCAACCTGCACCATAGTCATGTTTAGTAGATCTTAACACAAGTTTTTACATTTAAACAATTGCATCTACACAATACTATGCACACAAGATGTAATCTAAAAGAGATATACACATTCATTCACATCAAGACAAGTCTTCAAGTTTCATGCTCTAGATCAACAAAAAAATTACTTCCTTTGTTTGTATTAAATATGGATTTAAAATGATCCTTATTTACAAAAGTTTTTCCATACTAATTAGTTCCCTCATTATCGGAAAGAGGACATTCCTCTGGATCCTCATCCGAATTTACATCATCCCTCTTGGGTGAGGTAATACATGCACACAATTACTCCTCCTCTTTAGTTAGTAGAAGTGCATTAGGTCCACATCCTATTGGCCAATCTCTAAATACGAAGGGTTTCTTAGTCTTAAGAGTTCATTTAGAATCCTCAATCATATTTCCTCTCTCCAACTTAAGTCATGTGAGGGCGTGTGCTAGAGTTTCATCGTTGGGAATCTCAGGTTGGTCCTTGAGGTTGGGATTCTCTTCATTTATGACTTGCTTCTTCGAAGCCCTAGTGGTTTTTCCCTTCTTACTCTCGGACTTGGACCTCCCCATTTTTTGCAACCAATTTAGATTGGTTATTTTCTAAGTAACTCAATTCCAATTAAGGTTCTACTATTTGCTAATCCAATCATCGTGGGCTCATAGGCCTAGAGTTGAGCCCTAAGCTCTGATACCAAATGTAACATGCTCAACTAAATTTTCTCAAAAAATTATTAATTGGCATCATGAATATAAAATTTAAGACATAAATCCCATAGCTATTTTCCAAGATAGCAATTTCATGTCCATAAGGAAACAACAAATCTGAATATATTCATTTCCAAGTGTCAATAGTAAATATACATCTTTGACTTGGCCTTCAATCACCACATAGTCAATAGAATAATTATAATAATTTCAATAATTGCAATAATTTCAATAGTGATACAAGTACATAAAATAGGATTCCATTTATATTCCTCTCTGATAGCTCGCCTCCACTGGTGGACGAGAATATGGTTGAGGTGCTTTTCCACCCAACCATGAAGCAATGCTTCCACGAAATTCTTTTTCCCATCAAAGAATACCCAAACCTACACGAAACACTTAGCAAGAGATATAGTTTGCAAGGTGGAATCTGTGTGTTCCTAACTACATGCATTTCTATCAAATCGTAGAACATGCAAGCTCCATGTTAGGTAAATAAAATATATAACAGAGACAAGATAAATAATAAACAGTCTGTTTCATAATAATAAAATGACTGCAAAGCTCGGCCAAGCTCATGTTGCATAAAATGCAACTTAGGTTAGATTTGGGAAAGGAAATCTACACTCTCTGGCACCCATTCATGGAAGAAAAGCTTATCATATCAAAGGGGTATCCCTCCCTTTTAGACAATCTACTAGCATCATATCCCAATGTGCCACAGTCTATCATATTACTTTGTATCATTCCATTTCAAATTTATCAAACAAGTAATTCATCTAATTCTGGTATATCCATTCATCTATTCATCTTATAACCATATTTCCTTATGATTCATATTGAAATTCAACACTATTCCATTTCTTCAGTTCTTTCCATTGCAAATGAAATTAAACATTCATATTGAAATGAGTAAAATAAGGTGAATAAGAAGCTATGCCACATGTATGTGCACCTGCATAAATGATGAGTTTATGCACGAACACATATATGATTATTATTCATAGTTTGTATATGCATGTACATTTTATAAGAATACTAAAAGAAAATCCGTTCAACAAGTAGATTTACTGATTGAATACATTGGTATTCTTTCTGAAACATAAATCCTGGTCTTATCAACTATGTTCCACTAACATCACAATGAAAAGACAAAATCATCTTTAGAAGCACAACTAAGAATCAATATTTATCATTGTAAATCAATAGTTTGAATTGCTTGGAAAAAGAAACATAACATTATTCTCCAATCATTTTGTTACAGACATAAAAAAAACATTTATTTCTCTATGTCTATTTAGAAAATTGCAGTTTCTACACTCTGTTCACATAAACTTATCAAGAAAATATTGGGGTTGATCTGCATTATCTATGTTGTTGACTTAAAATTCTTCACATACTATTTTTTAATGGTGTTGTCGGCCTCATGTTGAGGCATGATTTATCACTTAGAAAGTATTGAGTATATTCTACTATTACTCAAATTTGTATGATTTTATACATGGTCAACGATCACACACACACACAAATATGTACCATCGAGAAGTAATGAGAAGGCATTCACAATCCATGAGGGTTTTTCACATACCCTCGGCCTTTAATGGATGATATTTTTGTTTGTCATAGAATGATAAAACACATGCAATATTATATGCAATAAAAACAATGAAACCACAGTCACAATAGAACAATAGTATCATTCCCAATTTATACTCTGAACAGAGCTTGTTCATTTGGATCAAATGAAATAATAGTATAGCATAGGGACAAATTCCCTAATATACATTTACATGCTTAAAGACCGATCTCAGTCTATATAGATTTATACTGGGTTGATAACATTCATTTCCACTATGCTCGAATAGGACGAAGTAAACCGTCCATCAACATACAATGAGATTGGCGATATTATTCACCCATTATTATGAATATGGGGCCGAATGATATGGATCATTCAAAGTGAAAAATTTCTCCTAAATGGTCCATACCATTTGACCCTGTAAATCAGATTACATATATTGTGTTGCAAACGAGGGTATCCTTCAAATGGATTTCATGGGTGGTTGACACCAAAAGGGGTGTCTTCCACCACTGAGAACATATTGATGCTTCAGATTCAAGACTAAATAACATGTGAGCTAAGCCCAAATATAGTCCTTTCAAATGATCATGCTTAGCATGTCATTACAGAATGAAGGGAAAAAATGGGGTTTTCTTTCCCCCAGTATGGATTCTAAAATTACACCACAAGTAAAATAGAATAAGCCACGGTTTGAAACACATAAAAATGAAAGGGAACTTGATTGCCAAAAATTCAGATTCTCTTTTGAATGTAACAAGGCCCATGGGCCTAATGGCTTTCCTTTTCTGTTTTTCTAGTCGTGTTGGGAGATCATCTCTGAGGATGTGATTAATGCTACTAAGGATTTCTTTGGCTCAAGAAGTCTTCTCAAAGAGCTTAATGTGACATTCATTGTTTTGATTCCCAAATCTACTAATGCAAAGAGCTTTGGTGAGTATCACTCGATCAGTCTCTGTAATTCTATTTATAACTTTTTTTCGAAAGTTCTTTCCATTAGATTACAAAAATGCTTGCCAAATTTGATCTCAAAGCATAGAGTGGATTTGTTAAGGGTCGTCAAATTCTTGATTCTATCATTACTTTTCATGAGCTTTCTCATTCCATTAATGTTTCCAAAAAACTGGGTTTCTTCTTAAATTTGGACTGCTCAAAGCTTATGACAGAGTTAGTTGGAGATTTCTTTTGAATGTATTGGACCAGTTTGGTTTCTGTAAGAAGTTTCTTTAGCTTGTTGAACAACTCATTTCTTCTCCTTCGTTTGTTGTCCTAGTGAATGGTTCTCCTTCTCCATTCTTCTGGATTTTGTGTGGGCTGAGGCAGCGAGACCCTATCTCGCCGCTTCTCTTCATTCTAATGGCGAAGGCTCTGGGTCATAATATCCAGAAGGCACTTCATGCTGGTGCTCTAAGGGGTCTATCACCTTCCTCCAAATGTGTTCTGATTACTCATCAATAATTTGTTGATGACACTATTTTGATGGGTGATTCCTCTATTAGGGAAGTTAGATTTGTTAAGAGGTCGTTGGCTGACTACAAGAAGGCTTCTGGTCAGAGGATCAATCTTCCTAAGAGTCATATTTTCTTCCTCAATACTCCTAAAGCTTTGCAACTTAAGCTTGCTATAATCCCGTCTTGCAATAGAGGTGAACTCTCGTCTTCTTATCTGGGACTCCCTTTGTATATCTCTAAGATTCCAAATTCCTTTTGGTTGGGTTTATTGGAAAAATTCAATAGGAAGTTAGTAGGTTGGAAAGGTGCGCTCCTTAGTCGGGTAGGTAAAATTTAGCTTATTTCTTCCACAATCCAAAATTTGCCTCTGTACACTATAAGTCTTTTTAGGATTCCTGTAAAGTTTGAAGAAAAAATGGAAAAGATAATGAGAAGGTTCCTTTTTTCGGAGGTTGAGACCAAAGCCAAAATTCCTCTTGTGGCCTGGGAGTTGGTGTGTAGACCGAAGAAGTGGGGGGTCTTGGTATTAGAAATTTAAAATCTTTTAATAAGGCTCTTTTGTCAAAAACTGTTTGGAGGCTCCTAAATGGGGATGTTGGGTGGGCCTCTTTGGTGAGTAATAAGTATTTGTATGGATTGGAGAGACCTTGGAACTTGTTGTCTTCACAAGAGATCCCCCCTGGTTTGTGTTTTTGGAGGAATATTATTCTTTGCGGGGACTTGATTGCTAAAGGTGTTAAGTGGTTGTTGGGCAATGGTACAAGTATTATTTTTTGGGAAGATATTTGGTGTGGTGTCAACCGTCTTATTTGTCTTATTTTGAGGATGGGGAGTGGAAAATGTTTGAGGATTGGGACTCATCTTTGAAGGTTCTAAAGGATTTCTTGTGTAAGATTTAGATCCCCTCTTTTCCTAGATCGGATAGAGTCATTTGGGCCCCCTGTGCTAGCGAAAAATTTTCAGTGGCTTCTGCTCTCTTGAGTTCTTTGGAAGTGCCTGCATTTTTTCCTTTCTGGGGGAGGTTATGGAATAAGAAGTTGATTCCTAAAGTGAATGTCTTCTTCTAGCTACTTATGCAAGGTAAAGTTTTAATGCAAGACAACCTTTGTAAGAGAGGGTTTGTGATTCCTAATAGATGTGTTCTCTGTGAAGCTGATGGTGAAAGTGCTTTCCACATTTTCCTTGGGTGTGATTATTCTTTTTCTCTTTGGAGTAAATTTCTCAAACTCTAGAATATTGGTTGGGTCTTTCCAGATTCTCTTGCTAAGTTCTTTGATCAATGGACTTTCCCTTCTTCCTCTCCTATTCTTCGGTGGCTGTGGGACCTTATGGCCCTGCGTATTTCTTGGGGATTATGGAAAGAAAGAAATAACAGGATCTTTTGTGAGTTTAAACTTAAGGTTGATAGTATTTTTATCAAGATACGATGGGCGATTCTGGATAACTTTTCTCTTATTCATTTTGATTCTACACAGTGTGTCCCTTCTGCTTGCATTGCTGGCTATGAGCTCCTGGTGACTTCTAACTAGAAGATTATTTTCATTCCTATTTTGAATTCTAAGTCAAGCTCAATTGCCAGTTTGAACACTAAATGGAATCCTCCTCCCTTTGGTTGGGTTAAAGTTGACTTTGATGGGGCAGTGAAGGGGAATCCCGAGCCTGTAGGATGTGGGGGGGTGTTAAGAAATGATGTTGGCAAACTCCTTGGCACGGTGGCACTCTTGTTGGGAACTCAAACCAATCATTGCACAAAGGAAGAGGTTGTGTTCATAAGTGTTAGATTTGCAATCAGTAAGGGCTACTCCAAATTATGGGTTGAAGGTGACTCTTTGAAAATAATAAATTATCTATGCAACACTCATCCTCCAAGTTGGAATGTCGATCAGCTCATTAAGGATACAATAATCATGTTACAATCTTGTGAGGAGACCTGTGTCTCCCACGTTTGTCCCTTCTGCTTGCCTTGCTGGCTATGAGCTCCTAGTGACTTCTAACTGGAAGATTATTTTAATTCCTATTTTGAATTCTAAGTCAAGCTCAATTTCCAGTTTGAACACTAAATGGAAGCCTCCTCCCTTTGGTTGGGTTAAAGTTAAATTTGATGTGGCAGCGAAGGGGAATCCCGGGCCTGCAGGATGTGGGGGGGTGTTCAGAAATGATGTTGGAAAACTCCTTGGCATGGTGGCACTCTTGTTGGGAAATCAAATCAATCATTGTATGGAGGCGAATGTTGTGTTCATAAGTGTTAGATTTGCAATCAGTAAAGGCTACTCCAAATTATGGGTTGAAGGTGACTCTTTAAGCATAATAAATTATCTGTGCAACACTCATCCTCTGAGTTGGAATGTTGATCAACTCATTAAGGATACAATAATCATGTTACAATCTTGTGAGGAGACCCGTGTCTCTCATGTTTACTGAGAACGAAACTCGTTGGAATATTTTTTTTCCAACGAGGCTGTCAATTTAAATTATTTTCATTCTTGGGAGGAGGGATCAATCCTTCCCAAGAAAGCTACGAGTTTATTAAGGAATGATGCCATGGGTTGAGTTGATGCAACATTCATGCTCTAGTACCTTCCTTTGTTTTGCACGCTTTATGGGTGTTTTTTTGCTCTTTGGTCTTTAGTTGAGTGTTATTCGCAAGGGTTTGGTGATTCTTGTGTTGCTAGCCATGGGCGGTGACAGGAGAAAAATCAAGCCACATTCCTATGGGGACATTCAAAGAAAGAAGAAGCTCTGGAATATTTTGTGCCATGGCAATTTTACTCCATTCTTGGAGAAGCTGCATGGGCATGACCCCAATGCCTTGATGAAATTTTTATCTTTCTGGCATAATCGTAAGATCAAGGTTAATGGTCTAGAAGTGTAGGTGAATGAGGAATTGATTGCTATTGTTACTAGGATTCCAATGGTTGGTCGTAAGTTCTTTAAGGATAAAAAGAGTAATGAGGAGACGACCTAGTTTTTTAAAGATGATGAGAGGAAGCAATTGGTTAAATTGGAGAGTTGGGGCTATGAGAGAAAATCCCTCAAGAAAATTTGGGCGAGCGTTGTTGAGGTGCTTATGCATTATGTGACTCTGGAGGGGAACTTTATGGCTATTCTTGGTCACCATTTTACTCTCCTCAACCATTTTAGACATGGTTTGTTCATTTTGTTTCCTTTCTTTTTGTTATCATCTTTAGAGGTCTCTGTATATGCTCATTTGAAGAATAGGAGGGCCCCCGTCCTCCATGAAGGGCTTATTTTATTGATTATGGAGCATGTTAAGTCTCTTATCCTTGCTCCTACCATCAAGGGAAAGGAGAAGACTTTAAGTGATGTGTCGTTGGGTTCAGAGTCCACTTTGGATGAGGAGGAATGGAATGAAGAGGAGGAGGACATATCTCTGACGGTTGCAGCTACTTCGAAGAAGAAGAGGAAGGTGGGTGGTTCTAAGAGTAACAAGACAGCTAAGTGGCCTGCCCTTTCTGAGAGTGAGGACACGTAAGTGGGATCAGATGATTCCTCTCCCAAAATTGTGGAGGTGGTTGGTAAGGATGTTGTAGGTGGTGTCCTTGAGGTGGGGACACATGATATTACTATGGGTTTGGTGGACAAGCCGCAGAAGCTATCGAAGCATTTGCTAACTTGAAGAACAAGGCCTTGAATGTTCCAGCTAAGAACCCTAATGTGTCTAGTGGTGGAAAGGATTCTGGTGATAAGATGGTGGCCATTGAGGATTCCCCAATGCAGGATATGTCCGAGATGGAGCAGGACAAGGAGTTAAGGTGTCTATATGAGGAGGATACGGAGAAGAAAAAAGATAAATAGGAGCCTTTGAAGGTAAATCCTCTTTTTGAGGATTTTTCTTACCTTGACGATGACGCTACCTCCATGTATGATTTGCTGGATATGGCTAGGGTTGGGGCCACTGGTAATTTTAAATTAGCTAAGTGAACTATGTAGGAGTTCAATAAGATTAATATTAAAATTAAATGTCTGAAGGAGAATCTGAAGAATGTTCTGAAGGGTTCAGTTCTGGACATTCTTATTGATAGAATGGTGGACCTTGAAGGTTCCTATCATGAATTCAAATCTCTATGTGATGAAAGGTCGGTTGCTCTGGAAGCCAAGGTTTTGGGTATGAATGTTGATATCAAAAAAGTAATGCAGGCATGTCATATCTCTGTGAAGAACAGTGTCGACTCCTTGGAAGTCATTTTTAGAAAGATTAGTGAGCTTAGGGAGGATCAGGTTTATTTGTCTGAGCTTATGGAGAAAGAGCACGCGGCTAAGGGAAAAGGTAAAAAAGCTACTAAGGATGATGACAAAGGACCTACTGTGAGAGGGTCAGCTGGTTGGAAGAGATTCTTTAATGCTGAGGAGTTGTTGGATATGGTTGAAAGACATAGGAACCAGCAGATTGAGGTGGCCAACACCCTAAGTAGCTTGGAATAGCACCTGGTCTTCTTCTTTGTTGCTTTCTATTTCCTCGTGGGTGTAGGTTTCTTTACAGTTGTTTTGTTGTTTTGTGGTTGTTGGTTGTTGTTGGTAGTTAATTGTTATATTTTAGTCTAGCACCTGTTGGTGGCCTTTTGAAAATCCTTTCTAGTAGCATTTTGTGTCCTTTTTTGTATAGGGTTTCGGGTCCCTTCAAAACCTCTTTTTCCCATAAAATAAAAACATTATTAAATGCAAGAAATGAAATTAAGATGTGACATTTTAGGTGAGCTAAACATGTTGGAAAATGTGCCTCAACTTGCCAGCTTGAACCGTCGTTAAAGACTCTGCAAATTTCTCCTTTGTTGGTCTTCTTTTTCATCCTATCGCCCAAATTTTAAACCTTGAAACCTATGTTGTGGAGTTCTGAAAGATTGTAACTAAACGACAGTGTGTTGGTCGCGAGGTCGTTGAATGTTCTAACCTTGGAACCTTTTCATGGTGTTCAGAAGTTTCTTAACTTCCCGACTAGTCGATCTCCTTCGTTGTGGCAGCGATTGGGAGATTACTAACCACTGACTGAGGTTCTGAAGTTTGAGTTTTGGGTGATAGGGCGATCCTTCTATCGGGATGTCACGGCTTTCGGTAAATTTGTAACCTTTGTCATGAGGTTTGGAAGTTTGGGTTTTGAGCGATGGAGCGATCACCTTGTCGACATGTCATAGTGTTTGGGAAAATCCTAACCTTCGTCTGGAGGTTGTAAAGTTCAGGTTTCTCCCAACTGGGCGACATGGTCAGTGGATGGTGACATCAATTGTACATATGGTTGTCGTGTGGATGGTGGGGACCACTTGGGACTCATTGGTTGGTGGATTGTGTTGGAGGCCGACAAGTGGTGATGATGTGGAGGACAGATGGCATGTGGTCCCATGTGCTTGAGGGTTGACTCAGTGACTCTTTGAGAACCCTAAGTTCGATGATGGAGATTTTTTTGACTGCCTATCCGACGACCAGCATTGATGATGGCGTATGGCTCAAGGTGAAACCCTAAAGGGGCACAGTAGTTGAACTGTTTGTAATCAGTTAGAGAAAACGTGTGAGATTTTCTCCTTCTTGGAATCTCTGAATCTTTGGAAGCTTTGGAATCTCTCGGAGGGAGCTGAACGGTGGTTACCTGGTCAAGCTGAGTTGCAGGCTAAAAGGCCGGATGCGGTGAAGGCTAAGGGGAACTCTCTTGGAGCTCGAAGCTTGGAGCAGAGAGTGGTGATGACTGTGCGTGGCGGTATCTAGAGGGCGTAGAGGTTGGATGTGAGGCTGAAAGGTTGGGTGTTGGCCGATGTTACTAGGCAAAGACAAAGATGATGCGCGAAGGCCGAGAGACTACATGGAGGTCAAGTGGCTGGGCGTCGAACAAGCTGAGGAGGCTGAGATGTTGGATGTAGGTCAAGATGTTGGGTGTGAACTGGTTGAGAACCTGGGTGTATGTCGAGAGGTTGTGACACTATGGGAGAGATGGATCTTGTAGTAGGTGAAGGCTGAGCGACTATGCGATTATGGGGCCGAGAGGCCGATGGTCGAGTCGTGTGGCTGTGTAGCCGTGAGATGTCTCTGGTGGTCACGGGAGGTTTATGATGCCGAATTTTCTCCAGAATGAAACAAGACGTAAATCTCCTATAAACGTCGTGAGCCTGATATTATATTGTAACTATTTTTGTTGCTGAATAATACAATGGTGATTTGGATTTTGGAGTGTGAGGTTTTTTACTCAAAAGGTTTTTCCCCACGTATATCTGTGTGTTCATGTCTTTTGTTTCATCTTTCATGGTTGTGTTATTGGTGTTGTTGAAACTGGTTAAGCATGAGTTTCTCTCTAAGGGTCAATGTGGGAAATGAATTGTGCCTATTTTTGCTTTGTGGCATAGTGGTTTGTGTCTTTGAGGCAATCTGATGAAAATAAAATTACCGAAGGCACTATTGTTCTCAAATGTTTTTATTTGAGATGACCCGCAATTTTCCCAACAAAAGAAATTGAATTATATTTTTCAAGAAGAAAATGTAGAAATCTCAGTTATTGATTTGTCTCTTGATTAAGCAATAGGAAATGTATATAGATGGTTTTTGAGAAAATGTACATTTGTAGAAGGTACAACTTATCTTTCAAAATTCTTGATTGATTCTCGATTTGGATGTATTGAATTCCAAGAAGAATATGTTGTCATTGATATACTTGAATTAAAATGTATACGTATTCCAATTGAGGGATTTGAGTATGGTGATTTAGGGAAGCATACCATGAAACTTCGTGTTTAGGGAACACAACAAAGTTGTGAACATCTCGTAGAAGGATATATTTGATTTCTCATTGATTATTTGAATGAAAAATATTTCTAGATCTTCCCCTTTTAATGTAGAAGAACTCTTCAACCCTTCTTATTATCCATTAGATTGGAAAACTCAAGATAATATCTCAAAGCATTGTCTTAATAAGATTCTACAAAATTTACAACATACTACAAATAATTTCAATGAATTTCTATCCACATTTGATGCTAGTTGTTGTGAAAGGGAGTTAAACTCTATTTTTTTTATTCATTACATTTGAGTTGTGAGGGTTTCAAGCTGAAAGATATATGGAGAGTCTTTCATGACACAACATATTGGCACAAAATCTATTCTCATATGATAAAGTTATGGCAAGTCGTGCTTACTATTCTTGCAAGTATTGTTGATTGTTAAAGAGGATTTTCAAAACAAAACATCATCAAAGATGTTAAAAATTCAAAGTTAGGTTTGGATATATTGGATGCACTAATGAGAGTATATTTAAATGAACCTCAAGCAAATGATGTAAATTGGAATGAAGCGAAACAAAGAAAAAGAGGTCCCTAAGATCTAAAGGGAAGAACCTAGGGTTTATTCTACCTTTTTCTAGGGTTTCATTGAGATGGAGATCAACAAGGTGTAGAGATTGAATTTCAACCATGGGGGTGAGCCAATCAAACCTAGATATCCATCTATTTGGGTGATTGGAATGGATTGGAATTGATTTTCTTTGATTAACCCAATTAGATTATGTGCCCTAATATGAAAAATATAAGATTCGACAACTGATAAACTAAAATAGTGAATTGTAGGCAGATCTAGGAAGGGAAAGGGACTATGTACCTATCCTGAAAAGTTGGTATTGGTATGAATATGAGGTCAAATACACCCAAGGTTCTATGGGTCCTTGTAGGGGTTTCTATCTCTATTTTTGCAATCCTCTAATGACAAATTTGAGACCTCTATTTTCACTTGCGGAATTGTCAGAACACTATCGAATAATTATGTAGGTTAGTTTTAATGAGTTGACAAGGTGTAGGGTTTCAATTGCAATAATGAATGATGTTTCTTCAAGCTTCCTTCAATCCTCTTCAAACTCGAAACCTGCATATTTAAAGAGAAGGAAAGGGTTGTGCCATTTAGGGGCTTTCCTTAGTCAAACCCTTTGTTAGTGTTTCCACTTCCACAATGGAAATGTCAATGATAAATGGATAAATGATAGGAAGGAATGATGAAATCACAAAGTGATACAACTCACCACCCTTCAATGACTTCCTTGAAGGATTGAAATCATACACATCACCTCAAGGTCTTGGATCTTGCTTGCTTGATCAATTAAAATTGCTTGCTGACCTACACAAGGGTTAGCCTTCACAAACAATGATAACATGAACACATAAACTCACATAGGATTTGACATGATGTTTGGATCTTGAATTGCTACAATAAATCACTAAAATGGTGCTTTTGACTTGATCTTGAATGCTCTTGACAATAACCTTTGCTCATAAATTATCCTTAATGCTTGTTAATCCTTGTTAGATTTCAAATGATGCAATAACTAGGTATTTATATGTAATTATATTAATTTATTGAAAATTAAATCCTAAAAGTTGACATTTGCAATTTGAATTTTGAATGTTAAGATGTTGACACTGACATATTCAATATTGGTCCTCGACAAAGTAGGACTCATATGCCCAAGAGTATGGTTTTTGGCCCTATTTTCCAAGACATAAAGTGTCAAGGGAAAAATATTAACTAGATGCATTTGTTCAATGATTACAATTTATCAGAAAATGGTAGAAATGGGCCTCAGGATGCATAATCTAGGAAATTATGTCTTAATTAGGTCTAATAATTAAAGGGGGATAAAATATAAAGTGAATTTGTCAAGGGTGACAATTTACGATGGTATATGAAGTATATTAGATATGAAAGAATTCAAAGTCAAGAAGAGTTCTTGACCTTTGATATGATTTGTTTTTGCATATTTTATGTCTAATGCATCATAAATTTTTGTATTTCAATTTAAAAAAAATAAAAGAAAATAGTTATTTTCTTTGGGAAGCTAATTTTGAGTTTGAATATAAGCAAATTACATATTTAAGGTTTATAATTGATTATTATATTTATTTATTGTTTATTGGCATTTTTAAGAATTATGGTTCTTATTAAAAAATACTTGGTTAATTTAAATGATACATAATAATATATTCTAAAAATAATAATTAAATTATTTGCATTACTTTATTAAAGATAAAAAATTATATTTCTTTCATATTTAATATGTATGATTTATAAATTCAATAGAAATATTTTAATATAGAATATTTTATATAAAAAAATCATAAATTATTATTTTTTTGATAATTTATATTTTTCTTAAAACATCAAATGAAATGCATTTAAATGACCAAACTATCATAAAATTTTAATATAATAGTCAAATTCCAGGCCTAGTTGGAGATAATGTCTATCTTTTGAATATTTATAGAATGTATTTAAAAAAATAGTGTGCAAGAGATAATATTTATCTATTGGAAACTTCCATCTTTTTCTATATTTTTCACATTAGAGGCTTTTATTAGCCATTCTAGGATATTCTAGATAATTGTATGAAATCTATAAATACAACAACAATTATACTCGTTGTCATGAAAGTGTGTACCCTTTGCTAAGATGATTAAACCACTCAGCCACCTCATGAAACATGGGATGCTCTCCCTGAGTGTGGGCTTAGATTGTGGAGATTAACCTCCAAAGAAGGCTAGTTCCCTTGTATTTATCACCTAAACTAAGTAAACTAATGATGCTTGTTGAGAAAAGAGAGAAGGATAACATATAATGGGACCTAAACTCTAATACAGTGATGCACCAAATGATTTTTGAGACCTACACAACTACTTTGCACACACAATTGATCAATAATAAAGTTGGTTCTCACACAACTCAAATGTTCACACATATTAATGCGTCAATGTTTCATGGGAAGGTTTAAGTTTCACAATTTAAGAGGAAAATAAATATTTCACACTTAATGGCTATTTAAACGAGCAACACAACTTATAACATGCACTAAACATGAGTTTTTTTGTTTGGAGGTGTTGAGATATGAGACATACAATAAAGGATTTGCATATAAATCATAAGATAATACATTGATCAGTTATTGCACAATAAAATAGAATATTGAGAAGGAAAAACTTAATTTTATTGATATAAAAGGTGCTTACACAGTTGTACGTAAGTTTGAAAAATGAGCTACATCTACTGCTCTAGCATGAAATAACTTAATAAAGTTACAATACAATGCTCTAAGAGAGAAGATAAATAATTGCAATCTGCTCCTAAAGCTTGCTTTTATATTGTCCAACAGTTGCTAAATGATAGGAACATGTTCTTGCAGATTCAAACCTTCTTTGGCCATCCAAAACTGAAAACCCTATTTCACAAACCTCAAAAGTGCTCTAAAAAGGTGTTGGAATGAAGAAAAAGTCTTCCCTTGACCCTGTCTACCATCAAGGCACCTAAAAAAACTCCTAGATGCTCTAAAAAAGGTTCAAAATGGTCAAAACCTTCCCCTACATCCTCTCAACTAGTTGCACAGCTCATTCAACTACCCCTAGATGCTTGGGATAAAGCATAGCTAACCTCCAACTACTATTAATTGTATGGAAATGAGTTATATTTGCTCATTCAAACCTCAACTATTGCAACTTCTTATCCCATGCTTTTAGGACATGTGATCTTATGTAAATTTTTCCCTTGGACTGCCTTTGACTATGATTATATTGAAAACCATTGCCTTTATTTTTTATTCCTGTCCTTTTTTGGCATATGTATTGACTCTATTCATCCTTGGTGTGCTCTTTAACTATCATTTATACGACCATACTTTTCATCAATGTCATATCTACCTTCTAATGCTATGACCACAATGATTGTTAATGCTCCTAGAGAGAGGCTATTGTAATCATCATCACTATCCCTTGCTTTGTTGAAAATTGCCTATAGTTGTATAAACATTCTTACTAACAGTAGCACTTTGTAGAAGGGGGCATTGTAGAACAAAATTATATCTAAAATATAAGTTATAATAATGATATTGTCTTTGGGTCACTCCTATCTAGCCCAGTATTTGAAAAACAATTTTGGGGAGAGAACCTCCTACTACAAATTACTTATGCTCATTCCAGATTTAGGGACCCTGAGAACCCTACTGCATTTAGATACCTCTGGGACAGTTTCAAATCTAATTGTAAAAGAGAAATGTATCTTGAATCACCTTCACTCATGACCATATGTTATCACCTAAGGAGTTCAGGTTCAAGAGAACACAACTTGTTACAATTTGATGACCCTTCAAACAAGCCATCATGGGACTGCCATTATCTTCTATAGGAGTGTACTCTCTCTGTTTACCCTTGTTTCCTTGGCCATAGTCCTTTCCATCCTGACAATCATTCAAGAGAATATACAAAGCAACAATCCAACAACTTCTTCGCTCTTTGACTACCTCCAACATCAACAAGCAATCAACTTCTTCAAGAAATTATTTGGAGTTTAGACTAATAAATGCCACTGTTGGACCTGAGAAAGCTCCTGCAACATATCCTAAAGTAACCATCATTTCCAATGGAAGTATATTTCATTCTACATACCCTTACCTTTTACTACCATGTTCCATGGCATACACCATAGACTATTGTTCAATATCTTTCATTGTCATCAATATATTTGTCTTTAAACTATCATTTGACTTCATGAACTTGCTATCGTTAGGATTATCCTCATTCTTGGTACTGGGAAACTGCTTTAATTGATCAAACTTCATGACCTCTATCCATGTTCACCTTAATGACTGTCATCACATATATGACACACGTCATGAATTGTCATCTTTTCACTATGCATTTATAACAGTCTTGTACCTTACACCTAAAACTTTGTCATTTCATAAAAAACTGAGCTTATGTTGCCCCTCTTCCATAACATAGTGACTATAGGATTGACACCCTTTCTTCAAAGCTTCCTTATTTCATGAGATTGATGAAACATCTTAGCTACTTTGTAGCTTCCTTGTTTACTATCAAATTGAATTTCTTCATTTGATGAGCCTAGGCATTGATAATACTCATTTTCACTCATCCCTTCTTACCATTTCTATAGACATTTATGAACTTGAGAGTTATCATAATACTCTTTAAAGTTGAAATTTCCATGTACTTGTAAAGTCACTGTCGTTGCCTTAAACTGCCCTTGCATATGATGATTGCAACAATAATACTAGATGTCATGTCTCTAGACTCAGTCATTAGCTACCATGCCCATGCAACTATCATTGGTCATTCATGATAGGTATATTTTGAATGGGTTATCATAATTTTTGCTTGTCCTCATCACAATACATTTTCTTCTTTTGACTGCCCTATATAGTTCTATTGGCTATTTTGCAAAAGATTTGTCCATATTCTTCATAATCCTACTCATTTTTCTTCTAGAGGGACTACCACTTTCATAATGATACATTTCTTGACTTTCATGCATACATAACTTTGCAAGGAACTTGTCATTTTTACTCTACATAAACACACCATAGGAATATCAACAAATATTTTGTTCATTGTGCCAAACTCCATAATCTCATCATGATTCCTTGCTTTCCACAGATCTACCATTGATACTCTTTTTTTTTGTACATGTTCTTCTAATTTCAATTTGAATGTATTGTCATCCCGTTCTGATTCATTTCTACCTTATTTTACCTTATTGGATCTCACCCTTTCCAAATCCATCTACAAGCCTAAAACACAAAAGATTGTTATGTCATAGTTGTCTATGAAGAAGAGGTCATCTTTCTTTTGGAGAACATGAAGAAATAATCTTTCAAGAAGATCAAGGCCATACTTTCAAGTTATTGAAGCCATATAACCCTTTTCACATGTATGTCCTTTCCCTCTTGTTGGTGTAATTAATATTTAATTACACTTTACATAAGTTTACTTAGGTAATTATTTAATTCCTAGGTTAATTAGTTGTCATCCTTATCTTGTTGAGCTATCTTGTTGCTCAAGATAAGATTAGGGTTATGCATCTTTGATTTTATAAAGCAAATCATTATCTTGTAATTATGGTACTTCGAATATATCAATTTACACATCTTTTGCAAATCTCTGTTTTTTCATTTTTCTCTTCTGTGGAAGGTGATTTTTCTAGTTTGCAATCAGATCTTGGTTTCTAACATGGTATCAAAGCCTCGATTTGCAGCCCCTTCTTAGCTTTTTCGGAGGAACACATTACAGAGCTCATTCAAGGTCCCTCGAGGGTTTCATTCCCTGAGCATCTTTATGCAGCATCTTGGATCAGATCGGGGTTTTCGTTGGATTCAGAGCACTGGAAAAATTTAGAAATGACTTTTATTTCATTCATTTTCATCACTGTTTGCCAGATCTGCGAGGGTTTCAAGCTCGGTGATTTTTTTGATAGATCTGGGGCTCGCCTAATTTTTAGAGAACTTTGGGCCCAAACGGACCTCGCCATTGGATTCGCAGCACCCAAAAACCCCTATTTCCATATAAAATTTGTCCGATTTGGACACAGTCGTCTGGAGAGGCAAAAAAAAATTGCCCAAGGGCCGTACGACCCCCAGGCACAACTCCCGAGGCACATATTTTGAAAAAAATCAAGAAAACTATTAAAAAAATCAAAATTTCAGCAATTTTTTTGTGCCGCCCATTTTAATGGGATGCGCCACTGGGCGACCGCTGGTGGCTCCCCCATGCAACGCCGCTAGGTTGGTCTGTCAGCCCCCAAGGGCTTATATCGCCAACTCCAGGTCTTATGGGCGACCAAAGCCCAAGCACTAGCCCTAGCCCTAGCCGTGGTCACATGGGTGACCAGGGGTCGCGCCAAAGCTCCCTAGCTGCTAGCCCTTGGTCTGCCCATGCGACCATGGGCCTTATTTTTTTAGCCCCTAAGGGCTTCACATGGCCAAATCGGACCTTTTTGGAGCAGTTTCGCAGAAACGGGCATAACTTTCTCATACGGCGTCATTTTTTTGCAAACGAGATATTTCTGAAAATATGTTTCTGAGCTCTACGCAATGGTGTAGGTCTAATTTTTTGGTTTTTCTTTTTTGATGCTTTTTTTAGCCTCGGAAGTCAGATGTTGTCATTTTCACTCCGGGAAGCATATCTTTTGACTCGCTTATCCGTTTTTCGTGATTTTCACGGCGTTGGAAAGCTGGTTTCAGCCTCTATGTAGATTTGAGGTCATTTACATAATATTTATACCTTATTTTATGCATGCATTCATTTTTTTTTCGTGTGCTAGGTTTGCATTTTCGCTTATGTTTCTATAGTTTTGCATTCTCTCCTTCAGCAATCATTGGGTATTGTAATAACGAACTGATATAAAGTTCCATTAAGGGGGGTTCTTGCATCCATCTTTCGTATTGGTGACAACTCGCATGAGTTTTTCTGGTTTCCTGTTGTCTCCTTTTAGCTTCTTTCTTGCTTAGCTAGACACATCTTTGGTTTGCTTCGGTTCACACTTCACATTGGGATTTTATAGTTCTTGATCCGCATTAGTTCAGATCTTTCTCATTTGAAGGCCATGTTTGTATGGTTAATGTTCCATAATCTTGATGTTACTCGTCCTATGGGTGGTTTTAGTTTCAGTTTGGCATCGGCTTCGAGAGACACAACTTCCAAATTTGTCATCATTATGGGTTCATTCATCCTTTCATCTACTGTTGCTTACAAATTCTAGGGTTGATCTAGTATGTGAGTTTCTAGTGTTCCTTGGCATCGGGTTTGTTGTTGCATTTGTGATTCTGATATGGTATTTTGCAAACAAAAGTATCTTTCCTTGCTTGTCGGATTTGGGGTTCCAGTGTTGCTTCATCAAAGTTCTTCCAGTGCTTCTTCGCAGCAGTTCATCTCTCTGAGGGGGGGTTTTTCCCACTAGGTTTTCTCTCTCTTTGCATTTGTACATGAGTACCTGATCAGGCCTTGTTGCCGAGACTCATATTTGCATAATAATCTGCTTCTCCCTAAGTTACACTTATGGGGGGGTGTTGGTGTAATTAATATTTAATTACACTTTACATAAGTTTACTTAGGTAATTATTTAATTCCTAGGTTAATTAGTTGTCATCCTTATCTTCTTGAGCTATCTTGTTGCTCAAGATAAGATTAGGGTTATGCATCTTTGCTTTTATAAAGAAAATCATTATCTTGTAATTATGGTACTTCAAATATATCAATTTGCACATCTTTTGCAAATCTCTGCTTTTTCGTTTTTCTCTTCTGTGGAAGGTGATTTTTCTGGTTTGCAATCAGATCTTGGTTTCTAACACCTCTAAGTTGGAAATTGTTTCTAACATAGTTTTGAATTTTAATGAAATGATTACAATATATTCTTGTGTGCTACCCTCTATTTGTGATATTGTTAGCCAAGGTTATCAAGAAGCCACTTAGGAAACTACTAACTTTTAAAATTCTCAAATACAAAGCAATTCCCAAGATCTTCATCATATCAGGCATTTGGTCAAAGTAGAAATTTGTTTTCACTACCTTATTGACCCTATCACTTTCATTTAACATGCACTTTAAGAAACAACATGTCCTTGCTTTGAATCTATTGTCCTTTCAGACATTCATTAAAAAAGCTCATGTATATCCATGTATAGAGTCCTTGTTGTCACAACATATGATAGGTGATCTCCTAGCTTTGAAACTATCATCCTTAAAATTGTCTAAATGTGACTCACATGACCTTAAGAAATTCATGAACTTGAAGAATATTCAAAAAGTGGAATCACTCACCATGTCAGTTAGGTATCACACTGAAATGCACCCTATCGTTACTCCACCCAATACAGGGAATGTGTTTTGTATGCTCTCAAAACTAGAAATGGTGCATAGGAATAACAACGTGATGGGGTCAATTACCTGCTCCATGAAGGTTGTCACTGCTAAGTATCTCCAGTCATCTTGAGTCTCCTTATTAATGACAAGGCTTCAACTTTCCTCTATTGTGTTGTTGCTTTGTTAGGTTGCTTCTTTAACTGCATGGGATGGAACCATTATTCATATATAACCATCTTTCCTTAAACTGCCATGTGACTTACCATGAAGTCTTTTTTTTTTGTTTGAAAAATTCCATGTGACTCTACATTTATAACAAAGAGTAGTTCCTTTCTTGTCACATAAATAAGATGAGTAACCACTTGGTGTGCATTTCCTATAGCACTTGCATAAAAATGCAAAAACTAATGTAGTCACTACAGAGTATCCAATCTTTCAAAAGTTGTCATCTTCAAGAATTCCAAAGGACAAAACCTTCACATTCCTTGATCATAAACATAAATAGCATGCATCCATGGATAAAACATAAAAAACCCTTCAAGCTAATTAGTTTTTCTTTGCACAAATAAGTCAATTGCATATTTGTTCCCATTGAAAAGAAACAACATACCTATTGATATGCCTGAAAACATGTTGATACCGCACTTTGAGAGATTTTAAACATATGGGTATGATCTAGCATGACTCCTAGAACATATATTTCTAAATGCAATGTGCTATCTCCATTTGAAAGACCTCGAGTTGTCAAAATTCCCCTTAGAAAATTTTAATTCCTTCTACATGCCATGCATCCTTTGGTTTTCCTATAAATGCAACATACATAGAGTAGCAAGGAAAAGGTCTATATCTTCAACACAAGCAACATACATAAAGCAACAAGGAAAAATTCTATATCTTCAATGAAAAACAACTTGTTCAACAACAACTAACCCTAGAAACTCTCAAAAAGAAAAGTTAAAGGATTTAATTCTCCTTCTAAATGGCATGAGACTTGGGGTAGTTTAAAAAGTTTTTCTTTAAGCATTTATGGTGCCTAAAACTTTTAGAAGGAAGCCTTTAGACTAATGAACTAAAAAAAATGACAAAATATCAACATCTTTAGTGACCTCTAAGGGTGTTTTGCTTGCTAAAACTTATAAGACTAGTAGCCTTGAATATCCATTGGGCATAGGGGTCAAAAGAGTACAAGACAAACTAAATTAGACCTAACAACCTACTAGTAACACCTCAAGAGCAGCTAACGAAACACCTAAAATAATTGTGCCTCAGCACTTAGAGGAAAGACAAACTAACTACGTGTATCAACACTTATTAACTTGAAAGGAAACCTATCCTAACCTACTCTAACTAGAAACATGAATTTCTCAAACAAAACCATTAACAGGTTGTCTGAAATAGCTTCCTTTTTCCATGAGTTTACAATCCTTCACATGTTTATGTGCAGCCAAGAGAAAGTGAAGAAATGCCAAATGTCTAACTAGCTGCTAAAATTCCTCTTGGAAAATGAAAATACATCCACTTACCTCGTCATGTTGGTCATACATACCACTATTTTGAAGTGGACAAGCAGGCTAAGTGTTTTCTTCTTCAACTAAAACTTCATGCTTGGTTGCAAGCATGACTTGTGATGCTTTATTATCCTCCATTATAGCTAGATATCTAATAGGACATCCTCTTGAAAAGATGAATTTTGATGTCTCCTTGCTAGTTTCTTGCTTATTGGTTGCTTCTTCATCATTTTGTTGACTTATGAAAACCACTTCTTGTGATTGTTTTGGAAAAAACATAGATATTTATTCCTTTTGCTCATGTTGTTCATGATTTTCCTCATCTAGAGGTGTTGGATTGGCATCTAGATTTGAACAAAAAAATTCCAAATCATCCCAAATAATTCCTTCTTCAACCTCTTATTTACATTTCTAAATAAGAGTACTAATTTTGACTTCAAAGCAGCCTTCTTTGTGTGTGTCAACTTCATCTCTATCTTGTAAAACAAGGTTGTCCTCATATACCAACATCTTATCATACTCATTCTCATCATCTACCTACTCCAAGACTTGTGATGTCATTGAAACCTATATGCTCTCTTCTTCTTGCTCAATGAAAGAAGGAAGTTCATCAAATAAGATTGGAAAGTCCTCATTTTTACCACCTCTTTCTTGCTTTATATATTGCTGCCCCAAAAGACCATGCTCCTCAACCTATTGCAAGTCTTATTTTTCCTCTTTCGCCTCATGTGCATGTGTACCAACAACAAGAAACTCTTTTTTTTCTTCCCTAAACACTTCCTCTTCTTGTTCACCAAACTAACTATCTTGGTAGAAAATGGGACTATCTTTGCAAAGGCGAATGGTGATAGGACAAGAAGGTTGATTTGGAAAAGAATCTTGGGAATTTTGTTTTGGAGAAAGTTGTTCTTGAGGGATATTAGGGTGATGTTCAAAATATTGCAAAGGATGAAGTTCTCTAAAACCTAGAATTTGAAGCTCAAAAGAACAACTTGAAGACTCAAGAGGCTTACCTTGCTTAAAGCTTGTAAATTTGTACTTTGGAGGCTCTTCTTTTGCATGTTGATCTAAATTACAATAGCCTGGTTAGTTTTCTATCCTTTGAACTTGGGCAAGCAATAGCCTCATCTGCTCTTGTTTGGCAACAATCTCTTTTACAAGAGATTCTTAATATAAATCTCCCTTTGATAATCGAACTCCTATTGGTGTTGGTATGCTTGATAAGCCAACTCTTCCTACTACAAGTTGTGTTCTCGATCTCTTTCAATTTTATGAAGTTGTCTTTGCAAGTCCAACATTATATCCTTGACACTCAAATTTCCATCATTTTGAGGTTGTTTGTGAGGATAACTATGTTGGTTGGAAACCAAAAGGTCTTCTTGTGAGGTTGAGTTTGGAAAAATGCAGGTTGCCATGAGGCTTAAGCAAGGGTGGGTGGGAAAGTATGATAAGTATGTTGATATATTGATGTTGATGGGTTATTCAAGATGAAATCAACAATATGAAAAGATTGGTATGGCTGATAGGAAGGTGCATGAATAGATTTTTCATGAAATGAAGGGTGATAAAACTTATCTTCATGAATGAAGACATGATGCAACATCTAAACAAACTGAAAAATCATTGAAATGTTCTTAAAACCATAATAATGAAGTCTGATTTTTTGCAAAAAATTAAGTACATACCAGCGCTAGTCCTCTTGAAGCCAATAGATTTAACTTGGAGTCGCTAGGCATGCAAATATTTTGACTCTAAAGGCAGAAATTATTGATACACACACCAAATATCATCAATAATAGGATGAATTTTGAACTATGATAGCTCAAATAGTCCCACCAGGTGTGCCAAAAAATGTTTTCACAGAAGTTTGCACCCTTTTCTAAACTAATTAAATCACTTAGCCACCTCGTGAAACATGGGATGATCTCCCTAAGTGTGGACTCTAATGTTGGAGATCAACCTCCAGAGAGGGTTGGTTCCCTTGATACCTCACCTAAACTAATTAAATTAATGTTTTACCAAGGAAAAGAGTAAGGGCTAACTTGAAAATTAATCTACTTCTTTCTAAGGTGATGCACCAAATGATTTTTTCAAATCCTATAATATTGTTTGGACTCAAAATGATCAACAATCTAAACCCAACACATACACAACTCATTATTTTGTATGTCTTGTTGAACACGCAGAATAATGAGAGGGGGTTGAATCAATATTCCATTAAACCATTTAGACATTAGCCATCCAATTACCAAAACATATCCAACTGCAATAATGAATGAAAGCATGAAACATCCACACAATCAAATAACACATGAACACCGGGATTTTTACATGGAAAATCCAAAAATGGGAAAAACCATGGTGAGGGTTAGTTCACAATACATTATATCCGGATATAGTATAGTACAAAAATGCTCACTACAGGTGGACTCACTACCCACAGAGAATAAGATAGAAGAAAGAAGGGGTGGCTTACAACCTATTGAACTGATACAATAGCATCTATCATATGTTGGATTACAGTTCCAATGAAGTACAAAATCAGTCTATGCACTGAACTGGATCAATGCACTACTCTACTCTAAATTCACACAATTCGCACAACTCTGATCACATTCGCATCACACACATATAGGTGAAACACCATACATGTCATCTATCACACATTACTCACACTTCCACACCTAAAATACCAAAAATCAATCTCCTATATATATCCACATCAAGTGTAACATCAATTAGGTCAGCCTAATTAAATGTAACACACAAAATTTGAACTTTTTCGTCCTCAAAATATTTCATCCACATCTCACACCTTAATTCAAAATTCAATTTACCTTAAGATAGGTCGAGATGGACCCAATATAGGTCTTGTGAATGGTAGCTCTATACTTGCTCAAACATAGACAAACAACACAATGTTAGTCAATAAACAAATCTAAACTAGCATTCCCCATGAGATTCATTCAAAGCACAATGAACAAGAAATAAAGCAAAGAAACCAAATGAAAGCTATTTAAATCCTATTCAAATACTCAAACCCAACATCCCATGGGGGAATTGGTGCTACTTTGATGTGGAAAGTAGCCCTTTCCCATTTCCTTGCAAGCTTTGATGATGAACAATGTGATCCTTGATGAAAATTCTTAATAACCTAGCTATGGTGATGAAATGCTATGATAACTTTGATGAAAGTGGATGAATTTTGCTTCAAATATGTAGATAGTGACTTTGCCTCAAGTTGTGGATCCAAAATCAATAGAAGAGCTCTCCATTTATAGGAAGGAAGGATGGAGGAATGCAAAACATGAAGGATGTGGGATTAAAGAAGAACCAATAGTAAAGTGCCACTTGTCAACATGTTATTGGAGGTGGAGCACATTTTGATCAATGTGCATGATAAATGCAATTAGGTGGAAATTTGAAATTTGAAAGATGGCTTGTGGAGGAAGATGTGGAAGAGGAGTTAATGCCACTTGGCTCAAGAAAAAGGACTTGTAAGAGATATAAATGCCATGTTGGAGGACAAGTCATTTTAGGAGGGAGATTTCAAATTGGAGGAATATTCCAAAGAGATGCCTTTTTGAATGAAAATAGAAGAATTTATAAATCAATTAAATTGATTTACATGTGCAAGTTGAAAAATCTAGAGGATTTGATGGATTAGAGTTAGAGTTAATCAGGATTTAATTAACTTAGATGGAGATTAGTTTGATTTGACATTTGACTTAGATTTTTGGATTTATTTAAATCAAATGGGAAGAATAATGAACATTAGATTTAATTAAATAAATTTTGATTTATTTAATTAAAGGGATGATGTTAGATTTAATCAAACAAAGGTTAATTTATTTAATTAAAGGAAGATTATGATTTAATCAAATAAAGGGATTTATTTAATTAAAAGAACATTAGGATTAATCAAATAAAATGATTTATTTAATTAAAAGGGGAAAGTGATGAATTTAATCAAATAAAGATTATTCGATTAAATGGTTAGTAAATAAGTGATTTAGAGAGAACTAATGTTAGTAAACTAGGATCGAGTCCACGATATCAATCAATATAATTTGAACGTCTATAGGTCTTACGTAATATTGCAACACATATTAATCCTTCAAACATGTTAGGTTGACCCCAAATAAGACCTAAACATAAAATATTTCATCTATTTACCCAATTTGCCACATGTGTAACTCAAAAATCAATCTCATCTGAAATTCTCACTCAACTGACATCTAATAACTTATCTTCAACATCGCAGAACAAAATAATTATCAGCGAAGGAATACAGAATCTCCCACATTGACTCTCTGTACAGAACTAAACTCTAACATTCATATCTTCCAGGATAATTCACCAAACAACAAAAAATCTTTTATTTAGATGCATCTAATGATCACCAAATTACTGTTAGAATCACAAAGTGATATCTCTATTTGTGATGGAGAGCGAACCCAAAACAGACACATTGAACCACTGTAGTGGCAAATTTGGTACTTAGGCATTTTATTGTGTGGTTGTACTTTTCAGACCAACTTATCTTGTACAAATTTCTTCAAAAACACTTCTAAATCATGCTAGAATGATCCAAAAGAATTTTGAAATCAATGAAAACACTGGATCATATAAAATATACATACCATTCTCATGCCATGCACATGTTGCCAGACAACATCATCAATGACAATATTCCAACACATCTTTGTAAAAGTGTTTCATAACAAGGCTTGGTATGCTAAATATAGTGTTTAGGAGCTAGGAGTGCTATCACAACTTAAATTCTATTCCTAACTAGTTAACACAAGTTATGACCTACAAAAAATGCATACTTTCTGCTCAAAGGAAAGGAAAATAGGATAAAAATCAAGGGGAAAAGATATCACCACAAGATTACATATCAACTATCTAAAATATTTGCACATTAAAAAGAAAATAAGAAGGTAAAAAACCTTATTTTATTGATCAAAAAGGTGTTGCATACATCTTTGTAAGCTTGAAAATGGAGTTACAATGCAGCTCTAACTTGAAAGGACTTTGAAAAGTATAATACATTGTTGTGAGAGAAAAGAACTAACTCTAAATTTGCTCCTAAAGCCTACTTTTATGTTGATCAATAATTGCTACAAATCAGGAACATGTGTGGAGAAAGAAGGACAAGTGTTCACTTGAGTTGGTTGAGTCAAATTCCTTTGGGCGTCCAAAATTGAAAAACCCTACTTTACAGCCCCTAAAATTGCTCCAAAAAGGTGTTTGACAAAATAAAAATGCATGTCTTAACCTTATCTACCATTAAGGCTCCACAAAAAGCTCCTAAATGCTCTCAAAAGGCTCAAACTGAGTCAAAACTTCCCTCTATATTCCCTCAACTTGTTGTATAGCTCATTCAACTACCTTAGATGCTTGCAACTACTCATGAATGCATGAAAGAGGTTATAACTGCTCATTCAACTTCCGATAGCCGAATCTTCTTCAAAGTGCTAATAAAACATTTGGTAAAAGGTCTAAAAAAGTCATAAGCCTCCTAGGAGTGTAGGAAATCTCCTTGGGACAAGTATTTGAAACTTTTTTTCATTTATGAAAGGCTTCTTTACCTTTTCACTCTTAACACCTAAGTCACTGCACTCTTAAGACTTGAGTCACTATTGGTCTTTTGGATTGATGTGTCTTCTCATTAAGCCTAAGTTTTCCTGCCAATCATCTGAATTTTTAAATTTATTTGATCTATCCTACACAAGAGAAGTCAATCATGTTTCACTACAAGGACACATAACTAGTGCCTCAACATTTTCTTGTAGCTGATCCAATGCATATTTTGACAACTACATTGAAACTAAATGAGACTCCACCATATGAACTTGAGAGATCTCAGTCTTAGTTTTACAACACTAGTGCTCAGACCCACTATCGATTCAGATGCCACAACAAACCTTGTGTCCTCTGAGACCAACAATTGCAATATTGGTTAAAGTGTAGAGCCCTGTTTGTTTCCTTTAAATCATTTCATTAACCTTCAACATTTTTGACATATTTCTGATTTGCCAAGGATCTTATCCATTTCTTGGCCAATTCATATGATTCCAAATAAATTATGATGTCATAAAATGAATCCATGACTTGGTTACTAGATACAACTTGTCATCCTAGCTCTAACTCTCAAGAAACTAACAATATTTATAAACTCAAATTGCTTGACTGATCTTGGAGTCAAAAAAATTCCATGACTATAAATCTATGTAGTCCTAGAAATAAATATTTATTTGAATATTTCCATCATCTTCATGATATTGTCTTAGAGATTTCCTTTGTATCTTTCATGAAGGTTACCAGTAGACCTATGAAAACTCTTGCAATGAGCTTACTCATAATGGTTCAAGATAAGCTTCCAAGAATCCCTTACTGTCACTATTACTTTTATAGAGTTGTCATCTTCATGGTAAACATATGCCCCTAAGTTTTTCTCCTCTTTATGACTATTATGCTTCATTTGGAGTCTTGAATGTGTAGACTGCCACTATGACAGTCTTAATGATTGTCCTATGTCTATGTCTTTGAATACACCTATATGTTGTGTTTGGACTGTCCTTTTGATTTTTCAAGACATGATTGTCCATTTCCATTAGAGTTGTGGCTATAAACCACTTGTTATTTGCTTTACTTACCAAGATTGTCCCTTGAAAACTTGCTTGACTTGCCATTACCACTCAGTCTCTATCTCCTAAAAGTGTTTTGGATTGATGGTCACTATCCCTTTAACTGTCATACATTACAAATTATTGTCATGAAGTGATAGTAATTGTATGACACACAATTCATAGTCCTTCTGAACACTCCAACACTACTAATGATTGTCATGTTACAAAGTAACATGTTATGAAGTGTTGTCCTTTGTAATGGTTGTCCACGATAGAATTTCCTACTTGTGATCACCTTTGACATCCTTCTTGATGCCACTACCATCTTCTTTCCTTCATTTGATCTCATTTCTAACTTTAGGTGACTTATATCCTTGCTCATTCATAACAACATCAAGTGCCTTTAGATATATGATTGTCCCTTTGGTTTTAATGAGTTGCCATCTAGGGTTAAAGACACTAATTGCCTCCTTCTTGGTGACTAATCATTAGGAACTTTGGAGCTATACACAATATCTCTAATGCAATTGTCATTTACCCTTGGACTGTCTCTTCACGATCCTAACTACACCTTTAATTATCCAAAACATTGTCATTTAGGCCACTATCCATTATTAATTGTAATAGAATGATTGTTATGTGTGAGGTATTGTCCTTTCCATAACTTGCATCTTCCCTCTCTCTAGAAGGCTTATGAGATCATCCAGGTTGTAATCCACCAAACAGTCCTTAAAAGTTTGTAATGAATGAAAGAACAATGCCTTTGGCCACAAGATTGTCTTTGAGAAGAGGTTGAAAACTAGTTTCTGGTGGTAGCTCAAATAGTCTCTGAGAGAAAGTGAGTGCAGTGAAAATAACTAGCTTATTTCTTTCATTATCTTCGAACAATTCAAGTGATTGTAGGAACTTTCAAGATCCTTGATTTTGTGAAAACAATTTATTGTTGCCCCTTGAAATGACAAGATCTATAACATCATCCATTTAAACAACATTGATCTTAGAGCACAATTCATACTATTATTACACCCGATGAAAAGGAAAACTTGAATGGTAATGAAGACAAGTAAACCTCAAAATGAAGTATATGGAGGTGCATGTTGGAACACAATAATCTACTGAGAGGGGGGTTGAATCAGTAGATCAAGTAAAACTAGTTCTTTAAACCCTTAAGAATATTCAAAGAACAACATGCAGATATTACACACACATACACACATAACAACAAATATATGTGGCAAACCCAATATAGGAAAAACCACAGTGAGTAAAGTTGCTTGAGTCTCTACTCAAATCCAGCCTCACAATAGAACCTCACTGGTTACAATGTTTAATGGAACCAACCCTAAGGAGACAAATCCCCTGATTTAGGAGCACCAACTCCAAGGAAGCACCCACTCCCTTATTGAGCACCAACTTAGTTATCTAATGGCACCAAACAATCATATTTACAAATAAATTATTGGAGCTAAAACTCTATATTACAATTGATTCACTTGAATCTAGTTCTCTATTATAAGTCTAGTCCATAACTGCTTATTCTTTTCTTTGCATCTACACAAGAATTCTCTATGTTGTTGTTGCAATCTCAACAACACATACCTCTTCTCTTCTCTTCTTTGCAATCTGCACATTCTTTGTTGTTGTTTACTCAACAACTCATTTCTTTGCTCTTCTCCCTTTCTCTTCTCTATCTCATTTCTTTGCACTTAGAACATTCTTTGTTCTATCTTGTTGCACTACACCTATGCACTTCAATGCATATACTAGAATATATTATATGTGTTATAGTCTAGGTCTTCTCTTCACAACATGTGCATTCTACTACAACTACACATTCATCTCTCTCTTTTGTTTTTCATCACATACTTGCCTTCACCGACAAGTTTCTTCTATTCCTCAAGCCAAACACCAGTGAAAGCATTTAATACCTCAAGCCATGCACACTTTCTAGATTATATGTATTTACTATTTTTAGAAACCTGCAAACCCTAGATTAGATACACATTAAATGTCATTCCTTGCTAAATCAATCTATATCTAATTTTCTAACCATCTTCTCCTCTGTGTTGTCATCAACACATATTGTCACCAATCAAAATGAGTAGTTGGAGCGATTAATGCAATCAATTATGTCCTTTGTGCAATCTTTCACCGCTTGACCGTGCATTCCACTACCTGATCGTTGCAAAAGAAAATCTTTGAATACAAGTCATCGATCTCCAACCTTCACACCACAAATTGACGATCCTCCTTTATCCTCAACACCTTTAAAACATGGTCATCAAATAAACTACATTTAAACCTGAGCCAGTGATCTCCATCGCATTATATATGCCTATTTCTTTTCTACTTAGGGCTCAAAAACTATTTCCATGATGTAAAGGAGTTGTGCGATGCAATACCCGATCACCATTTTTTGCCCTGGACATGTGTCGTTATCTCACTCACCTTTTGCTTCATCACAACTTCATTTACGCTAAAGAGAAGATAAGTGTTATGTATATAGCCTTTGTGACACAATAAACACTTGCCATTTGTCATTCTGAACATGCATCCTCTTATTTCTCCATCACTCCTTTGAAATAGAGGATCCACCATGCTTTTCATCACATATCACAAATATGACTCATTTTTCTTGATTCACAATTGGGATGTGAATCAACTACATGATGACCATCAAATTTCTTCCTTTTCATTACAGTCATTGATCTTGAATATCACACATTTCTCTTTTGCCTCTGCTGGTGTAAGCACAAACCATAATGTGAAGAACTCTTACAATAGTCGTTTGATCATTTCCTTCACTGCTCACCATCCGATCTCACCATCACATATCACAATTTTTCTTAGCATAGTGTAATTCACAACAACGATGTGAATTAACTATGTGATGCAATCAAAACTTTCCACCTTCTCTTTGAGGACACTTGTCAATATACGACACTCTTGCAGGGCTAAGTCAAGGACCCACCATCTCTTTCAAGGAAAAATAGGACACTGTCATCTGTCCCTTCTGGCGTCATACTCCACTAACCATCACTCATCGGTTTTTACTTTGTGCCAAAGAGAATGATAAGCATGATGTATTGAAGTCATATGATGTAGTCGATGCTTGCCACCTGTTATCCTAATGTCACATTCCACTACTGTCGCTACCTTGTTTCAGGCAAAAAAAGAGAAGGTTATCATAACTTTTTCAGGGACCGACGGAAGTTCCCTAGCTTGGACAAAACTCTGAAATGACTTAATTTATAATGCGCCGAGAAAAGGAAAGGTTATAAAAACCTAGGTGGCGATTGACAAGGTTTCAATAGCTAACAAAAAGACCGACGACTTCGAGACTTAGCCAAATATTTAAGTCTTTGACACTCCGCTAAGCTGGTAATCACTAGGTAAAGTGGGTTAGTCACCACGACAACTTCCAATGCTTAATTTGTAAATTAAGCTACTTTCAACTTTTAGTAACTAGTCAACAAAAAAGTAGAACACTTGTGAAGGCACCATGATTGAAACCAAAGGTTTTACCTCTTAAGCCCTTATTTGATCAAAGGGTAGAAATAAATCATTTTTGAGCTCACAACATATCATCTAGATTTGCAAATTATATATCTGGAATGTACTTAGAAAACACATATTGAATCTACCATTTGTTTTCTCCTCAAACCTTTGGAAGAGACCTTGGTAGAAACATGTCAACATTGCATGCCAAATTTTCAACATTTTGAGTAACATTACAACATTTCAAAACATGATTCTCTCCATTATTCTTCACCATTCATCCTGAGACTAATTTTCTGTCACCAACCAACAATCTTTTCGTCTGATATTACAGAGACAAAGGTATCCTTTTGACATCAATGACAACATATTTCGAACACCTTTTGACATCAATGAAAACATACTACCAACAATCCCCCCCTTTTTCATTGATGGAAAAACTAAATGCTCTATACCAACTGTACCAGTTTGAATACACACACCTCAATATAGCCATGCCAGCAACCATTTTGCACAACAACCTTTATCCCCCTTAGCAATCGACTGTTTGCAGTCAAAACTCCCCCTTTGACATATCTCCACATCTTGCAAACACAAAGCATTTTGCTAAATTTCAAGGACTCTTCAGGACACCGTGCTTCTGCAGCGTTTACTCCCCCTTTGTCCAAACTTTTTCCCCCTTTATCAAAATAAAGGAGTGTGTGCATGATAGCTACAACCATCAAGCCATTAGATATTTGTAAAACCAATTTTACTTGACTTGACTTCTCTCTTTCTCCTCCAGGGTTGAATAAATCTTCTTGTAAAGCTCTCATAGACTCATGCCCTATCACTAAGGATTGGTGATGTGAGACAGGAGCAACCACTTGGGTGTTGTCTTCTAACCTTTCTCTTTCCACACCTTCTTGGGTGTCCTTTCTACCTTTTCTGCCTTCTTTTTAGGGAGATGTGAACCTTTGTTCACACTAGGGGACATGTTCTTTTTGCTTTGTGCTTTTGGTCTTACAAAGTTTTCTCTACATTGCTTAACTATGTGACCAAAAATACTACAATTGTAGCACACTACATTCATATCCAACAAGGGAGAAAATGAATTTCTATTCAAAAAATTTGTGCTCCTTTTAGGCACGTCCATACACTCTCTAGCCCTATGACCAAACTGATTACATGTATAGAGTAACCATAGAAAAATGGGAAGTACCTAGTCATAGCATTTATTTGTGCAAGATGATGTCTTCTTGACTTTTTCTTCTTCACGTCTTTCACCCTTGTGAAACCATTTGCATTAGCTCTCCTAGTGTTGTGCTTCTTCTTCAATTCTTCAAATATTGACATGTTATTCTTCCTCTCTATTGCATGCTTCTTTTCTTCTTTTTCTTTCTTCATCCCAATAGTGCCTTTATTTGATTTTCTATTTTCAGAGGCATTCTCCTTGCAATCTTTCTCATTATTTACTCCAGGCTTTTCTTCTGCTTTGAATCTGTCATATAAATTTGCAGATGCACTGGTAGTAGGACTCTTTCCTTTATCAAAACCTAGACCAAACTTTTCTTTTGATGGATGTTGTGAGTTAATTAATTCATCAAGTACTTATGAGCTACCTTTCAACTTCAGACCTTTGTCAATCTATTTTTTAGCATTTTCAAGGTCTTTTCTTAGAGCCACTATTTCTTCTTTCAACTTCATGCACTCATTAGATCTAGACTGTAGTTCAGACTTAACTACATCTTCTATTCTCTTGGTTTCTTCAACTTGAGTCTTCAAGTTGATCACCATCTGATCAGATTCTTCAAGACTTTTAGATAGCTTTTCAATCTCCTTTTGTGCAAGCTTTTTCTATTTTTTGTTCTTCCTCAAGCCATCAATCTCATCCAAAGCATAGATGAGCTCACCTTCTAGGTCCACTTCTCCTTCTTCTTCTTCATCAAAGATTTCAACTTATTTCTATTTTGCATACTCTTTTTCCATGAATAGGATTTAGTTTTCCTCAACCGCATAGGCACGATCGTGTTCATCATATTAGCTATCACTTACATTAGATGAACCACTTTCTTCTTGTGTGTGCAAAATCTTCTTGTTTCTACAGAAATTCTTCTTAGAATAGTAGGGTTTCATATTTTTCCTATCCTCTTCTTGCTCACAGTTATCCTTTTCTCCATAAGGGAATCTAGTAGCAAAATGACCTATTCTACCATAGTTAAAGCATTTAAGGGGTAGCTTACCTCTATATTTATGTAAGCCTCTTCTTAATCTTCTAATGAAGTTAGCCTCTTCTTCATCAACCTCCTTAGATTTAGATGTAGATGCTTCTATCTTTTCTTTCCTAGTTGCATTGAATGCAACTTCTCTTTTAGAGGTGTCTGCATCTCCTATTCTCATCTCATAGGCAGTGAAGATACCATACAACTCATCATAGTGGTTGTATTCAATTTCCTGCTTCCTTTATTGAAAAAAATTTAGAGTCATACCTAGATGGAAATGATCTTAAACCTTTTTGACAATAACTGGCTCTTTCACTTCTTCTCCAAGGCCTCTAATGGCATTTAATATTTCATCTACTCTTAGGAGGTAGTCGGCAATTTTGTCTTCTTCACTAATCTTTAGACTTTCAAACTTACCTTTGTAAGTTTGTATCTTGGCCTACTTTACCTTGTCATCGCCTTCATAGATACTCTTTATCTTGCCCCAGACATCATGTGTTGTTTGACAATGCATCACTTTGACAAACACTGAGCTAGACAATCCACAAAGAATAGCATTATTTGCCTTTGCATCGTTCTCATATTCTCTCTTTCCAGCTTGATTAGTAGGAGGCGTAGCAGGGATTGTCTATCCATTTACAACTAACATCCACACATCAAAACCTAATGAGGATAGATATGCCTCCATTATAATGCTCCAAAATGCATAGTTTGATCCATCAAAGAGATGCACTCTATTTGAGGATGAACCTTCTTTACTATCCATCTGTGTTCAATGTTCAAGATCTACTCGAGTTGATTAAGCTTCTCCAAGGGAATTAGGGCTCTAATACCAATTGTTGGAACAAAACAATCTATTGAGAGGGGGGTGAATCAATAGATCAATTAAAACTAGTACTTTAAACCATTAAGCATATTCAAAGAACAACATGCAGAGATTACACACATAACACTAGATATACGTGGAAAACCCAATATGGTAAAAACCACGCTAAGAAAAGTTGGTTGAGTCTACTACTCAAATCTAGCCTCAGAATAGAACCTCACTGGTTACAATATTTAAGGGAACCAACCCTAAGGAGACACCAATCCCCTGATTTAGGAGAACCAACTCCAAAGAAGCACATACTCCCTTACTAAGCACCAACTCAGTTATCTGATGGCACCAATCAATCAAATTTACAAAGAAAATACTAGAGCTACAACTCCATATTACAATTGATTCACTCGAATCTAGTTCTTTGTTACAATTCTAATCTATAATTGATCATTCTTTTTTTTGCATCTATGCAAGCATTCTCTCAGCTGTTGTTGCAATCTCAACAACACATACCTCTTTTCTTCTCTCCAATCTGCACATTCTTTTTTGTTGTTCACTCAACAACTCATTTCGCTACTCTTCCCCCTTTCTCTTCTATATCTCACTGCTCTGCACTTTGAACATTCTCTATTCTATCTTGCTACACTACACCTATGCACTTCAATGCATATCCTAGAAGATATTATTTGTGTTATAGTCTAGGTCTTCTCTTCACACCATGTGCATTTTACTACAACTACACATTCATCTCCATCCTTTTTTTTTCATCACATACTTTCCTTCACCGACAAGTTTCTTTTGCTCCTTGAGCCAAACACCACCAATAGAATTCAATACCTCGAGCCATGCACACACTTTCTAGATTCAATGTATTTTCTATTTTAGCAACTCGCAAACCCTAGATCAGATACGCATTAAATTTCATTCCTTGCATAATCGATCTGTATCTGATTTTCTAACTGCCTTCTCCTCTGTGTTATCGTCTACAAATCTTGTCACCAATCAAAATGAGTAGTTGGAGCGGTTATTGCAATCAATTATGTCTGCTTTGCAATCTTTCACTGCTTGACTGCGTGTTCCACCACTTGACCATTGCAAAAACAAATCTTTGAATACAAGTAATCAATCTCCAACCTTCACACCACAAACTAACGATCCTCCTTTATCATCAACACCTTTAAAATATGGTCGTCAAATAAACTATGTTTAAACTTGAGTTGTTGATCTCCATTGCATCATATATGCCTATCATTTTTGTGTACGACTCAAAAACCATTTATGTGATGTAAAGGAGTTGTGCAATGCAATACTTGAGCCATTTGTCGTCCTAAACATGTGTCGTTATCTCACTTTCCTTTCACTTCATCACAACTTTGTTTGCACTAAAGAGAAGATAAATACAATGTATATAGCCTTCACGACACAATAAACAATCACCATTTGTCATTTTGAACATGCGTCCTCTTATTGCCCCATCTCTCATTTGAAATAGAGGACCTACCATGCTTTTCATCGCATATTGCAAATATGACTTAGTCTTCTTGATTCACAACTGCAATGTGAATCAACTACACAATGACCATCATATTTCTTCCTTTTCATTACAATCGTTGATCTTGAATATTGCACATTGCTCTTTGGCCTCTACTAGTGTAAACAAAAACCACAATGTGAAGAACTCTTGTGATAGCCATCCAATCATTTCCTTCACTGCTCACCATCTGATCATTTCCTTCACTGCTCATTGTATTATCTCACCATCACATATCTCAAGTTTTCTTAGCACAGTGTAATTCACAACAACGATGTGAATTACCTATGTGATGCAATCAAAACTTGCCACATGTTCTTTTAGGACACTTTTCATTATATTGCAATCTTATAGGGCTAAGCCGAGGACCCACCATCTCTTTTATGAAATAGCGAGATGCTGCCATCTATCCCTTCTGACGTCATACTCCACTAACCATCAGGCATCGCTTTTTTCTTTGTGCCTGGGAGAATGATAAACACGATGTATTGAAGTCATGTGATTGAGTCAATGCTTGCCACCTGTTATCCTGACATCACATTCCACTATCATCGCTACCTTGTTTTGGGTGAAAAAAGAGAAGGCTATCATAACTTTGTCGGGGACCAACGAAAGTTCCCTAACTTGGACAAAACTCCAAAATGACTTAAGTTGTAATGCATCAAGAAAAGGAAAGGTTACGAAAACCTGGGTGGTGACCAAAAAGGTTTTGATAACTAACAAAAAGACCGACAACTTCAAGACTTAGTCAAATATTTAAGTCTTTGACACTCCATCGAGTTGGTAATTGCTAGGTAAAGGGGGTCAATCACCACGACAACTTACAACGCTTAAGTTGTAACTTAAGCTACCTTCAATAGTTGGTAACCAGTCAACAACAAATTAGAGCACTTGTGAAGACGCAATGATTGAAACCAAGGGTTTTACCTGTTAAACCCTAATTTGATCAAAGGGTAGAAATAAATCATTTCTAAGCTCACAACATATCATCTAGATCTGTAAATTATATATCTTGAATGTACTTAGTAAACCCATATTGAATCTACCATCTGCTTTCTCCTCAAACATTTGGAAGAGACCTTTGTAAAAACATGCCAACATTGCATATCAACTTTGCAACATTTTGAGTAACATTGCAACAATTCAAAACATGCTCTTATCTCCATAATTCTTCACCATTCTTCCTAAGACTAATCTTTTTTCATCAACCAACAATCTCCTCATTTGATATCACAGAGACATAGAGGTATCCTTTTGACATCAATGACAACATATTTCCAACACCTTTTGACATCAATGACAACATACTACCAACAATGTAAACAATCCCACATTTCTGTGGTATATCAAAGTGCAAACTATGCATCAACATGCCTAGAGTTTTTCTTTACCAATTATGTCTTCATTTAACCCTCAAATTTTTCCATCTACAATTCCATCCTAGTGGATGATTTTTTTCCTTCCACATGACCTACTTATCATGATAGTGCCCTTAAGACTATTATGTGCTTGATTGACCTAAACCTATTTGGAAATCTATTGAAATGTTATTCTCTAGATTTGTCAATTTATGGACTATCAACAATCAAAACCGTCTCTATTCCTGCATCATGGGAAACCATAACAAGTGTTGCATTGTTGCATAATCAGATTGTAGTTGTCCAACATCTAATGGAAGAAGAATCCTTCCAACCTAAAATAACACTTCTTCCTTTTCTTGATAATGGATCAACTCCATGAATCTTCCCTCTAAGGTTAAATCCATAACTCCTATTCTTTGCTCTTTATGACCTTTGGTTAAGCATATATCCAAAACCTTCAAATCAGGACTCCATGTCTTTAGAATAACTTGCAGTCATTATTTTCATGGTGTATTTCAACCATATCTACATATAGTGAGGATAAGAGGACTGCACCATCTCCTTTGATTATAAACTGGCCTCCTCCACATGATTGTCATAAAGGTATTATGAAAATTCCATTGTCCTCTGCACAAATTTTTTAATCTTCATTAAACCTTTGTGGACTAAGATTTTTCAAATGCATTCTCCATGGTTGTCACTATTTGTTTGCCCCTTTCAAGGTCTTTATCACTATCATATCAACATGCTTATATTCAAGATTTTTTAACCTTGTAAATTATCCTTTGCATTTGTTACATTTGATCTTATTTTTCTGATGTTTGTTGCTTAACAGGGTCATGGAGTGTTCCATAATTTAATATAGGTATAATCAAATAATTGTTTTGAATCCTTTCTTCACCAACCCATTGCTAGAACCTGCCAGTATCACCTTCAAGGCATTAAATCTAACAATCTCTAACAAAGGTTTGCATTGCCCATTTATAACATGATTCCCTTCCTTCACATGGAAACAAGGTGAAATATGTACTAATATGTTTGAATACCTCTTCTCATACCTTTGATACCTCTTGAAAAAATGGAGATATGACATTCTAATCTTTTGTATTGTGATCAGAAGCAAACTTGGGCCATCCATTGGTGAACACAAGCTTACACTTAGATTACTACCAATGTAGACTACTACCAATGCAAGCCTGTCACTCTCCTCATCATAGATGTGCCCTTTTAGGTTTTTCCCTCTTTTCTTCATGAGGTTTGTAAGGTATATTTACAAACCTACACCTCTATTAAACTTCTTTTTTTAGAATAATTACAACCATACATCAAGATATATGCATTTCAAACTTGCACATTTATTTTCCATGGTTTTAAATAGCTTACAAAACCTAGACTCATCTTAACCCGAGCACCTCCGAAGAGTAAAACTTTGAAAAAAAGAAGCATACTTGGAAAAATATGAAGATAGAGTTACAGTTTACAATGTGGGTAGAGTGTAAATGGGCTCCTAGGAAAAGTCTCCAACCTGTAGCAACGTGGCTTTAAAACCTTGAATCTTTATAACGTGCCATTAATCTCTCTTTTATGATTGCTCTTCAATCTGCAACGTGGTGTGTATGGTACGATGAAGGTATTGAAAGTGATCATTCTAAATCATTTTTATTTCCAACCTTGATTGAAGTAGATAAATCTACTTATACTAATTATTAAAATAGAGTTGTTGCCATCTTCTATAGGAGGAGAAGGAATGAAGTTGAATTATCAAGTGAAAGTGATGATGAAGACACAAGAAAGACTATAAGCATTCAAGAAATCTATCAAGAAGGCCCTAAGAATATTTTTGCTAACAATGCTCTTATGGGTAGGGTGATGTGAGTTGACACTCCAAATACATGAGGAAGTAGAAGGAAAATATGAATGGGAAGCAACTATGCAAGATGAGTACAACTCTTCGATGAAGAATGGAACTTGGAATTCACAACTCTTCCAAAAGGAAAAAATGTGGTTGGTTGCAAGTGGACCTACAAAACAAAGCTCACATCAGATGAAGCTATTAAAAAACACAAAGCAAGGCTAGTGGTTGGAGGTTTCTCACAAACAAAAGGTATTAAATATATTGAAACCTTTTCTCTAATTGCTAAAATGAATAACATTCTACAATAATTGTTTTAGTTACAAAGTTTGGTTGGAATATTTCTCAAATGGATGTAAGAAGTGCATTTCTACATGGCGATTTAAAATAAGAAATGTAACACAACAACCACCAAGATTTGTTAAAACTGGGGAAGAACATCCAATGTGTAGATTAAAAAAAATCACTATATGGTCTTAAACAAGATCCAAGTGTATGATACTCCAAAATACGAGTATTTTATAGAAGCAAGATGTAAAATAAGTAAAGTTGATCTAAATGTGTATGTAAAGCATAGTGATGATAAAATTGTTATTATTGCACTATACGTAGATGATTTAATCATTACAAGAGATCACACACAGTACATTGAAACAATCAAGGATCAATTCAAACAAGCTTTGAAATAACAGATCTTGAGTTAATGCATTATTTTTTGGGTATGCAAGTATGGCAAGAAGGTAGGATCATTCTTTCTCAAATCAAATATGCTCTTGATATATTAAGAAAAGTTAATATGAGTGATTGTAAACCATCTAATACACCAAGTGAAGTGGGATTAAAATTGAGTGCTAACTCTATTCAAAAGAAGGTGGATGGAAAATTGTATATACAACTTGTTGGAAGTCTCTTGTATCTTTAATACAACTAGATCAGATATTGCATATGCAATTAGCATTGTGTCCCTAGTACATGGAAAATTCACATATTGAATGTTGGAAAGTAGCTAAAAGAATACTAAATTATATTCAAGGTACTTATCAACTTGGAATTGAATACAAATATAGAGGATAGCCTACTCTAGTAGGGCATACTGATTTTTATTATGCAAGTGACATTGATGACAAAAAATCAACTTCAAGATATATATTTCATCTTGGCTTAGTGATGCAAGGGCATCAGGAGCCTCATAGGCATACTTTTGTTATTTTAGGGTTTTAGGTTGTTGGTGTGTTTTAATAAGGTGATTTATGACCATGTGGGATCATGTTGATCCATTTTTTAGTGTTAATAGGGTCATTGATTAAAATTTGTAAAAGTTGTCAAATGTTGCTAAAAAGTTGTCATGCAACTTTGGAAAGGTGTCAAAAAGCAATTAACAGTTACAAGAAAATCAAGAAAGCATTACCAAACAGTTGGAAAGTTGTGGAGGTTGGAAATTGTATTTAAAAAGAATGTATGCACAAAAATCAAGGTGGGTGAAGAAGGGAATGAAAGAAAAGTGAAATTTGTCATGAAATGGGACTGCATTTTCTAGTTTTTACTATTTTTTAGTCTAAGTTTTTGATGGTACGACCATGAATGGTATAGTACAGGGTTGAAACCAATGAGAAAAGTTGAAGACATGAATGTAGTTTAATCTTCTTTTGGTTTGATGCAATTTCATTAAGATTTGAATGAGTTAGAGCAATTTTTGTGCAAGCAGACCTAGATCAAACCTAGCGTTTCCAATTTTGGGAAAAACTTCATAACTTTCTTTTCCACCGTTGGATCTTGATGAAAATTGGAGGAAAAGTCTGTAGTTAGGTTATCTTCAATTCCATCGAAGCGATTGGCTTCATTACTTGTTTTGTGAAAGTTATTAATGACTACTCCTTTCATTCTTACACATCAAAACTATGTTTCTTGCATAAATTTCTTGTTCTATCACGTGGTACAGATTTGTATCTTCTTGTACGGTCTAGAAACTGATTGGAAAAGTTGTAGGGCTCTCTTACCTTTAAAATGTTTTTTGTTTGATCAAAATCCATTAAGATTGGCGTGAGATATCATTGTTTTTTGTGAAAACGCTCTCAAACCCTACCTAGGGTTCCAATCAACAGTTAAAATGCAATATCTCGAATTTCCACCATGATGAAATGTTGAAACCTAGTGGAAAATTCTGTCTAGGCGTGTTTAATATCATTGCAAGATTTAGAGTCTTCATCTACACGTGTGAGAGAGAACTTCATGGCAGTTTGATGCCCTGTTACATGGTGACAGCCTAGAAACCTACATGGTGCTTGTTTGAGTCAAATCCTTGCACTGTTTCATAGGATTGGGGTTGTTGAAGATTAGGCCAAGTTGGTGTAGGGCTGTGAAGGCCAAAGGCTCTTTGAAAATCCATTTTCATCATTGTTGTGTGTTTGCACCATGTTTGGTAAGGTGTATGCTTGAATACCTTTGTTGGGAAACCCTTTATATTTGAGTTTGAGAATCTTTCATGGTTGAGGGATGTTGGAACCCTCCAAATGGTATTGTAGCAGCCTGTTACAAGTCATAGTCTACCTATCCCATGTTGGTTACACCTCATTGGATGTTCAACAAGTCAAGTTTCCAAAGGGTATAATGTGGAGTGAGTTGCCCTATGCATTGCTGCCCCATGAAAACCTTCAAGAAGTGAATTAGGACTATAATGTTTTATGAGTAACTACCCCTGCTCTGCATCACTTAGGACCAATTTCTTGGAGTAACAAGTAATCAACAATGTCACTATCATCCACAAAAGCTTAATATGTTGGTTCATCAAAGGCATATCAATAAGCATTAGAAGACTACTTGAAGAAACACAACAACCACAAGATTGTCCAATTATTATATTTTGTGATAATCAAAGCACTATCAAGTTAGCAAAAATTCTTGTATATCATGCTAGATCCGAACATATAGAACTACATCATTACTTTGTTAGTGACTTGATTGAAAATCAAATGGTGGAGTTCAAGTTTTGTGGAACAAAAGATCAAATTGCTAACATATTTATAAAAGCATTGCCTATAGTGAAAGAATAATTGATGTAATCATTTTCTCCAAATACACATTATGGGGGGTGTTGGAGATAATGTTTATCTTTTGAATATTTATAGAATGTATCTTAAAAATTTGGAGTGCAAGAGATTATATTTATCTATTGGAAACTTCCATATTTTTTTAGATTTTTCACATTGGAGGCTTTTATTAACCATTCTAGGATATTTTTAATAATTGTATGAAATCTATAAATACAACAACAATTCTAACACTAAACAAGTAACAAGAAATCAACAAGCTATTATGTAATTTGATTTCTAATAATATCAATATATTCAAGTGTTTTTACTTGTTGCACACTTTTGTCTTTTCTAATTCAAATAGTTTATTTAGTCAATACAGTTGAAAATGCTTTGGGCAACATATCTACAAAATATGGAAGCATAGACAAGATATGTAAACTGATTTGACAAATTCCTCAAAGAGATTTGACATTACGGGTTGCAACGATTGCTAGTTAAACACAAAATGGGTTTGTTAGAAAAGTTTTATAAACTTTCAAGAAAATGGTTTTTGCAGAAAATCTATAAAGTTTACACAAATATAGCAAGATGCTAATGATGTTTCAATAACTTTGGGTGTTTATCTTCTCCCTATCGATTTGTATGCAATTGGCATGTGGTTAGTTTTGTTATCTCCTTTATGCATAAACAACTATTGTGCATGTATGTACTTCAAAAGAAAATAATGATAAAAAAATACCAAGTTTCAAAGTTACTACACAAGGGTTCCAAATGATAATAATAATGGTGGTTGGATTTGAGAAGGCATTAGGGAAGAAATTTCCTCTAAAATTTGTTGATCATCAACTTAAAGATTTTGAAACTTTGTATGCATTTATATAGAAGGTTGAGAAGGAATTAAAGTGGGAAAGCATTGCATAAAAGATCTATTTATTTAGTGACTATTGGAATACTGACTACCCTAATATATGACCTCAACATGTCATGGTCTACTATTACTATAATTATCACCCTCGTAGTCTTTGATTGCACAAATGATCATCCCTCCCTTGAGAAGGTTTCTTATTCTCTTTTAGTATTCTTCTTAGGTATGTTTATCATAGTAGATGGATTCAACAAGACTAACTTACTAGGTGCACTGTAAGATGTTGTTGAGCCTCATAAATGAATTGATAACACGCTTGGGTTAATGACTATGTTGGTGACCATACAAGTCTCTCTTTTTTTTGCAACTAAGGTTAGAAAATGGATTTTGTTTCCAAAAAAGGAGACAAGATAAAACCAAATCAAGTCTAATTTTAATTATAATTGTTTTTTCAAGAATCAATTATAAATCAATTACAAATGAAAAGCTATATGTTCTCTTTTCTGTTAGAGGGTGGAATTCTGGGCTAGAAAACTTTTATGTTCTTTCACATTGTACAACAACAAACGAGTTTGTGGAGCTCTTCATTTTGGATTAAATAAAAGATAGTACAACTAGTCTATGAACTAGTATGTTGTATTTTATATTGTATTCTTTTCATATGTTAAATTTACAATCTTTCTTTTGAATATTTTCTATCATGTGGTGAATACAAATGTTTCTCCTTAATATATGTATTATGCAGCTTGGATGATAATATAGGTTGTTTTCTTATCTCTAAATCACACAACCTTATATAGATGCATTTTACTTATGTCAAACTACATTCCATTTATAAAACCCCAGGTGCATCCTTTTCACTTTGAATTTTTTTTTGGGGGAATAAACATGTGTATTTATTCCTCTTATTTTCTACAATTTTTTGTTACATCTCAATTTTAATTTGTCTTACTTTCCTACTTTCTAATCAAAAGCATACCCCCAAAAAATCCCAAATTTTATCAAACGAAGTAGCTGCCCCTCTCAAATGTAGAGGAAGATAGTTGATCCAATAGTGATGTCTCCAATTGTTAGAACATTTGTTGTTGCCCATCGGGTGAGCCTAAAGCTATTTGTAGTTAAATATAGCAATGACAAATTTGTTTACCAATAATTCCTTGAAAGATTGAGATTAAGAGAACTATATATGACTTCAATTTTGTCTAGAAGTAGATATATAGGCAATCTTTGGGTGAAGGATACCCTTGAACCCAAGTCAATAGGAGGGTTTAGGGAATAATTTCAAGCTTTGTGTTGTTCCTAAGCATGATCATCCCTCCCTCTTCAATGGGCTGCATCTAAAAGTTGGAACTTGTATTGAATGGCTAGAAACTCAACCTTTCAATTAATATTCCCTCACTATATAGGCCTAAGCTAATAAAAAGGTAACCCATCATAATCATGTTTATCTATTCAAAGATTTTGTGGGCTTATCTTTCCAAAATCTACTCCAATCTTGGATGAACTCTTATAGTCTCTATCATCATGGTTTGTCATGATGTGAATGAGTAAGAATGCCTATAAACTTATTTTAAGTAAAATAATCAATGTTTGTGTGTTGAATGTTATGGCCTTGTGTCTTGGATCAATAACAAGAGGGTATACGTTAGTAGGTCTATTCTTCCAAAACATAAAGGCATGATAAACTTGCCCATGACTTGGCTATGAGCGAGTTATAGAAAACTACTAACTTGCATCTAATGATGATGTTGAATTAAGCCATTATGATTTGGTGATGTGAACAACTCTTATTATGTATTAATGGTTTTCTTCTCTAATTATATACCTATATCTGTGTTAAGTTTAAGATGAAATTCCTTACAACTACTTTTGCTAACTTGGAATTAATAGTAGTTATTGTCAAATATGTTATGTTGTTATGCCTTAAATATGTTTAGTGGATAATTGTGATTGGTACTATGCAAAAATGTTATGTACTCGAATGTATGATATTGTTTAATATCACTAATATGAATTTAATTTATGTCTAACAAATAATGTGTTTCCAAATGATAATAGAATGAAGTGGATGACCTTTCAAACTACTTTATGAGTTTGTATTTATGTATGTGTCTAGTTAAAGGCCAACTCACATGTGTTCAATGTACTACTTTTGCCATAGATTTTGGCTCCAAGAACATAGGACCATTGTATAGTTTAATGAATCCCTTTAGGGTAATATAAGCAAATTAACTAGCCTTGGGTGTAAACCCTTCAAACAATATGTTTTACATCAATGTTTTGGTACTTTCTAAATGTCACAATGTTGAACCAAGATCAATATAGAAGTTGACTTCTTGCAATCACAATTAGGGTGGAGAAGATAATTGTTCTCTTAGTGTAACTTGTCCCACTCATCTTGAGGTGATCACTGAAATTGCAAAACCTATGACCCACTTTTAGATAAGCCTATCGTTGCTCCAACATGATAGGAGTGAAGGAGCACACTCTGCCAAAGAAGTATTCAACTATACCATAAGGTTAGCAAGCTTTCACCAATAACATGCAAGTGATAGATGTCAAAAACTACCTGATTTCACAGGGTTAGCTAGCTTTGACCAATGGCATGCAAGTGATAGATGTCAAAAGCTACCCAATTTCATAAGGTTAGCCAACTTTCATCTATGGTATGTAGGTGATAAATGTTGAGAGCTACCTATCTTAGGAGTTCAATATTGGCATTCATGTATCAAAAGAAATGTGTGCTTCCAATGTTGTGTTTCCCTATGGTCTAGTTCTCGTAGTTGTGATTGTTAATTTAATCTAGGTGATTGATAGTATAGACACTAATCTTAGGTGAGGTAAAACCATATGGCATCCTTATTATATTTATACAATTATAAGATGACTCAAAGGCTTAATGGACTATGGAAGTCTTATTAACGGCCTTATGTGGCATATATTGTTATACTTGTGACCTTGTCAATGATAACAACAAATAGTATGGGATGCTTGCTTGTCAACATAGTTGACAATGATCTAGGAGATAAGATGGAACCCATAGTGCATTATGAGATGCACCAACATTCTTCTTTTTGCCTTGGATGTACTTAAAGGCTTATGTGTTAGTGAACTCAATAAAGGGGAAGATCCTAGCAATAACATTGCCACCACTTTCCTTTTTGCCATTTCTACTGAACCCCCAAGAATTAGGTCTAGATCTAGGAAATTGTCATATTATGCGAGTTTATCTTTTTTAGTGCAAGATTGTACATTTGTGGTGTAGGTCTACCACCCTTATTATGGTTGAATGAGGTTATTAAAGTAGCTCCTCTAATTGAGAATAAATTATTTGGTCAATCAAGAGAGTACTGAAGGACGAAAAAGATATTGGTAATAACCAACAGTGGTTATTACAATATAATCCAAAAAAATTGTACTCAATTGTTGATAGCTTCATTAGGTCTAGACAAAACCCCAAGATGGTAGACCAATATGGTCTAAGAAGATTTCTTATTATTATTCCATCATAATTTCATTTTCTCGTAGGATCTTCCATCCAATTTCAGGCTTGTTGGCTCTATTATGTATAGCACCATTATTGGGGTCTAGTTGATTTGTTCCATCTACTTAATAATTCCATTTTGCATTCGCTTTCAGTGTCTTTCTTCGAGTTCAAAGCTAATGTTGCTTCAATTTGAACTATGCCTTATAACGATAACCACTTCCCTACAAAGATCCTCTAGTTTCATTATGAGATATTGTATGGACACCTGGCAAAACATTGTAATGTACGATTGTCAACAGAATGGTTGAGAGGTTTCAAGAGTGTTGTTCTCCTTGAAATAGAAACTCTTATAACAGCCCTGTTTTGGTGTGCTAGGTAGGCATAGTTAATAGAAGTTTTCTTTTTCAAAGGACTGTTAATATTTAGGGTTGCTTTTCTATCAATAATAATAGTTAGAGTTGCATGTGTTTTGGAGGAAAAAGGGAGCAAATGTAAAATGGCAAATATGATCGTTGGCTTAGAACTTTGGATAGTTGGATTAGAATAGGAATTCCTTGCCGGCGCATCGACTGAGCTATATAGGAACACATTTGGGCTTGAATGAACAGTGGAGTTCATAATATGTAACTTTTCCAAATAAGAAGAATATTCGCTACTTTTTCTGTTTGGCGTAAAGGTTAATACTTAATTATTTAATGCATGCTCTGTTGTGCGCTGCTGTGCTCTTCTCTTTGTCTGCTGCGATGGATTCTTATCAAGAGTGAGTTATGACTTGCAGATTTGAGAATAGATATTAATCTGCATTTGTTAGAGTGCTGGGTTTTTCTTTGGCTGACTTTTGTTTGGTAACGCATATCTTGACCCTATTTCCCTTCTATTCTGCTGTGTTAGTTGCTCTACCTACAACAGGTTTATTTTAACTGGCAGCAACAGAGATTGTCTACATCACAATACCTTCCTAAACACAAAGTAGAGAAAAGACCTTTTCAAAGGAAGCAATTGCATGTGATATCCTTGGAAAAGAAGCTTTGTGAGCTTATTGTTCTTAACAACAATTTTGCATTTTTTTGATGCAAGAAACTCTCGAAGGAGAGTAAAGATAAGGAAAACATAAGAACTCGGGTCATGAACATGAAAATGAGAAGAAAAGTGTAGAAAAATGACATGTGAGATAGTACAAATGTAAAAGGGGATCACAAGAATATAAAAGTGATCTTTGATAGGGGGATTCGTGGTTATTGGGATTCTTGTAGCTCAGCACCTCTTTCTTTATTCACAAAAACTTGCGGCAAAAATGGGCGACTGAGAAATTTTAAAGACCTTCCTCCAACCATTCTCCATAAAACTTTTTGTTTTTAAGTTCTTAGGTGCTTAAGTTTATTAATTGTCATTTTATAAAGAATAAAAACCAATTTTGTACCTTTAGTTTGAACAGCAGACTCCAAACTAAGACGGGTTTACTATGGAGAGTTGTTGCTCCTATTAATCTGCATCAGCTAGTCCAATGTAATTAGAAAACAATAAAATTGCAAATATAAATATTTTGAATGGACAACTGATACAGACCACCTATGTGGTTGCAAATCGCATGCTCTATAACTGGTGCAGACTGCCTCTGTAGGTGTAAATTACATGCTCTGTTCTAGCCAATAAAGAACCAACACGACAGTGAATGAGGCAAACCTCCAAGATTATAGCAGAAAAAGAAATATTTTATTTCCCAGCTTGAATAAAGTACATGGGCCTTCTAATGGATTCCTCAGCCTGTTCCCAAAAACTAACTTCTACCTGCACACCTCCCATAAGAAAACACAAAAACTAAAAATTGAATGACCACTACAGCCACCACCAACGGCAGAGACAACCCAAAATTAACAAAATAGGTCAGTGAAAACAAATAAGTAGCGGGGGAACCCTCATAAAAGGGCAGTCATCATCCTCCCTATCTTTTAAAAATTATGAACCTCCGGTTTCAGAGGGATCTGCTTTTGTAAACTTCACGAGCAGAATTTCATAACTACCAATATGGCCTTCAAATAGTCTTTCCTTCAAGGTATTCTCTTGGTATTCCTTGGCACAATCTGAATTAAATCTTCTAATGCATGCTATTCCAAGGTCAAGGGGACTCCAGTGTCAATTCTACCATCCAGTTGGACAGGCAAAGCCAAGTGAAGACTAATGCAGAGCTGACCAATTATTGCTTCTCTTACCACCCATAGACCTGAAACTTCTTCCCTTGTCCGAATTATGCTTCACATCACTCCTTTGAGATTGAGTTAGGCAATCACCTTTGACCAATCTCTCAATAACATTCTTGGAGTATTTCTATGATCTTGCTTATACTCCCATAATTCACCATCCTTCTCCATCCAACGAAAATTACTTGTAGGATCTTTTAATGTTTCCTTCAAATGAAGATCACAACCAACTGCAACTTCAACAACTATCACCGAAACTGCGCTTAACACCTTGCTAGTTAAGTCTTGTTGCAACACCACTTCTTTTTCATCGATTCTCTTTTGTACTACACACTTCAATTCATTTGCACTTTGATGCCCAAACATTCTTCTAGCTTAATTCTTGGTTTATCTAGAATTTTGTTCGTCTTTAAGCTCAAGTCTAGCTTTTGCTGGAAGAGACAAAACTAACATTTCAAATGCTCCTTTCTCTTTCCATAATTTTTTATATCTCCTTCCCTCATCTTGTATCTCATAAGTATCATCTCCACCATTTATTACTTTTCGGTCATGTTGCCAAGGCTACTTAATAGCTAATGACAAGCATCCATCAGCACCCATCGCATAGCACTTTGCCCACATAAGGGCAAATTTTGAAAGCAACAAAACAAGATTTATCCACAAGTACATGGTAATCCTTCTTCAACCAAGAAATCTTGTAAGGGTTAAATTTAGGAATGCAAATTAGTTAACCATTTATGTCTCACTAGTTTGTTGGCAAATCTACCATCTATGATTGCCTTGCACACTTTGTCCTTACGCTTGCATTTTGTTCAAAATACACTCTTCTTCTTCCAATCAGCTTCTGGGGTTTCTTTATTCCCAAACAATAAAGGTTTTTCACAACATCAAGTTCTCTCTTGTCTCTACTTCAACTTCTTCTATCAAAGGTTCCTCTCCAAGGAATACCATTGACCTTTTGGCCCTTTCAGGCTCTAACAACAATCTATGACCTTGTGGGCTTCATTACAAATAGAACACATCAACGGCTTCCAATCTCTAGAAGATTGTATTCTTCATCCCTACCTCAAAAGCCTCCCTTTCCTCTAAAAACAGCCTTCACATTCTTGTCTTCTTTTGCCTTTTCACTCATGGCAGGTTCTGAGGAAACTTATTTTCCTCTATTATGGCTGCTATCATCCCTTCTAGTCACCATCTTACTTTTCCAATTCAATTTCCCCTCCGCCTTTAAAGAATATTCATATGCCTCATCCAAAGTAGATATCTTCACCAAGGCAAGGTCATCATGAAGTTGAAACTTAAAGCCCTTTACATACCTAGCTACTGCTTGCCCTTCATTCTGTTGCATATCAGCCCGAATTCAAAGCCTCATAAATTGCACAGTATAAACTTGAATACTAACACACAGGCCTTCTCATGGCTTCCTCAGCCCATTCCCTTCATAAAAAAAAACTTCTATCTAGCACACCAACCCTTAAAAGCACAAAAACTGAACAAAAAAAATCACATAATTGACTACTACAGCTGCCACCAACAGCAGCTACAACCCAAAATTACAAAAAAGAGCTCAGCAAAAGGAAACGGATGGGTTGTGGGGGACCTGTCACAGAAGGGCAATTATATCAAAAATTAGGAACAGTGACTGCTTTGGAAAAAGATTTTCAGAGATGAGAAGGGGATATGTAGGGCTTTGCAAGATAAAATTGCAGCACTAAGATTCCTATTTACAACTAAACATGTTTATTTACATATATCTTTCAATATTCTTTCATGATTTATGCTTCCTAAAATTTCAACAATGCTTAATTTTCTATGTTGTTAAAAATAAAATCCTACCAGAATTTAAAATCCATCAGATTCAACACAGAAGATTTTTTCAGTACTTGTTACCATTAGGTAACTAGTCTTAGTTGTGATTCAATCCAAGGAGAGGAGTTGGAAGAATATTGTGTAAGATTTGAGGAACAGAATGCATGATAGTTGATAGAGTGAATTTGTTTCAGCTGCATACCAATATTGCGATTGACATGGTGTGAATGTTGTGATTATTTTGTGAGAGTAATAATAGTGGAATTTTGATGCTAACACCTCCGTTCCTGCAAGTTAGTATCAAGAAAACATATACTCTACCCTACACATAAACTCCAGCAGAGGACTCTATTCTTGAGAATCATACTCGGGAATATAATAGTAACTAGTCAAGTTGCAGAACATAAAAGTTAAAAGTAGAAGATGAGACATGTTCAGGTCATACCAATGAAAAAAATACAGGACTGTTTCTTTTATTAAGGATAAAAATCAGATACAGAAACAACACCTAGCACTACAAGCCTTAGAACAGCCCAATGAAAACAACACTGCCACTCAGCATTATCAACTACTTCCCACATCACTTGTAAAAGAAAGAACTCCTACCAAAAACCCCAGCACCGTGCTACCAGGGAAAATTCCCCTAAATAAAAATCAAACAGTCCGTTACACACCAAAATTTAACACAATGAAAAGGATGGGAACTGATAAAAGAATGGGGACCCTGCCATAAATAAGGCGGTTACATCAAATTTAGGATTACAATTCCCATTTTGTACCCAGGTTTACTGTAACTGAAATTTGTGTTTCACTATCATAATATAAATGTTTATGCTTTCTTTGTTTTTGGTTGTAGGAGATATGTGATCATTTTTATATTTCTATATGACACCATTTTTTATGTGAATGAGATGATTAATAGAATGCAAAACCCTGTTACTTGAAAACTTAGAACCGATTCAGATTTTAAATCTTACCATTTAAGTAGTTAAAAAACTTAGAACCAATTAATGTTTAAGCCTAAGTTGCCGAATCGGGTACAGGTACGTGGGTACGGGTACATGTATGGTACGCCGGTACAGCAATATTTTTTTTTGGGGGGGTGGGTACGTTTGGGTACGTCCATATATAAAACATATAAAAATCATAGATATAATCATATAGACATATTTGCAGCCTAAAAAGTAAAAACAAGAATTAAATTTAGAATACCACATATCATGCATATGCTAAACAGAACTTAGAACTACCATAAATATAACAAATCTGAAATACAATTATACTAAATTAATTTGATATCAATTTTTCAAAACTTGATGCATTTAAGCACATGAAAAAGTTGAAAAAAACTTCGAAATCTGTGTCGAGACTTTCGGAATCAGTCAAACACGCCACGTCGACCGGAAAAATGTCGGGGTTTGTCTATTTTTTTAAATATGTTTCAGGATTAAAAAATGCAGTACCCTGGTCGATTCCACAGGGTTTTTACATGTATCCAGTACTTGGAATTGGCAGGGCATATGAGCGATTCCGGTAGCTTAGGTTTAAGCAGAGCATCCCTCGCCACATGCCAAAATTGAGAATTAAACAGCTCACAATAGACAAACAAAGAGGTGTGAATCATGTAGGCAGTTGTCAACCACATATTTTTTAAAAAGTGGAGAAAATTTCAATGAAATTAAAACATTGAAAGCAGAACTTGAAATACCTAATAAAAAAAAGGCAAAGAAACAGATACTAATACCTTTAGCAATAAAAACTTGAAGCTTTTAACAGCTTCAATGAAGTCATGAGATATTAGCATCTTCATTCTCCATTCCAAGAAGGGATCGGTCCTTCCACACATTGAATACCTCCGTAATCATTCTGTATGCTTTAAAAGAAATAACCAGACTACATTGCCAGTAAAAGAAAATGGAGCTTCAACAACATAAACAACTTTTGGAATAAAAGCAAAAAACAGCATGGAATCAAATACCATAAACAAGCTATTATAGAGGACACAGTATGAAGTTCAAAGGTCATAGTTTGTTTATGCCTACATTTTGTGCAAACCATCCATTACAATTATCCTTGCAAGTAAGGATGCTCTCCTCAGGTACCAAATATCTTTAAAGAAGTACATACATTGACCTTTAACATATTCGTCAGGTAGCTGAATTTCCATTCTTTCAAGAAAGGGCGTGCTCTGAATTTGTTGGAGTCAAACTCAAGTACTTCTACGCGTATTTTCTCAAGGTTAAGATGTGGAGAGGTGAGGCAAACAGGTATAGGATAACTTGCCAACTGCTGCTTTGCAGTGCCATGAACAACTATACCAAGGATTCCTTTCTCACATTGTTTAAAAAGAAATCTTTCATATTTTATTTATATACATTCAAAATGCATGACCTTAAACTACCAACTTTAAAACTATTGAGCAAACACATAATTGACTACTACAGCCGCCACCATTACCAACAGAAGCTACAACGCAAAATTACAAAACATAGCTCAACAAAAGGAAACAGACGGGTTGTGGGGGACCTGTCATAGAAGGCCAGTGACATCAGAATTTAGGAACAGTGGCTGCTTTGGAAAACGATTTTCAGAGATGAGAAGAGAAGGTGTATGGATTTGCAAGATAATATTGCAGCACTAAAATTCCTATTTACAACTAAACCAATTTATTTGACATATCTTGCAATTTTCTTTCATGATTTACACTTCCTAAAATTTCAATAATGCTAAATTTTCTATGTTGTTAAAATCCTACCAGAGTTTGGAATCCAGCAGATTCACTACAGATGAATCTTTCAGTACTCGTTACCATTAGCTAACTAGTCTTAGCTGTGGTTCAATTCAAGTAGAGGAGATGGAAGAATAGTTGTGTAAGCTTTGAGGTACAAAATGCATAATAGTTGACGTGTTCTGAATGTTCTGATTATTTTGCGAGAGTAATAATAGTGGAATTTTGATGCAAACAACTCCATTCCTGCAACTTAGTATCGATAAACCATATAATCTAACCTACACATCAACTCCACCAAACTCTATTTTTGAGATTCATGCTCAGGATAGTAATAGTAACAAATCAAGATGCAGAATTTAAAAGTGGAAGGAGACGTGTTTCTTTTTTTCAGGATAAAATAATACAGCACTGTTTCTTTTATTCAGGATTAAGAAAAACAGCTACAGAAATGACACCCATCATTACAATCTAAGAGCAACCCAAGGAAAACAACATTGCCGCTCAGCACCATCAACAAATCTAGTATCTCTAACTGTCCAGTATTCCCAGATCACTTGTCAGAAAAACAAATAACTCCTACCAAAAACCCCCAGCACCCTGCTAAAAAGGGAAAATTCAACTAAATCAAAACCACAACAGCCCGTTAAACACTAAAATTTAACACAATTAAAAAGATGGGAAATTGACAAAAGAGTGGGGACCCAGCCATAAAGAAGCAGTTACAAAAAATTAGGGATTAGAATTCCCATTTTGTACCCAGATTTACTGAACTGAAATTTGTGCTTCACTATCTTTACAAATGTTAATGTTTGCTTCAGATTAATATTTTTTTTGTTGGAAGGGGTATGAGATAATTTTTAATTTTTATATGACACCCATTTTTATGTGGATGAGATGATTAGTGTGCTTTAAAAGATATCACCAGACTATATTGCCAGTAAAAGCAGATGGAGCTTCAGCAACATAAACAACTTTTGGAATAAAAGCAAAAATAGAGCATGGAATCAAAACACCAGTCTAGCAACACTAATCCTTGCTAGTATGGATGCTCTCCTCAGGTACAAAATATCTTTAAAGAAGTCCATACATCTACCTTCATCATATTCGTCAGGTAGCCGAATTTCCATTGTTTCAAGAAAGGGCGTACTCTGGAGCAAGCAACTTATTACTGCAATCTCTTTGTAGTCAAACTCAAGTACTTCTACGCATATTTTCTTAAGGTTAACATGTGGAGACGCGAGGCAAACAGGTATAGGATCTCTTTTCAACTCCTGCTTTGCAGTGCCATGAATAAGTAACTTTACCAGGGTTCCTTTCTCACATTGTTCAAAAAGAAGCATTTCATCTTTTATTTATAGACATTCAAAATGCATGACTAAACTATCAACTTAAAAACTATTGAGCTTCAGGTTAGGAAGTTTGTACAAATACCTGTACAAAGGAGCCCTCAATATGCAGCCAATGAAGATCTGGAAGCCTGTGAAGCAGGTTCAGTAGAGGTACATCCATCTCTGCTTCCCTTTCAAAGGGATCATCCAGGTATATGTTAAGTCTCCTCAAGGACTGGTAGTTGCCTAATATGTGAAGAAATCTACTTGTTGAAACACCTCCTGGACAGCGTCCTTTTGAGTATTCTATGTACAAGTCCCTCGGAGTACTTCCACAGTCCATTTCAAGTTGCCAGATGGTAGAAGAAAGCTCATAGAACCTTACACCATTTACACTCAAATCCTTAAACATGCCCCCCCACATAATTTTAAGTTTGGGGCAGTTAACAGATAGAGATTCTACGCGATGTATGTACAAATGTTCAATGGTGGGTGAAATGATTACTACATTGCCTAGCCAATCATCTCCCATTATTTCAAGTTTTCGCAGGAGGGGGCAGAGCGAAATGAAGGAGGCTAAAGACTCATCTGTCAATTGAACATCTTCGAGGTGACAAGTAATCAGGTGGGTGAATCCAACGAAATTATTTGGGATACTGGTGAGAACGTAGTCCCGCAGATATAGTGTTACGAGACGCGAACATGAAAAGAGAGCAGGGGGTGGGGTTTCTTTTAAAGCATGGTGGCGCTCATCGACACGCTCATCGTAAATAGACGGGACGTAGTGGTCGACCAGAGTGAGGTGTCACACATTTTCATGAGAGAAGCGCCGTTGGTTATGGTCGAACCCGGTGTTGAGGAGGTGAAAGGCCTTCAGATTATGTGAATGCAGAAGCAAGATGTTGGAAATTATATTCTCAGCTCTTGACACGAGGAGCGGGTCGAGAGAAGGGCAATCAGGCCCCAAAACAAGAACCGGAGAGAAAGTGAGTTCAGGCATCTGAGTGTAGAGAAATCTCCACCTCTGGGAAAGAATGGAAGATTTGACAGCATCTTTTATTGGGATTTTTGATAGTATGAAATAAAGAAGAGAATCAGGAAGTTTGTAGAATGCATCTTGGTCAGCCATGCTTGAGACATAAGATGGAGAACAAGAGATTGATGAGATAATCTGTAAAAATACAGAAAAGCAGTGGAGTTGAGGACTCTCAGACACAGACCATTGCGATTATATTGTCTCGTGCCGCGAAATCTTTATTAAAAAAAAATGTCCTAGGGCAAGAAATATTTCTAGAAGGTACCCGCAAAGTTTGTGGGGTAGGTAAATATAAAGGGTACTAATTTAGTTGGTCTCCCACTAGGAATTTGACGACTTTATAATGTAGAAGTTCATTTCCTAACTACCTTGGATTTTTTATAGGTTACATATAGTGTAAAATTTGAGTCTGAAAAGTTCAAATTATGTTGATTTATGGAAAACAAGTTTTAGCTATCGTTTAATGGTAAATCAATTGTCATTTAATGATAAAAGTCTTCAAAATCTCACTTAACCCCAAATAAATATTGATTTTCCAATTAGATGAGAACATTTTATTTCCATTTCCAATGTTTTTTTTAATTTGATGACAATTTTTTTTTTCATTTGCATTCCTTTATGTTTTAAATTTGTATGCAATTAGTTCAAAATCAGATAATGCTTAGTTTATTTAAGGAAAAAATCTAGATTTGTCTAAGTTTATTTCATTCCATTATTTAGCACTTATTATTAATTGTTTAATCTAGCCACATACAACTAGAATTTGGAGCACATGACATCCATACACACCCATGCACAAAAACGTACTCTTTAACATATTAACATTCACATAGTTTTCTATCGGCATTATCCTTGAACCTCCTTTAGTTGCAAGTGCTAGTGATAGATTTCTCAACAACATTTTGTTTGAGTCTATAGACATTTGGTTCTATATCTATATATATAATGAGGCCTTCTTTAGGCTTTCTTTAGGTAAAGGATAAAATAATTTTAGAGGGAAAAGGCTATATGTTTTTTAATTTTGATTTTGATATTAGATGTAACATTTAAATATTTAATTCAATAAAAGAATTATTGTATTGTATTTTTTATGAGTTTAATTTATGCAGTCTATTTTTAACACAAATTTTATTCATTATTTCACACTAGATTAAATTATAGTTGTGGTTATGTTTCTTAGAAAGAATTGCACACATGATTGTTGCATGAGACTCAATTTGTAAGCCTAAAAATAAATGTTGCTTGGGTCTAAGAAAGATTAGAGAGTTCAACCTTTCTCTAAATGTTAAAATTACTTGAATATTGTTAAACAAAGAAAACAAATGGATTGCTCATTTCCAAGAAGTATTGAAAGATTTAGATAGTGATATATTGACTTTTAATGATCTTCTCCAAAGATCTTATATTTGGAAAAGTATGATTTATAGTAGATTTATTCTTAATAAATGCACAAGATGGAATCTTGGGGATGGAACAAAATTAATTTTTGGGAAGATAAATGGATGTTATACCCCTCTCTATAGGATGTTAAATTTTGGCTCCTTATAAGTGGATTTATGCAAAACAACCTTCCAGCAAAAGTGGTAGACTATATTGAAGATTTTAATGGAGTTAAATATTTGAGGAACTTAACTAGTGCTTCTTTTGATAAGGTGTATTCTCTTTCTATATTAGAATTCCTATTGCATAAATATCACATCCCAAAGGCTTTCAAGATTGATGAACTAGTCTGGTTAGCTAACTCCATAGGTGTTTCTTTTTGTTGCTTTAGGGTTTCTTATGACGATCGATCAAGTCCCTTCTCGCTTTTGGGCTAAGTGCCAACCTCAACTGGTTCCGAAAGTTAATATTTTTTATGGTTGGAAAGACGAAATGAAACCCTTGAAATTAACAATTTGGTCAAAGGGGGTTTGCTTTACCCAATAGATGCTCCTTATGTGAAGAAGCAAAAAAAAATCTCATTTATTGGTGGTCCTTCTTATAGGAAGTTTGGAGCCTCCTACTCTCCTAGTTTAATGTCAAATGAGTTTTTCCTAAAGACACTCAAGGGATGCTAGAACTATGGCATTCCATTTTAAAAATATATCTTAAAACTTTTGTGGCACAATGTTTTGCCTCGTGCTATTTGGGGGTTATGGATGGAGAAGAACAATAAAATCTTCTTTGATATAAAGTCTCTAATGATTAGGGTGGTGAGTAAAAAATGTGTTTAGCCATGAAGGAGAACTTCTTACAATTGTCGAGGGAAAAAATTCTTCAACTCCTTAAATTGGGTGTCTAAGGTTGACTTGGAGATTTATCATTTTGGAATCGTGACTTTGATACTTCAATTCCCTTCAAGGATTATAAATTTCAAATACATAGCATTGTGTGGTCCCCTCCCCTCCTAATTGGCATAAATTAAACTTCAATGGAGCCTCAAAAGGGAATCTCAACCAAATGGGTGGTGGATAAGTGCTAAGAGATTATAAGGATAATTTGATTGTAACATTTGTAATTAATTTGGGAAATCAAACCAACCACTTTGATATAGCTATAGCAATTTGCAATACCTTAAGAATGGCCCACCAAATTGGTGTTTAATCCTTAATTATTGAAGGGGATTCAATGAACATAATACCTTGTTTAAAGAAGAGAAATCAACCTAATTATACAATTAAAGACTTGATAAAGTTCTCTATTGAAATTATTGAAAATAGAATAAATATTAACATTATAAATATAAGAGAAATTAATAAATTAATTATTTTTTACAAATTACGGAGTCCATCATCATGGTGCCACTAATTGGGTGAAGAATGACATGTTCCCCTTGGAAGTCATTAAACTTAATAATGATGAGATTAGAAATTATTAATTTCCACTATCCAATTAGGACAACAAGGATTTGGGTAATTGATCACACGAGAGAAGGATATCTCAGTTATTATAGTTGATGTGCTTCAAATCTTTCTCTAGCAACTTTTGTTTGTTCTTCGCATCAATGAGCTTTGGTAAAAAAATCACTAGTGTGATTTTGTGGGGTAGAGGCACTGGTGGGACATTATGGAGCAAAGAAAATTTTGATAAGGGATTTTAAATAATGGGATGTGATAGAAATTGTGTTGCACCTCTAAGTTGTAATATTGTGAAGCAAAACCAAAGAGTTTGGAGTATTTTAATGAATGGGAGTGTAACTCCCTATTGGCCATTGATTTTACAAAAGAGTGGGACGATAGGCATGTCATGATGCAAGAGATAGGCTTTAAAGTTACAAAGGAGTTGTTGGCTCGAGTTACATGGCTATCTTTGATGGTGCTAATTTTTTAAAAGAGGCAAACTTGGGATAATACCATTTTCATTTTCCTAAAGCATAATGATTTTTTTTAAATACATTTATAACATGCTACAATTTCATCAAAGCCCTATAGGACGAGGTTGTTATTTGCAACATGAGGTACATAACTTTGTAAGGAAGATTTAAGTAAATGTGTATTCGTGGTCTCCTTTTTACTTGTAGTATTCCTTAGGGAATTCTATCAAGGATTGTAAGCATGCCTTGGGGATGATACCCCTCCATTAGGGGAAAATTTTACTTATGATAAACTTTGTTAGAGCTAATAATACCAAGGTTCATTGTCAACATGTTAAAAGTAAAGAGGTGAAGATACAAAGAATGGTGGAATACTCTAACTCTAGCTATAGGAGTCCTAAAGACTGCATGAATGACACTTGGGAGGCTATGGAGGAGGTGTCTTCCATAGATTCAAACACTAAGGATTTCTTGTCTAAGGAGAGTAGTCTAGTATTACAAGATGAAAGAGTGGTGGAAGGTGATTGTAGGGAAATAGAGAGCTTAAAGGAGGCTAAAAGTAAGAAAAGAGACCCCATGAAGGGTCAATCCTACTTGTTTTGAAGGCTTTAATTGATCATTCTAGGGAGGGTAAGAGAAAGAGAGGAGACCCCAATAGACCCATTGTAGAGGAGGAGATTTTCTACTATCGAGTCTCTAGGATAGGGACGAGTCTAAATGGAGTGAATAATCCTCAACTACCTCAAATGCTATGCTCAAGTGATGGGAATGGAAAAAGGGGAGAAAGGAAGGTTTGACTAGGTTTTATGTTTTATAATAGAGTTTAAGAAAAGGGATTTTGGGAACCAAAATAATAAGCTACACAAGTCTCTAGGACAAGCCAACTAGCTCTTGGTCAGAGGACATTAGTGTAGGACTCAGATAACAACATGGTGTGTTATCGTCTCAGGGATGTGTTAGCATCTCGTATGGATAGAGAGTCGGTCTTGTAGACAGAAGCTCACAAAACCAATTTTCTACTTGAAATCTGAAATCTGAATGTTTAAGTGTGCTAATAGAATGATAAAATGAAGAAAATGAGAACAAGAAGAATATTATAAAAGTTTAAGCCAAATTGATTTAAATGACAAAGAAAGTAAGATACCAACTTATGGGAGGTCCTGTGTTATGAAGCCTCCTAAAATGCTCCACTTGAACAATCCTACACACATGGAAATAGTGAAAATTGTTGGGGTTGTATTGCTCGATTTGCCTTAGTCAAACCCTCATTTTGGTGTTTCCACCTCCATGGATAGCTAATATGAAAATGAGATAGAAAAATAGATAATAGATGATATAGAGAGAAAATGATAAAAAGAATAAGCAAGTTAGAATAACACTATGCTACAAATAGAGACAATAATGTAATAGAAGAAACAAAGATACCTCCCCTCAAGCAAGATGACAATGCCAAAGGAGAGCCAATGAGCCAACGTGAGAGCCAAGAGCATGACGTAGAGCTTGAAAATGTAAAAGAAAATGGTGTAGAAGTGATGTAGAAGCAAGAGTGAGAGTGAATGAGTGATAGATTGAGAATTGGATGAATGAATGAGAAGAATGCAAGTTTGAATGGACAAATGCATGCAAGGGGGTTTTTTTCAGGCATGAATGTGACTGTAGGGGGCATTACATTTCGTGGGAAAGCACAAGTGTAGCGTCCCAATGACCATAGACCCGAGAATCTTGTCAGCACATTTGTGTGGTGTGTAAATGTTTGTGCATCACGAAAGTGTCCCAGACAAAATTCACTCAAGGACTAAAAATGAAGGGGTTTAGGGATGAATTTGATGGTAAGGAAAAAGTGATTTGCATTATTATCTTAATTAAGCTAAAGGGAGGGCTATTTAATGTGAAATTGTGTGGGGGTGCGATATTACGACTACATTTTTCCCCCACTTTAGTTCAAGCATATGTATTCTAAACATGTGTGAGCTAAAGTAGATAGAAAGAGATTGAAGAGAATATACCCAAGATGAAGAAGACGTAGGTCTTCAATTTGGTATATCTGATGTAGGAACTAAGCTAGGACACAAAGAGGACATGGGTCTTCCATCCTACATAGTTGAATGCAATCTCACCACAAACATGTTAGCTGCAAATAAACACGTTAGGAAAAAAAGTGAAAAATAGACATGATAAATTTCATAAACATGGAAGGACATAATCTGATCAAATAAGGTAGTGCTGATAGGTATGGCTAGCAAGGTTAGAGTCCATACAACAAGTGAAATCCTAAGGCTATTGCAAATGGTGTTGCAATATAGTTAGAAAGATAGGCCTATTTAGGTTTCCCCCAAGATAGACGATGAGACATAAGACATAATGACATAATTCTTAAGATTTTTTTTTTAATTAAGTAGATATGATAGCCCCCCCTTAGAATGGTGTGTGTTACACAAAGGAGCACATATCATTCTAAGGAGAAGAGAAAGAAAATAGATGGCATGGTATGAAACATGTATCGAGATGTATCCATGGGATGTTGTCACATGAGGGACAAAACATAGAATCCACAACATCATGAAAAGAGTAGAGATGAAGAAATCAAGATCACAGGGGGATCTGAATATTCGAGGTCAGAACTAATTGTAGATATAGATAGATAAATATAGTATAATATGTATGAATTGTCATCACCCACAAAATATGTTGAAATGTGAAGAGGAGCAAATGAAGACAAAATAAAAATTCGAGTCAACATGGAAGAGGCCTAAATGCCCCCACACTTTGCATCATTCCCAATATGAAAAGCAAAGAGTATGACATGTAGAAGAATGATGAGACAAATAGAGGAAGTGTACAACAAATTTTCTCTCCTATATCCAAGCACTTACAAGGGTAGAAAGGGTCCTCCAAGCGAGAGAACAAAACTTAAATAAACAAGTATGGGGGAACACAAACAAACAAATAAAGCTAATCAAAATATGTGGAAGAGGAGGCACCGCTCTAGTCTGATACCTCCAATAGTAAATCTTGCTCCCATTCTAAATCATTGTAAGGGGGGGGGGGGAAGATGAGCTTGAAGGGGGGGATAGTGAGAACAGTGCCAGCCTACTCACCTACGATAATAGCCAAGGAAGAATCCCCCTTGAGGTCTTTGTCACTAAGCTCATGCAAGACTAAATTCATCAATCTTGCAAATATTGAGGACAAAGTTGGAATATCATCCAATGAGTCAAATATACACTTCTCTAGAGTGAAGTATGTTGACTGATCGAGAGAATGAGAAGAAACCAAAGAGTCAACGCCAATCTTTGAGAAAGGGGTAGTGATTAGCTCACATGAAGGAGGTGCCTTCTCTATCACAAGGATAGTACAAGCTAAAGTAGAATAGGATGGAAGAGGCACAAAATACTTTTTATGACCTCCACTAGAAGTGAGGTTTGTCTCCAACTTACGCTTCAATGAAGGATTTGAAGTCCTCTCGATGGAAGCAAAAGAGGGAGAAGGATACAACCACAAAAGACACCACCTTGGTATTAGGTATGTCAACAGGCTTTGGAAAGGGAGGAAGGTCGAGGAGAGAGGTAATTAGAGGTGGCTCTATAGAAGGAACGATCAACATTTGTACCTTTTTAGGGTTAGGTTCATCAGCACCCACCAGGGCAATCAGAAGTAGAACAGAGGTGATGGGAACTGAAGCAGAGACAAGAGCATAGACAAAATCAAAAAGAGGAAGAGAGATAGGAGGGTCCCCCTTGGTCTTCTATGAATTTTCATGCTCTTAGACCAAGGCACGACAATGGTGCTTACACTGTCACACATGGCAGTTACAATGACTATGGGCACCGGTGAGGGTGGGTTGGGAAGACTTTAGAGGTTCTTGTTCCACTAGAGAAGTGCTCTCCATAATCATCATCGATAGAAAAGAAACTTCCTAAGGAGGGAAAAGAGGATAGATAGAGATCAAAGCAGGAGTTTTGACGATGAGTCTCTTCCCTTTATCCACCTTAGGAGTAGGTCAAGGGATAGGAGGAAATGTCGAAGGTCGACACGAAGGAACAAATCCATAGGAGTGCTTCCCCTTACCATAGAGAGTAGGTGAGGGGACAGTGGGCAACACTAGGAGTTGGAAAACTTGAGGTTTTGACTTCCACAACATAGGTTCCTTTCCTTTTCCTATGCCAAGCATAGTAGAAGGAACAAAGGATGCCAACAAAGGTTGGGAAGTAGAAGAAGATGTAGGAGTAGAAGGGGAAGTCCCAAGGGCAAGAGCTTTCTTGTCCTTACCCTTCGGAGGGGCAGAAGACAAAGCACGTTGTTGTGCATACAAAGAAGCCTTCAAATAAATAGCCTGAGAAGGAGGAAAATCACTTTTAGGCACCAATCCCCTAGTCTTATACCTGAGATAATCTTTATATAATAGGTCTCCTCTGGGTGGTAAAGGTCCAACCAGGGCAGGCCAAAAGTGATCCAAGGAGAATCCCTCATGGGACACAAGTGACTTATATCCAATATCCTTAATGGTATACATCGTTCCCTCATGAGGGAATTTTAAGCATTTGTAGATCATAGAGGGGACTGCATTTATGGAGACCAGCCAAGGGATGCCTAGTATCACTCTAAACAAGTATGACTCTGGGATCATAACAAATGGAACCTCCAAGGTTTTGGGTCTAACCAAGATGGTAACAGAGAAATGGAACCAATTGATGGGACAGAGATACCATCATGGGTGTGGAGCATGGCATGCGACTCCTCATATTTCTCTTTATGCAAATTGTTTATAAAAAGAGTCTCTTATGTAATGACATTAACTTGACTTGTGGTGTCAACCATAACAAGTCAATGACAACACTGTCGTTGGTGTGAGCCGGTATGCATAGTGGAGAGGGCTCCTTGTTTAAAGGAAAATCATGTGATGTGAATGTAATCTTAGGATTCACATTCACATGACTTGGAGGAGGAGGAACATGGGTGAACAAGACCACATTCACATACTCAGATGGACTAGGCTTAGAAGAAGCAAAAGTTACTAGGTTCACATAATGGGACAGAAAGGGATCTATGTAAATCTATAGCAGACTATTGGGTTTCGCTACAGATTTGTTTGAATTCTTCTTTTTCTCATCAAGTCAAATGGTACCATTGTCAATGCAGTCTTGGATTACATGCCGAAGATGAACACATTGCTCGGTATCATGGCCAACTACTTGATGATAGTAACATAATTTATGTGCATCATACCATTCGAGATAAGGCCTATAAAGCGGTCAAATCTTTAGGAGATAAATTATGCCATATTTTAATCACCTCTAAAAGAAACTTGTATAGGATTCTAAGAATTTTGTAAAAAATTAGTTTCTTCTTGTATAGTTTTTTGTCAGTAGGAATGGTGACTACATTCACTACTGCTTTTTTTTTCTTAGACTCCCCAAAGACAAATACAACTAAACATACATCTAAACAAGAGTGTGAGGAGGAAACCTTGTACTACACAACCATTTGTTGGTACTCACACAAGGCAGCACACAGATGGATGAAGGATGGGTATTTCATTAGAAGAAACTTGTCTCATAGTATCGGCAACAAGTTCTCGATGAACACATGTTCTATGTCAAAATCTAGAAGGGCATAAGATATTTGAGAGAAGATAGCTTGGTATCGAGCTATAAAATCAGTGACCTTCTCATGCGTCCCTTGCCTACAATAGACGAGGTTGGTGAAAGTGACATTCAATTTGATGTTAGTCTGGAATTGCTAGAGAAAATAATTCACAAGGTAGTCAAAAGAGAAAATGGAGTTATCAGGTAGAGAGAAATACCATTCCAAAGCGACATCCTTAAGAGAATGTGGTAATAGTTTTTCCAAGAGATCATCATGATGGAAAAATTCAGTACACATGGTATTGAAGGAGGAGATGTGTTTTTACGGGTCTCCTTGGCCATTATACTTGTTAAACTTATGAATTTCCATCCCCGAAGGGATGGGGTGTTTAGGATGGCAAAGGAAAAAGGACTACAATGCCAATAAGGATGGAACATAAGCTGAGAGCTAGAGCTAGCCAAGCTTGCTAACTGAGATTGTATTTGTCCCATGTTCTACACTAAAGAAGTGAGGGAAAGATCTGTAGTTGGAGTATAACTAGAACTAGCACTAGAGGTAGAAGTGAAAGTACCAAAAGTGGAAGGGATTCAAGTTCTATATGTAGGAATCTTGAAGTGCAAGGGAATTCAGTTCACTTTAATTCTGTGAGTTTTGGAGGATTTAGTATTGACATTTTCAGTAGCAAGAACAACAAAAATAGAGGGACATATGTCAACCATGTATACAGATGTGTCAAGCATCAAAATGTCCAACTAACGACCAGTGATTACCAAATGTGAGTATCGAGGGTTACCCAAGGTGATGATGTATGATGGAACATGAGTCTCAACAATGTTTAGTATTCCATAGCAAAGCTCCAATCCTCTATGATCGAAAAATTAGTAAATTCCTCAGATTGTTAAGGACGAGACAGATTTTAGAATAGGAGTCTTCTTTTCTTAAAAATTATTCAAAATCTTCAAGCTTTTCCTCCAAATATTGAATCTGCTTGATAGGAATGTAGAGACAAGATTCCTCAAAAATGGGGGAAGCAGAGTTCGAAGGAGAAGATTTAGACGGAGAGGCTGGAAAGGTATGTGTTTCAACATAAGGAGAGGTGAAGCCAACCAAGAGTCCTATACAATACTATTCAAAATTTGGACTTGAACGGGGAGGATTGAACTGACTTCTAGATCTCATTTTTCGTATGTCAATAAATCCTTCTAATTATGTTCCCAGAGGTAATGGATTGGGTCGTGAAACTCATAAAAGAGTGTCACAATGCACTATCCAATTCGCATCTCAACACAAGAGAAGAAATTTTTTGATGCAACAATCAACACAAGAAGGGTTCATGTCAAATTCACCTTGCTACACCCATGTCTTTAGGATAGGGAAGAGTCTATAGGGAGCGATCAGTCCTCAACTACCTCAAAGGCTATGCTCAAGTGACAGGGATGGAAAAAGGGGAGAAAGTAAGGTTTGATGGGGTTTTATGTTTTATGATAGAGTTTAAGAAAATAGATTCCATAACTGAAAGAATAGGCTACATAGGTCTCTAGGACAAGCCAACTAGCTCTTGGCCAGAGGACATCGACACAAGACTCAAATAACAACATGACGTGCTATCGTCTCAGGGACACGTTGGCATCTCGTATGGACAAAGAGTTGAACTTGCAAATAGAAGCTCACATAACCTATTTTCTACTTAGAATCCAAAATTTGAATGTTAAATGGGCTAATAGAATGCTAAAATGAAGAAAATGACAAGATGAATACTATAAAAGTTTAAACTAAACTGATTGAAATAAAAAAGAAAGTAAGATACCAACTTACAAGAGGTCATGCACTATAAAGCCTCCTAGAATGCTCCACTTGAACAATCCTACACTCATGGAAGCAATGAAATTTTTGGGGTTGTATCAGGGTTTGCCTTAGTCAAACCCTCATTTTAGTGTTTCCACCTCCACAGATAGCCAATATGACAATGAGATTGTAGTGTCAAAAAATGTACTCCTTTACAGTTTCACACTATGTTTGGGTCCCTTAATTAATTAGACTTAATTGAGCCTCTAATTGACCCAATTATGCATTTCAAAGCCTAGTTAATCCCATTTTCTGAAAGGGGAACTTGGATTAAATAATTGCTAACATTAATTTACACATCTTAGAAAATGTGTGTCCTAGGTTTAGGGCCTAAGACCCATTCGCCCAAGGGAGAATGGACCCTCCTTAGACTTAGGAATCCAATTTTTAATATGATTTTGGTGGCATTTTCACGATTCAAATTGTATTTATAATTATCGGCCTTTGATGTTTAATTATCAAGAAATTAGAAAACTACCTATAAATACAAGGTATTTTTATCAATTCAAATCCTAGGAATTTTTATGAGACTTCACAAGAGTGAATATTATTATCAAGATCATTCAAGAGAAAATTTGTTAGTCATTTGGAGCAGCATTCAAGATCTCAAGCATCATGTCAAAGTTATTTGTAATTATGCATGTTTTTTGAACTAACATTGTGATGTAGGTTTCAAGCATTCAAGTCAAGATTCAAGCATCAAGATCAACATCCAATCAAGCCATTTCATGAAAGATCAATCCTTGGAGAGATGTGTTAGAATTTAGTCCTCCGAGGGCAGCCATTAAAGGGTTTGGTGAGTTGCAACAAGCTAGTGTTCATTCATCATTCCTTTATTTCATTATTTGTTTCATTTCAATGTTTAATTACCAAAATGAGGTTTGACCAAGGAAAACCCCCATTCACCAAAAACAAATAGCTTTTCCCTCTCTTTGTATGTGAAAATTTACAGGTGAAGAAGGATTGAATATTGATCAAAAAGTGCAATTTTACAAAGTTGTCAAAGTTGTCATCAAAGTTGTCAAGCCATAAAAACTCACTTACAAAATTTACTTCTGACTTTTCGACTGCGAGATCCAAAGGAATCAAGAGTGAAAATCCAGGAGCAGAGGATTGTCAAAACAGATTTTGGATCCATGTAGTAGGACCCATTCACCCTACGGCGAATCTATCCCAGAAGGACACTCAGTAGAAACTTTTGGTGACTGGTACATATCATCTTCCCCTTCTCAGATCTGCCAGAAGTTGGTTGTTTCTATTTATGTTATGCTTTAAATTGATGATTCAAGTTTCACATTACATAATTGGATTCATTTAGTATTCTTCATTCATCTCCCAAAAGTGCATTTTAGGCATATTTACCCCGTCTTTGCATAAGGAAAACAACAAGATATCTAATAGGGTTGACTCACCTAAGGGTTGAAAGTCAATCCTACCTTTGGGGGTCTCTTTTTCCTAATGAAATTGGTAGAGAAATAGGGTGCATTCCACATTTTAACCACATCCCCCATTTTTTCTATATTTCATTTTGGTGAGCTCGACATTCTTGCACTATACATTTTCTGAAATTAGAGTCCATTCAAACCCTAGATCTAGGATTTGCATTAGTTTGTGTTGAATTGCATTAGTTTGCATTTCATTTAGGGTTGTCAAAATTACATTAGTTTGCATCTCATATAGGGTTTTAAATTTGCATCTTTGCATTATTTAAAATCTAAAAAATTCAAAAAAATTGCATGCATATTACATTGATTTTGCATAGTACTTGCATATTAGTGTACTTTCAGTCATTTACATTAGAAAATTGAGTCAAAGTTGCATTTCAAAAAGTGTTGTTGTGTTCATCATTTATCACTATTTTCACTTGCATTAGGACACCTAAATTTGGAAAATTATGTCACAAAAGTTATAATTTGCAACCTGAAACAGAGAATTCAAACATTAAGCAAGAAATTCAAATTTTGTTTTTTTAGAACCTTGACCTAGGATTCATTTGTCCTAGGGAAAATAAGTCCCTATAAAACATTAGAAAATTGAGTCAAAATTGCATTTCAAAAAGTGTCATTGTGTTCATCATTTATCACTATTTTCACTTGCATTAAGACACCTAAATTTGGAAAATTGTCACAAAAGTTATAGTTTGCAACCTGAAACAGAGAATTCAAACATTAAGCAAGAAATTCAATTTTTTTTTTTTTAGAACCTTGACCTAGGATTCATTTGTCCTAGGGTGAATAAGTCCCTATAAAAGTGTTTTTCCAAATTTTTGGGCATTATTTTGTCTCTGTTTGATTCATTTTGTTTTGTTGTTAAATCTAGGTTTCAGTTTCAGAAAACAAAAAATTCTATTATTGTTTGCATTAGGTTCAATTGGTCAAATTGAGTGCATTATTTGAAATCAAAATTGGCATTAAAAAGAAATCATTTTCAATTTTTTGCATAGCATAATCAGTAAATTATCTTGTTTTAAATTTCAATATTGCTATCTCTTTTTACATACTTGCATTGCACTTCCTATTTTTGGGTGTTTGTTACATTTGTCCAGTGCCTATTCTCCTTTTTGGGTACACCTAGGTTTGGTGAAAATTGCATGAGCTTCACAACCTGGTGTCCTATTACCAATAATGTCATGAGACGTAGTTCGAGACTCATGCCATCTCGTACTACTACATCTGTCATGGATCTCGAGTTCTCTAACTCTTTCACTCATAGTGTTGATACTATTCAACACACTAAGGACCATAGCTTTGACATCTCATTTCCCATGACCACCTTACCCACAAACAATGTTATTGATATTGACACAATGCTTTCTAATGTCCCCCAAGAAGAACTCAAACAAATGGATGAAAATTTAGAAAATTTACAAAACTTTGTGAGTGTTGAATACATTGTTGGTACTGCAATTCCTATCATAGATAACATGAGGAAAATTCTTTATAATGAACAAGGAATAGAGATTGTGTGTAGCCTAGCTCACATTATTGATAAACATGTTCCCACAATGGCTAGTTGTGCTCAAACTTTGGGGTACACTCAAAGTCAATGTGGTATTCAAATTCCTCCTCCTACAACTATGGCCTCTCTTCCAACATACACCAACCCACATGTTACTAAAACCAACTAGCAATGTTAATACAACCTTAGGTAGTTCCACTGGGAATCCTCCTAGCTTTGTGCATTCAAATCTCATATCTCCTAATCCATATCCTCTCACAAACCTACAATTCACTTGTCCTCCAAATACATACACACCTCCACCTTATTCACTCCATCCCAAAATACAATGAATGATTTTGTCCTCAACCAACTTTTGCAAAATGTTTCATCCCTCCAACAAAAAATTGTCACATTGTCACATTGAACCAACATAAAAATGGAAAACCTTCACAATATGTCAAACAAAATCCTTTATCCTTGGAGATATTGAGAGTGCAAATGCCACAAGGCATAGAGATTCTAGATTTGAGAAATATGGTGGAAAAGGAGATCCTAGTAACCATGTCTCGGCATACACAACCTTATGTAGTGACTTCATTTTTGACGATAAGCTCTTGGATAAATTTTTTCCTAAATCCTTGAAAGATACTACCTTGGAGTGGTTTTGTTCTTTACCGAATAATTCAATTTGTTCATTTAATGAGCTTGTTGATGCATTTCTCAACCATTTCCAAGCGCACATGGGTCCTAAGATGATCTTAAATGATTTAATGCAATGTAAAAAAAAGGATGATGAAAAGGTCACAAACTTTATAGCACGATACCAATTGCTTTACTCACAAATCAACATTAAGATTCCCGATGTTGATCTTCAAAGAATGTTCATTGAAAACTTGCAAGACAAAATACATGAAAATCTTGGGATGATGAATTTCCATCCTTTACACACTTGTGCATGGCCCTTCATGACTATTATAATTTGGTTCATCATGAAACAAAAACTTCTTCCAACCATCTTGAAAAATTTGAACTTGAGCCTCATAACAATCTCCAACCATTTAAGAAACAAATAAGGGTTTCTTACAACTAAGTACCCCTCAAACAAGTCAACATGTTAACTCCCAAGTGGCTGCCATAAAAATGAAAAATCCATATCCATTTAGGGAAAGAAGTAGACAATTAACCTCGTTACCCGATACCCTTCATTCCATCATGTTGCAACTTATGAGTAAGAACTTTGTTATCTTACCTCTTGTTAAAGCCATTGGCACCACTAATCCCTAACTTTAACTCAAATATCTTTTACCATTATCACCGAAAAAATGGACACAATACAAAGCAATGTAATCATCTTAAACATATTGTGCAAGACCTCATTGATTCTAATCACATCCAAATTGGTGGTGGTAATGATCAAGGAAATAATTTTTTCTCCCCACCTAACCAAAATTTACAAATCTTTACCAACCACATGCCAAATCATAATATCTCTTTTGTAAAAGCTAGTGATACCAAGAATGATGTGATGAATGTTGACAAACTTCAAGATCAAGATAATGGCAATGCAAGTGAAAATGAATAATGCTTGCAAGATATGGTCGAGTTCATTGGCATTCAACCTTGTAAGGTCCAAACCAAAATGCCTCTTGACATTGCTTTCTCACAAAATGACATAAACCTCGTGGGAATTTCTCATTGGATTTATTATGGTCCGAACCCATGGAACCTCTTAAGCCTCGTGAGGACTTATTTTAAAAATATTATCAAATATTTAAGGCAAAGCACATAGAAAAATTATCCCTTACCAACATGCTTCATCCCATGATTGAGCCTCCTATTAGTGATGAGACCATGATTGAACCAAAATCCCTTCCAAGTAACCAAGACCAAACAATGACAAATCCTTCACCTATTTCCTATAAAAGACAAAGAGATAACCAAATAAGTCTCATTGCACCTCCTAGGATCAATTTTTTTTATAAAGCTAAAGAGAAACCGGTTGAATAACCTCCCATGGTTCCTTTTGTTCCTCCCCAGTGAGAAGAAAAGAAACCTATGGTTGATAAACCCGCTCCTACACAAGCACAACTTGAAAACCATACAAGAAGAAACTGAAATGCTAAAGAGCGTAGGCGTAGATGTCATGCTATCACTCGTGAGTTAAAAGAAGAGAGCAAAACAGAAAATAAAGATCAAAATTTAACTCAAACAAAGCATGATGATTCTCCACCTTTGCAACAACAACAAAAACATGAAACATTGATGGACATTGTAATTAGGCATTCAGTAGTGATTAACTTGGATGACGATGATGAGATTGCTAAAATTGATGAGGAAGTGCATAATGAGCTAAATTCATTGTTTTCCTCTTCCATGAGCTTAGATGATAATAACCGTTATGATCCTCCTATAAAGAGGGACTCACGACATGTTGAACCTAGTGATACTCCTAGTACAACACTTGTTGTTGTCCCTTTGGATAGTTATATGCTTTCTGTATATTATGAACACAATTGTGATGTGGATGACATACTAATAGGTTGACTCACATGTGCCCTACTAGTCTTTTCTTTGTTTTTATTTTCATGTTCTTTGTGATTACATGTTTGTAACGTGATCCCTCGTATTGTGTTGCTTGGTGTATCTTTATATGTTTGTGAGCCTACTTTAGATGAACCTTTTCACTCCATTGGTGCAAGGATACAAAAGAAGCAAATTTCTCAGTGACATTCTTCTTTTTGTATCTACATTATTCTATCTATTGTAAACCTTCATCTTTTCTCTTGTCTTGTGTTTTCCTTTTGGGGATGACACAAGGCGTTGAGACATTTAGATATCTTCCATGTTGACCCAAAATATTTTCTTTGTTTTCACTCTTTATGTTTCATTCTTCCTTTTTGCTTGTTGTTCCATGAGTCATTTGGGGAATGATGACGGTTCCAAGCTTGATTATATCATTGTAACAAATACATAATGTTGACCCTAGATCCATGGACCCCTTATGTGTTATCTTAGGATTGCATATGGGGGGAAACTATCCTTCTCATGATGTAGCTCTACTTGGAAACATATGTTTTACATAGGGCTTTCTGAATAAATCTCTCATGTATTGGCATTTATTGTGTTCTACTCTAAAGTAATTGCTCACAGTATAGTGTTTATCAATTTATTTAAAGTGGGGTAATACGTGTTCTTGCTCATTGTTTGCTTCAAAGTGCGGTCTTCTTACTTCACATGATGTGTCTTCTGGGTGGTGACATTGGGCCTGATGTCCTTCAAAAGCGTGACCTTTCTTGGCATATGAAATTCCTCTTAGTGGTAATGCTATGACTTGCATTTCCTAAGTTGTGAATCTTTTATCCTCGACTAGTCCTCTCTTGGTAACATCAAGTGTGATGTTCCCTAAGGTGAGACCTTTCATGAACTAAACAAAACTCATTTGACTATTGTATCCTATTGTATTCAAATGGCCACCAAGCATAACACAACTTGCTTGCCAGTGGAGCCTTTTTCATGAGTGCCTAGCATAACACAGCTTGCTAGCCTTTTGACCATTCTTGTGGTACCTTATCAAAGTTATTAGGAGGTACAACTTTTGGTATGGTTGAGGAATGGGAGCCTGTAGATCTGGCATGACTTTCCCATCAACCATCTTTTGGGGCTCACCTAGTGGACAATAGATTTTGCTAGCCCGTGTGAGTATATTTTGTTTGTATAGTGAACAACGAGTTTCCACTTGTGAATTGTTTTTGGACAAACAACTAATGCTTGATCCATCCCTATTAGAAAAATAGTCGAGGCTTGATCCACCCCTTTTTCTTTTCTTTTTGCATTCATTTTGGCATTGTATGCTTGTGCATCTTATCTTGCTGCTGCATATTAAACATAGGCATGCGTCTCTTTGTGCCTTTGTTGGTTTTCCATGAGATCTTAGATATTAGGGGCTTGATCATCCTCCTTGACCTTTGCTGTCTTATATTTCCAACATTTGTACAATTAGACCTCTCTTGATGCTTATTTGTCTACTTTAGTGTGGGTTTGAGCATAGGGCTCATCCTCTCACTAAAGTGGGGGCTAAATATAGTGTTGAAAAATGTACTCCTTTATATTTTCACATTGTGTTTGGGTCCCTTAATTAATTGGACTTAATTGAGCCTCTAATTGACCCAATTATGCATTTAAAATCCTAATTAATCCCATTTTCCGAAAGGGGAACTTGGATTAAACAATTGCTAACATTAATTTACACATCTTGGAAAATGTGTGTCCTAGGTTTAGGGCCTAGGATGCATTTGCTCAAGGGTGAATGGATCCTCCTTAGAAATAGGACCCCAATTTTTAATATGATTTTGGTGACATTTTCATGATTCAAATTCTATTTGCAATTGTTGGTATTTGATGTTTAATTGTCGAGAAATTAGAAAACTACCTATAAATACAAGGTCTTTTTATCAATTCAAATCCTATGAATTTTTATGACTTCACAAGAGAAAATTTATTATTGTCAAGAGAATTCAAGAGAAAATTTATCAGTCATTTCAAGTAGCATTCAAGATCTCAAGCATCATGTCAAAGTTATTTGCACATCTATGCATGTTTTTGGAGCTAACACTGTGATGTAGGTTCCAAGAATTCAAGTCAAGATTGAAGCATCAAGATCAACATCCAATCAATCCATTTCATACAAGATTAATCTTTGGAGAGATACTTCAATCCTCCAAGGGTAGCCATTAAAGGGTTTGGTGAGTTGCAACAAGCTAGTGTTCATTCATCATTCCTTCATTTCATTATTTGTTTCATTTCAAGGTTTAATTACCAAAATGAGGGTTGACCAAGACAAACCCCCATTCACCAAAAATAAAAATAAATCCCTCTCTTTGTATGTGTAGATTTACAGTTGAAGAAGGATTGAAGATTGATCAAAAAGTGAAATTTTGTAAAGATGTCAAAGTTTTCATCAAAATTTTCAAGCCACGAAAACTCACATAATTTATTTTTGACTTTTCGATTGTGAGATCTAGAGGAATCAAGAGTGCAAATCTAGGAGCAAAGGACTGTCAAAATAGATTTTGGATCCATGTAGCAGGACCAATTTTCCCTAGGGCAAATCTATCCTAAGAGGACACTTAGTAGAAGCTTTTGGTGATTGGTACATATCATCTTCCCTTCCTCATATCTGTTGAAAGTTGGTTGTTTCTATTTTTGTTATGCTTTAAATTGATGACTCAAGTTTCACATTGCATAATTGGATTCATTTAGTATTTTTCATTCATCTCCCAAGAGTGCATTTCAGGCATATTTACCCTGTCGTTGCATAAGGAAAACAACAAGATCTCTAATAGGGTTGACTCACCTAAGGGTTGAAATTCAATCCTACCTTTGGGGTCTCTTTTTCATAATTAAATTAGTAGAAAAATAGGGTGCATTCCACATTTTAACCACATCCCCTATTTTTCTACATTTTAGAGATTAGAAAAAAGACAATACACTTTATAGAGAGAAAATAATAAAGAGAATAAACAAGTTAGAATAACAGTATGTTGCAAATAGAGACAATAATGTAATAGAAGAAACAAGGATACCTCCTCTCAACCATGATGACAATGCCAAAGAAGATCCAAGAGTGTGATGTAGAGATTCAAAACATGAAAGAAAATTGTGTAGAAGTGATGTAAAAGCAAGAGTGAAGTTGTAAGAGTGAGAGTGAATGAGAGTGAAATAGTGATTGATTGAGAATTGGATGAATGAACGAGAAGAATGCAAGTTTGAATGGAGAAATGCATGCAAGGGGGTCATTTTTGGACATGTCTATGACTATAGGGGGCGTTACACTTTGTGAACATGAGGAAGTGTAATGTCCCAATGGCCACAGACCTAGGAATCTTATCAGGACATTTGCGTAGTGTGTAGACATTTGCGCATTGCAAAAGCATCCCAGAAAAAATCACTCAAGGAATGAAAATGAAGGGGTTCAGAGACGAATTTAAAGGTAAGGAAAAATGGATTTGCATTATTGTCTTTATTAGGCTAAAGGGAGGGTTATGTAATGTGAAATTGCATGGGGGTGTAATTTTACAACATTACACCCATGTGTCTAAGGCTATAAGTAAAATTTTTAAGACGAGAGGAAACAATATTTATAAATACCCTATGCATTTGGAGGGTCCACCTATTAAGGGAAAATGAAACATTTAGTCTTTTCCAAAACTAGTTGTTGGTGTACCCTTTCCTTGTAACATTGATCCTTGTCCACTCCTTCCTCAAGAATTTTATTTATCTTGGAGTCTAACCCTTCCTCTTTACATGAACTATCTAATATAGTAAACAATGTGATGCAAATGCTAGATACATTATAAAATGCTTTGAGGCACAACACAACCTTTTCAAATGGTTTTGTGTTAATATTAACATACTCAACATTAAATTATCAAGGATGGAGAAAAAATTGCATGGGAAAATTCAAATATAGCAAAAGGAGGATAATAAAATCTTCTAGAACTAGGAATTCATCCCTCAATTTAATTAACTAGTCAATGACTATAGTGAGAAAAAGGTTAAAATTGAAACATTGGGTGAAGAATTTAGACAAGGCTATGACAATCACAATATCATATTGAGTTTTTTGGAAAAAGAAATTGAGATGGTAAAGGGAAACTTAAGAAGGGTTATAGAATTTAATAAGTTTACCATTCATAATAGCACAATGGGGATCAAGATCCTAACAAAGAAGCTGAAAAATATTGATGAAGATTTAGAGATTCTTGTTTCAAAGGGTAAAGTTATGAAGACAAGTCCTAGTTCTAGAACAAGGAGAAATAAGAAAAAAAGTTATTAGGAGGAAAAAAGAGAGTTATGGGAATTTATGGAGATTCATGATACATTTTATAAATTTGAAGTAAAAGCTGCTAAAATACTAACAAAATTGTAGGTATTTGGTCCTAATATAGCGTTTTATCTCATGTTTCATTTGTTCTTTTGAGTATCTTTTTGTTGTTTTATTATTACTTTACTAACATTTTGTTGGTTTTAAGGGGTTTAAAGGCCTCTTCAAAACATGTGTAGACCCTTTTATCAAAAACATAAACCTAATGGAAGATATTTTAGCAATAAGAAATAAAAATTCACCAAAATCAACTCCCTCTCTCTATGAGTAGCCATTGGCCACCAATTTTGCCTCGCACCTCTATAAGAATCCGTTTTCAACCAATAGGTTTTTTTCCCCTTGGGAAAGCTAAATAGATCCTTAATATCACATTTATCTAAGGCCATCATCTCTTTCTGCATGGCCTACATCTAAGACATATTAACCTCTAAAGAGAGAGCCTCCATGAAATATCTAGATTCATTGTCAATTCACATAAACAAGCAAGTACACAATGAAATTTAGTGGGATATACTTGTCAACTAGGTTATGTTGTCTAGAAAATCACCTAAAAGTTGGAGTATGGGGATCTACATATTCTTCCACATGGTCAACCTACTCAGAACTCTTATGTCCACCATCTTCCTCATCTCCATCCTCTAATCCATTGTCGTGTTCTTCAACATGTACATCTCTCTCTTTTTAAAATTAGTCTCAAAATGCATTATTTTCTTTCCTTGGTTTTCCTTTGTTTGTATGTGATTTAAAAAATTCCCTAAACTCTTTGAAAATCACATCTCTATAATAGATCATTTTTTTAGGTTAGTGAATTTCAATGCTTGTAACCCTTTACATTGTTTTTGTAACTAAAAAAGATGCATTTATTTTCTTTCTAGTCCAATTTAGATCACCTTTCATTTGGCACATGAATGAAATCCTCACAACCAAATACTCTTAAATGTGAAATAGAAGGTTTCTCACCTTTCCACACTTTATAGGGAGTTTAATCAACAAGATTTATACAAGGAGATTTATTTATCAATAACAAGAAGTACTCATAGCCTTTTTGTAAAAACATTGATCCAACTATGAACCACTCAACAAATTTCTAGATATTTCTATCAAGGTTTGGCTCATTATTTCTACAACTACATCTTTTTGTAGTGTGTAAGGGGTAGTCTTTTGCTAAACAATAGCTCCATTCTTATCATCAAATTCCTTATAATAATATACTTCACTATTTATTTATTTTTCTACATAAGAGAATATTTATTAATATTTCAAAAAGAAGGTTACATTTTTTGTGTACATTGAGAGCTTAGCCACTGCTCTCATATCCAACAAACCAAAAGGGTTTCTATTATAAAAATTGGGAAAACACAACCTACCCCATGGAACCAAAACTGGTTTACAAAATTACCTCCCACTACCAAAGGCAAACATGAAAAGGATTATGAAAAAAATAATACACTTAATCTTAATCATCACCATTATCCTGTAAATAGATTATAAAGTCACCAACCTACGTAAAATCTTGAAGTGGTTTTGGATATGCAACCATCTCTTCAGAAAATTCACCCCTTTTAGTTCCTATGTTTGATGAAGCAACAAGTCGACACATTTGATGTCTAACAAGAAAGGGTAAAGCTTTATCACCACATCTGGTACATTGAGTATGCCCAAGTCTCTTGGTCTTGAAATTTCAGCTTCAAATTGAGTGAATCTCACTACCTCCTTGTGAACTCCCAACACCTTTGGCTTCACTAGCTTCTTATTTATTTGCAAGACCTCATTTTTTTGGAAATTCGAGGTCTAGAAATGCTGCAAAAAACTGAGATGATATATCCATGTACATGTTATCTTTCATTTGCTACTAAGATCAGAAACCCAACACTAGCTTCACTACATTGAGCGACAAAAAATCATTCTCAAGCAGGATCCTCCTTAGCCTGAGCTTTGTAACTTTACCTAGAAAATCCATTTTCCTTTGACAGTTGACTAGCCTAAAAGGGGTGTCCATTACGATGTCCTCAAAATACTCCATGCAAAATGAATTCTTGGCCTTTGTATTCATCCTTTAAAGACTGGTTCACTCATGTTGAAGTTTTCCAATTAAAAGCTTGCCAAGATTACATTCTTCTCGTACAGCCTTTTTGGACTGTGATATTATCCCTTAGTCTTCTCGTAGGGATATGAGCCAATCATAATAAATACTTCTCCATAACTCCCAAAACTAGCCCACGTGTTGAGACACTTGAGCTAGCTTGAGTAATAAGACCCCCTAATTAATCATTTTTACACGTCTAATATGCTCGAGTGAAGGATTTGCAATGTTATATCACCATTTAGTTTTAGGTTCAACAAAATGTGCTAGGCACGCGATCCACAACCAACTCTCCCACTTGTTTCACTGTCACTCCACCTCACAATAAAGGCTTAGGTATGGCGCATCAAGTAGTGCCAAGGCGCCACGTGCACTTGGCTTGGCACTAGTACTACCAATTGTCAACCTAACACTCCTCACCACATCAAAGCTTAAGTAACATGCTAGAAAGAGTGTGTGGGTGCCATGTGTTCATGGTAAGATTGACCAAAAAAACTGTGTGATTCAACGCCGATATTAGCTATCCACTCTAGCCATCACAACACAATGCTACAATGGCTTAGGTATGTCTCCAAGGAAAGTGTACTGGTGCCACCTGTATATGACCCGACGCTAGCTCAACCACATGTCAACACATCATAACCCTCTACAACTGAGGCTCATGCATAGCACAAGAGCAAGCAGATGAGTGCCATGTATTTAGGGGACTTGTCACAAGACTTTGAGTGATTTAACCCTAACTAATAATGCTAAATTTTTATTGTTGCTTGAACTAAGTCAAGCAGTTGTTAAAGCATAATAAACTAGCCCATCTACTTAGACAATACCCCCTATGCAACCAACACCAATAGGCCCCCCACAATTTATCACATGGATCCACCTATGACATCCTTTAAGCCCTAAGATAAATAGAGGTAATATTTTTTCTTCGTACCCTATTTGCACAAGATTTGTTACTTTATCCACTTAAAAATTAGCTTCTTTGTATGTGTGTCTAATCACATATCACTTGAACTTCCCAAGTAGTTCAATAAATCTCTCCACCAACCCTTGTAGCTTCCAATTTGAAATATTTCCTGACCTGAGAGAACTTGATCACTAGAGAAGAATCCCCTTCCACTTCAATGCTTCTAAGACTTAGTTCTCGATAGAACTAAAGCCCTTGTAACACCACTATAGTTCTACTAAATATTTCATCCCATTTGGAAGAGGGGTTGCAAGTTCACCCACTATAGCCCCTTTCAAATTGTGAATTATGCAACCTACACTTGACCTTCTAATGCCCCATCAAAGTTCAATTTGACCCATGACTAAGCTAGAGGCCTCCAAACCACCTTGTAATGAAGTTCTTGCAATCCCACTACCTCCTTACTGCAAAATTTTGGGATATTAAGACCAAGCCACCCAAGTCTCAGTTTCGCATCCCATTCCATGAATTCCACTTTCTAAGGATTTAGCCTTGAAACCCTGCTATTCACAACCTCAGTTATGGTTTCCTCCACCTTGTTTTGAGAATATGATGTATTTATTTCCTTACCTTGGAATATTTTTATGTTCTATTCCTTCTAGATCTCCCATATTAGAATAGATGGGCTAATTAGCCATATGTAGGAATACATCACTTTCATTTTTAATAAGGGTCATGATTTGAAGAGGGACAAAATTTCATTTAGAAGTGCGTCAACCCATCCCAACTTCACACATAGCCACTTCCAACATTTTTGAGCAAAGTGGCATCCGAGTAGCAAGTGATTTTCTTCTTCCTCACTTGATTTGTATATTACACACCATGAAGGTCCATGATAGTCCATTTTGATAAACCTAACTGTAGTCAAAATACTTCCCTGGATTGTGGTCCAAGAAAAACCTTCAACTTTCTAAAGGCAACTGTTGTCCCAACATAATTTCCATGGGAGTCAAGTCCTCCCATCTTATTTCCCCAGGACTGAGAAGCCATCCTTAGTGTTGTACTTACCTAAGCTAGTGGCAGTCCATACCAACCTATCCTTTCCCTCCAAAATAACTATGGTTACATCCTTAAGAATTGATTGTAGTTGTGTGATTTCAACAACTAGAAGGTTAAGCCTACTGAATTCCTTCCATTTCCATTTGTGGATCTCGTCAACGCGGTTGATCTCCAAGTAATCTCTCACATTCATTCCCCAAAGTTGTGTGAGTAGACCTTATGGGTGTTGCATGTTTTCCAAACTGTCAATAATGGGATTCCTCCCCACAAGTCTTCCTAAAACATAGCAGTGTTGTCATCATGAATGTCCCAAGATAAGAACTTTGTTATTAGTGACTTGCACTCCACCATGAAATTCCAAATTTTTGAACCTTTAGGAAGAGTGGCAGTAGTGAAAATACTACTCTCAATGTTATTCCTTGAGTATTTGTTCTAAAGAATTGGAACCCATTTTGACTTACTCTTTGTGTACATCTTCTAGATCAACTTGGCCCCCAAAGCTTTGTTTTGCCTCAAAATATCCCTTAAACCAGTACCCCCAACCTCCTTTGCTTTACAAATCCTATTTTATGCAATTAGCACAAAATTTTTGTGTCTTCCTTTCCTTTCTAGAAGAAATTCCTCACATTTTGGTTTAGAGTCTGATATGTCCCCTTGGGAAAAGTTATACATGACAACAAATATATAGGAAGTACAAAAATAACAACCTTTAGCATAACTAGCCTACCAACCCATGATAGCCACTGCCCCTTCCATGATGACATTTAACTATTTACTTTGTTTACCAAGGGGTCTCATAACTTACCTTTATCCACTCCTTTTGCTAAAGGCTATCCAAGGTATGTACATGGTAATTGACCTTTCTTGAATTTTAGGACTCTAAGAATCTATTGCTCTTTATGTGGAGAAGTATGAAAAAAATACACTTTCAATTTCACTTCACTTATGTCTTGGCTAGAAGCCTTTGAATAGAGATCCATAATTTCATTCAACTGGTGAGCTTCACAACATATTTCTACCCCAAAAAGAATAGTATCATCTGCAAACTATTGATGGGTCATAGCAGGCATGTTGCTCATGATTTGGATTCCCTCTAGCTGCTCAATGCTTGTTTCTACATTAATTGCCCTTCCAAGAGCCTCAACCACGATAATAAACAAGAAGGGTGAGAGAGGATTTCCCTATCTAATTCCTCTAAACACTTCAAAGAAACCTTTTGGAGTGTCGTTCACAATAATTAAAAATTTGGGACTAGCAATACAACTAGAAACCCAATTTATCCAGTTTTTGTCAAACCCAAAGGCCAGCAACACTTTGCACAAGAACCTCCAATCCACTCGATCGTATGCTTTTTTGATATCTAGTTTTAGTAACATGCTCTTATTTTTAGTTCTTTGAATAGAATGAATGGCTTCCTGTGGAATGATGACCCCCTCCAAAATTGACTTCCCTAACATGAACCCTAATTTCTCCTCAGAAATTATCTCTGGCAGAATTTTTTCAATTTGTTTGTTGCTACTTTTGTCATAATTTTGTACAAAGTATTGTATAGGGCTATGGGTCTAAACTCATCTAATGATGATGGATTCTCCTTTTTATAAATCAAATAAATGAAGGTATTATCCATCTCTCTTAGGACCACTCATGAGCTCCTTGAGTCCTCTATGGCACCTACCAAATCACTACATGTTGACATATTTTATGCCACCCTTGGATGCATCTCATTTATATCCGCTCAAAGAGATCCTGTGTACATCCTGATGAAATCCATGATTATTTTTGATGAATTTGGGTCTTTGAGGTTTTTAACTCCTCAAATTGTATCTACTTAGGATTTTGAATTGTGTACAGGGCTTAAACCCTCCTAAAACCCTAATTGTTCCATGCCTTGGTCTTTTATTCTATTTCTCCAATGACTTGTGCTCGGTTCCCGGTAGTCAAGTTGTAACTTATGTCCATCGAAGTCATGTGTTGATTGGCCCCTTCATCCTAGTATTCCCAATCGCCCCTCATTCAAATATTTGTCATGTTCCTAAGTCTAAGTTTAATATTTGCTTAAGGCGTTTGTAATACTGGCAGGTCCCACGAAATACATCCTATTGGTTCCTTGCTAGCCCTCAAGATTAAGATAATAAAATTAAGAAGTTAGAGGGATGGTGGGTAGGTGACACCTGTCCACCCTCTTAGCGGGCCCTACCACTGTTTGAAGGCATCAATGGCTAAAGACAACCAAATCAACAGTAATGATGTGTTCTGACAGATTAAATCTTGATCATTCCCCACCAGCCCATGGGGGGCCTACTATCAGATTTGAACTTATGAAGGGATAGCGGGCATGTACCACATGTCTCATCTCTTTGGTGGGCCTAGGATCTAAGGGTTGTGATTGATCCTAGTGATTGAATATTGATCATTCCCCACCAGCCCTCAGGGAACCTTTTGAAGATGCTAATACTGCGAGGGGAAACTAGCTACTGCCACATGGCTTCATCCTAAGCACCCAAAGAACTATTAAGGAGGTGAAATGTTTCATGAAATATTTCAGTAGGACTTTAAAACATTGAAACCTAATCTATTAAAAGGATTTCGGTGCACGTGCAAAATGGTTTAGTGAGATTTTTTAATCTCAACCATCCATCAGATGAGGGAATTAAGCATGTGGGTGTAAGCTTTGAAACTTAAGTAGCGTACAAGTTGGGTTGTACCGGTTTGATCTGGGTCGTTTCCCGCTAGCCCGTGACCATAGATTTGAAACGTGCAAATCTTAGAGGGCTAGTTGGGAGGCGGCATGTGGTGTGGCGAGACTTGATGGTGATCAGACACATGGTAACATATTGCTTGGTCACTTCACATCGTTGTTGTGAAGCAATGTGATTAGATGGTTCTCGTGATGAGTGATGAACGCAATATGATAGGTGGTGGAGTTCTTTCCATTGAAGGGACTCAAATGTGACTCACTCCGATATCTTGATTTCCCTTCAATGATGGTTATGCATTTTCTTGGCGATCGACAACCTTGATTTAGAGGTGGAGATCAAAAGCTATGTTTTAAAGTTTCATTGCAAATTTGATATTGACCACTCATGCTCAATCCAATGGCCAACATTCAAACTTCAATATTCAACTACTCCTATTCATGGTAGATTTGAAGAGTTAATGTCTCAGTGACATTCCCAGCTTGCAAATCAAATTTGATCAACTATGGATCAAATTTTGACTCTTTTTCAATGTTGTATTGATTGCAAGATGTTGCCATTATTCCTTGAAGTGATGCAGAGGTCAAAGTCTTTGTCAGGGTATGTTGGTCTGATGTTCTAAATGTGGATTTCTTAGGAGCCCATACCTACATTCATGAGTGCTATCAAGAGGAGTGTGCTTGAGGTGTCGAGGGCCTTTATGGCCTGGTTGTTGCTCTATTTTGGGGGAAATTTTGTTGTTTGTAATCTAATCAGGTTTCTTTTTTGTAACCCTAGTTGGAGTTAGGGTTAGGGTTAGGGTTTTGAATTCGAATTGCAGTTATGTCTAAACTAGAAAGGCAATACTTGTATCTTTTTGAAGGGTTCTTCTTTTGGGCTCCTCTCATAGTTTTCTTTTGCAGACACTACATCTTGCACTCTACCATTGTAAAGTTTGGATTTTATGCCTCATATCAATAAAATCTTACTATTATCATGGCTATTTCTTGCATGTTTGAGTAAAATCTCTTACCTTCATGTCTAAATGCTTGTTTTAGTTATTTTGTGCAATTTGAAGCAAAGAAGAAACACACTCTAAATTTGATGCATCACCTTCTTTCACATTTCATGTCTCCTTCTACCCTTTTCCCTTGTGATATGTTAGAGTAGGTTAGCATTAGGACTTTCATGTGCTAGGTTAGACCAACACACCTGCACTTAGTTTAGAAGAGGAATCTAGCCTTCTCTGGAGATGACCTCAATTTGCAAGGTCCCACACCTTGAGGTCATTTCCATTGTGTCATTAGAACACTAAAATCTTGTTCAATAGGGTGTAGTTTTATGTGACAACAATTTTTGGCACATACGATGGGACTCAGAAGAAATTTCACTTCATTTTGTCGAGAGAATGGTGCTTCTCTCAACATTCCAGCCTTGAAGAGGCTCTCAAACAAGTACCTAGAGACTCTACAATCAAGGAAGGACTCTACATGCAAATTGGTGACCCTACAACTACTTAGAATTCCTAGTTCAAGATCAGACCTACACATTCATGCCAAGAATCCAAACAAGAGCATCTTCTAGAGGTAATTTTCAATACATTCAGCTCTCATTTTCTACTTCTAGAAGAAGAAATAGACAATCTTTGTCACCCATAAGAATGAATAGGAATACAAGTCCTTCTCCTAGAGCTCAATCTATGCCACCTGTGAGTATATTTTTTCAAGCTAAAACGCTTGCCACCCATACAAATGGGACATTATTCCACATGGCTTTACCTAGAAATCATCCTTTTGTATCATTTATTAGTGGCAACCCCTTGATTCTACCCCAAAAAGATGATATACCATTCAATGCTCTCAAAAGTATTCCATATTTTATTGGTGAAACATCTACAACTCCAAAAGAACACATCATTGATGTGGCCAATATATGCTTTGTACACGATGCAATAGAAGACGTGGCTGTTAAATTACTTGCCACTTCCCTGAAAGGTAAATCACTGTAGTGGTATAGGAGATTTCCTCCCAAATCTATTCACAATTGAGATGAGTTGGGTGAGAAGTTATGTAAATATTTTGAAGATAAAAGTGACCATTTATCCCTAGTAGAACAACTAACCACTATTAAAAGAGCACCTCATGAATTCATGAATGATTTCAACTTTAGATTTCAAAAGGCTTGGGATAGAATCCCTACCTTGGTCAAACCTTCCCCTGAGCATGCTTTCCTATACTTCTTAAGAGCCCTTAATAGTGATATTGTTGTTATGATTCAATCAATGGGTGGTTCTACCTTACCAGATGCATATGATGTTGCCATAAAGGCAAAAAATTGTTTAATTTAGGCTAGGAAGATAGCTTTTAGGCCACCAATGCCTTTATTTCTAGAGCTTCCTTCATAGCCAATGGTGGCTCCTATCCCAGTGGCTCCTATTCCAGTGGTTTCTACAAGCCGACCTTCTACTTCTGCTATAATTCCAAAAGATTTGCAAACCTTGCTCCAAAGTATGAATAATGAGCTAGTATCAATTAAGAGGCAGCAAACTCAAAATAATAGGCCCTATTAGCCTCAAAATCAAGGTTGTCAACAAAATAGACCACCTTATCAAGGAAAAAATTAGTGGAATCATACTAAGCCCATGAATAACATGCATACACCTACTACCATCACTTCTAAGGCTTTGGTTCCAGTGTAAAATAATCTAGCACAAGAACAAGAATGGTGTTACCCTTGTGAACAAGCTCATAATCAAAATGCTTGTTAAAATGGAGAGTTTGTGCAAACTTTGGTAGCTCAAAATGAAATTTCTACTTCAGCAAATGAGTATAAGCCAAACAACTGCTAGTAATCAAAATCATACACGTGAGGACTCCTCCTTTTTCATTTGGGGTCAAGAGTATTTTTGTGGTGTAAATCAAGCAAATACCAATGCAATAGCCCATAATAAAAGATCAAAGAAAAGGGAAATGAAGGGTGGTGCATCTTCCATGGTTGGGCAAGCATTAGTTTCCCAAAAAACTCAACCAGGTGCAGATAATGGACCAGCAGGTAGAACAAAAAAGGTTCCACAATCAAATCATCATATTAATAGGCCTAAACAAGTGGTGGAGCAGCCTAAGATCACACAAGCAACAAGAGTAGATCTTGTTACAAAGGTTCCTTCTAAAGCTAATCAACTTCTTTTCAACATAGTGGAGCAAATGAAGAAAGACAATCTAAATGTTCCTATGTGGGAGGCTCTATCTATTCCATCACAAAGGGATTTTCTACAACAAGCTTTAAAAGAACATAAACAAACAGATGATGTGCAAGAAAAAGAGAACACTACTCCATCAAGCATTCTAGTGCAACCCAAAGAGGAAGGGAATTCAAGTAAAATCAATAAGCCACCTCCCTTCTATCTTTATTTAATTATTGGAAATCATATAGTGCATACTTGTATGATAGAATCTAGGGCTATTAGTTCAGTCATGCCTAAGGGAATTGCTGACATACTTGGTATCAAGTATGAACCAGTGACTAGACAAGTTTTATAATTGGATGAAATTGTTGTCAATACTGTGGGGGTAATTAAAAACTTAAAATTGTCCTTGCATGCATGTCCTAGTTATGATGTGTTGCAATACATTTCAGTCATAGACCTCCCAACTCATTTTCCCATTTGCTTGTCTAGAGATTTCATTGCTAAGGTGGGTACTTATCTACTGATTGGTCTCACATGCTATTTAGAACTAGATATGGCACTAAGGAAACCATCAAATATGAGCCCATAGCAAAATACCATCTAGAACCCTACACTCCTAGCCCAATAAACATGAATTGTACATTGCATGATCAAAGGGAAGAATGTTATGTGCATGAACCTGCAAATCCTTTAGTGGAGGTCCATGATTTTTTGTTGGATGAATGGGGCAATTCTTTGAATTTTTACCCATTAACAATTGTTGAGGCAGAGGAGACTGGTCTTGGCACCTATTGCATTCATGAGGAGAATGCCCTTGTCCCCAATCTCATAAAAGCTCAAGAAGATGTAGGGGGATTGTGGTATATTTTTTTTTATGATTCTAGGAATAGGAATGGTGCTGGCGATGGTGTTATTCTAGTGTCTCCAAGCAAGGAGAAGTATTATTTCCCTTTTAGGCTTCAATTTAGTTGCACTAACAATGTGGTTGAGTATGAAGCACTCATCCAGGATCTCCAAATTGCACAAAAAAGAGGCATCAAATTGTTACAAGTTTTTGGTGATAGTGAATTGGTTGTCCATCAAGTCAAAACTCAAAGCTCAACCAAGAAAAATCTGCTCAAATCCTACAAGCATAGGGCTTGGTATTTGATAGAGGGCTTTGAAGGTTTTAATATCCAAACAATTCTAAGAGATAAGAATAAACATGTTGATAAACTTGCAGTAGTTGGTGCTCAGTTGCACATACTGACACGTATTGCAAGAAAAAATGAGAAACATATTAGACTTTTTGTAAGGCCTGTTGTTCCGAATAATCAAGATCACTAGCAAGTCTTTGATAGTGACCAACAGATAGTCAATTTTTTGCAAGAGGAAGAATTTTTTTCTAAAAGAAATTAGTCTAGGCTATGAAATCAATATGGTGATCAGATTGTGCAGCTGAGTAGCAACAAGCTACCAAATGGTCTTATCACCCTTGAAGGTATTTTCAACCCTAATGATCATTTAAAGAAGAAAAGGATGAACTTAACTGCACAGAGAGATGACTTCAAGCCAATTGAAATTTTAGAGGGCAAGTCTCTAAACTTGGGAAAGGTATGATCTACCACTGAACATGATGTTTTCATAGATCTTTGCAATAGATACAATGATGTAGTTTCTTGGACTTATTAAGACCTAAAGGGTTTTGACCTATGCCTTTCCAAACATACTATTGAATTAGATCTAGATACCAAACCTGTAAGGCAAAAAAAGGCCTATAAATCCTAAGGTTGAACCTTTGATGAGAAAGGAGTTGGCCAAATTTATTGAGGCTAGAATAATTTTTCCCATCAAGCATTCTTCATGGGTTGCAAATCTTGTTCTTGTCAGAAAAAAGAATGGGGAAATAAGACTTTGTGTGGATTTTAGGGATCTAAATAAAGCCTCCCTAAAGGATCATTACCCCCTCCCCTCCATGGAGTAGATTTTGCAAAGAGTTAGTGGTTCAGAAAGGTTTTATTTCTTGGATGGTTACTCCTAGGCTACAACCAAATTATGGTCCAAGAATCTGATCAACATAAGACCACATTTACTACAAAGTGGGGTACCTATGCTTATTGTAAAATGTGTTTTTCTCTAACCAATGCAAGTGCCACTTTTTAGAGATCCATGGATATGGCATTTCAAGGTGTGTTTAAACAATTTGTTTTGGTCTACTTGGATAATATCATGGTGTTTTAAAAGCATGCAAAAGACCATTTTAGTCACCTTGAGCAAGTAATTCAAAAAAGTAGGGAATATGGTATTTCCCTAAATCCAAATAAATGTGTATTTTCCACTGATCAAGGCAAGCTTCTGGGGCACATTGTTTCAAAGGATGGCTTGGTCATTGACCCAACAAGAGTAAACTCCATCTTGTCCATTCCACTTCCTAGTCACAAGAAAGGATTACAAAGTTTCTTAGGCACAATTAACTTTGTGAGGAGGTTCATTCCAAACCTTGCTGCTTTGGTAAAGCCTATTACTTCTATACTAAAAAAAATATGGCCTTCAAGTGGACCAAAGAAGGTAGAGATAGCTTTGAGGCTATTAAACAAGAAATTGCTCAAGCTCCCACCCTTGTCAATCCTAACTATGACAAGTATTTCATTGTTTATACCTTTGGAGGTGAAGCAAGTATATCAATTGTTCTAACTCAGCTAAATAAAGAAAATCTAGAGCAACCCATTGCTTTCTTTATTGAAGGGCTTAAGGATTATAAGGTCAAGTATAGCTATGTTGAAAAGCAAGATCTTGCTGCTGATAGAGCATTGAAAAAATTTAGATATATGTTGTCTAATAACAAGATACAACTAATGGTTCCCCATGTTAGCATTAAAGAGTTCCTATTAAGCAGAGATATCAAGATCGTGCTAAGCTAGTGAGAGACAAAGGGTTGTGTGAGCAACTTGTCTCAACATTTGAGACTCATATAGAGGCTGTCCTTGTGCTACAGGAACAACAAGCACCAAATGCGAACATACAAGGCAGCTGGGTGCATGATATGACTACCTTTTTACAGGAAGGTAGATATCCTACAGGTCTAGGTAGGGCCAAAAGGATACATTTCAGATTATAGTCCATCCCTTATGTCATAGTGGGTGGCATACTCTTCAGAAAGGATTTCAATGGAGTCCTATTAAGACAGATGGAAGTGGACCAGGTCAACAGATTGTTAAATGAATTCCATGATGGCTCTTCAGGTGGCCATTTTTCTACAAGGACTAAGTTGTTGCAAAGATTATGAGGGTTGGTTATTATAGGCCAACTTTGTTCAATGACGCTCACAAATGGGTGAGAAATTGTAAAAAGTGTGCTTTATTTTCTAGAAAGAAAAGGTTGGCTGCCCTCCCTCTTCATCACATCCAAGTTGATCAGACATTTACACAATGGGGTTTGGATTTTATTAGTGTGATAAATTCACCATCAAGTGTTGGTCATAAGTGGATTTTAATAGCCAAAAATTACTTTACCAGGTGGATAGAGGTAGTTGCTTTGAAGGATGCCACTGATGCTTCAGTTTTGGAATTCCTTGATGGAATTGTTACAAGATTTGGCACTCCTTCCACCATTATTTTAGATAATGCCAAGGCTTTTACTAGTGCTCAAATCCTTGATTAGGAAATGAAGTATGACATTTACTTGAAGACCTCATCTAATTACTATCCTCAGGGTAATGGATTGGTTGAGTCTTCAAATAAAAATCTCATCAGGATTATCAAGAGGACCATTGAAGATAACCAAAGGGTCTGGCATAGCAAGCTAAAGATAGCCCTTTGGGTTGATAAAATTACTCCTAAAAGAGCAATTGGTAATTCTCCTTTCGTGTTAGTTTATGGAAGGGAAGCAAGATTACCATTATCATTGGAGTTTCCTTCCCTTGAGTTGGCACATCAGTTGGAGTTAGAGGAAAATGATGCTATGACAGTAAGGATGGTTGAAATCTTAGAACTAGAGGAGACAAGGAACAAATCTATGCAAATCATAGAAACACATCAAGCATAGATCAAAAGAAATTTTGACAAAATGGTAGTTCATAGAGAATTCCAAGAGGGAGATCTAGTGTTGAAATGGGATGTAGACAAGGCTAAAGCTGGAAGAAATTCTAAGTTTTATGCCATTTGGAGTGGTCCATATCTCATCACTAGTTGCAAGGAGGCCAATGCATTCCATATTTTCACGTTGGATGGTGAGGTTCTTCCAATCTCAGTCAATGGGATTCATCTCAAACCTTATTTTTGATAAGTTTTGAGTTTTCATGTATATATTATAAATATGTTTTGATTTTCTTGAAGTGCTTTGCACACCCTACATTCTCCTTCAGGGAATGTCTGTTCCTAGATTTCATGCTTTTCACCAAGTGCAATAGTACATGTTTTGTTTTTCCCTTGGGAGACCTAATTTTGTTGACCCCTTTCATGACTCTATGCCCAATGGACTGATAAGGCCTCTGGATTCCATGATTAGTAGACAATCATCCCACAAAAATTTCCAAAATATTTACATATTTTATTCCACCCTTGGATGCACCTCATTTATATCCGATCATAGATATCCTATGTGTGCATCCTGTTGAAATCCATGATTATTTTTGATGAATCTAGGTCTTTGAGGTTTTGAACTCCTCAAATTGTATTTGCTTAGGGTTCTACATTGTGTATTGGGTTCTTTTATTCTATTCTTTGGTTGACCTGTTGTGCTAGATTCCTGGTTAGCCAAGTTATAACTTATGTCTATCGAAGTCATGTGTTGACCAACCCCTTCATCCTAGTATTCTCGGTTGCCCCTCATTCAAATATTTGTCATGTTCCTAAGTCCAAGTTTAATATTTTCTTAAGGCCTTTGTGATACTGGCAAGTCCCACATAATGCATCCTATTGGTTCCCCGCTAGGCCTCAAGATTAAAATTATAAATTTGAGAAGCCAGAGGGATGGCGGGTAGGTGGCACTTGTCCACCTTCTTGGCGGACCCTACCACTATTTGAAGGCGTTGATGGCTAAAGGAACCAAATCAATGGTTATGATGTGTTTTGACAGATTGAATCTCGATCATTAATCGCCAGTCCATGGGGAACCCACTATTAGATCTCGACTTATGGAGGGATAGCAAGCATGTACCACGTGTCTCATCTCTTTAGTGGGCCTCGACATTGTTTGAGGTAGCATATGATGGGCCCAAGATCTAAGGGTTGTGATTGATCCCAGTGATTGAATCCTGATCGTTCCCTGCTAGCCCTTGGGGAATCTTTTGAAGATGTTGATACCATGAGGGACAATGGGATACTACCACATGGCTTCATCCTGAGCACCCAAAGAACTATTAAGGAGGTGAAATATTTCAAGAAATATTTCAACAGGACTTTAGAAACATTAAAACCTGAGCTACTAAAAGGATTTTAGTGCATGTGAAAAATGGTTTAGTGAGATGTTTTAATCTCAACCATCCATTAGATGAGGTTGTTAAGCATGTGGGCATAAGCTTTGAAAGTTAAGTTGTGTTCAAGTTAGGCTATACGAGTTTGATCTGGGTTGTTGCCCGCCAGCCCATGACCATAGATCTGAAACATGCAAATCTTAGAGGGCTAGCAGGGAGGCAACATGTAGCATGGTGGGACCCAATGGTGATTGAACAAAGCATTTGGTGGGTCCATCAAACACGTGGTGACATATCACTTGGTTGCTTCACATCGTTGTTGTGAAGTGAGATGATTAGATGGTTCTCACAATGCAAGATGATAGGTAGCAGAGTTATTTCCGTCAAAGGGACTCAAATGCGACTCACTTCGATATGTTTCTTTTATTTTGATGATGGTTATGCATTTTCTTGGTGATCAACAAAATTGATTTAGAGGTGGAGATCAACGACTACGTTTTAAAGTTTCATTGCAAATCTAATATCGACCACTCATGCTCAATTTGATGGCCAACATTCAAACTTCAATAGTCAATTGCTCCTATTTGCAGAAAATTTGAAGAGTTAATGTCTCAGCGACATTCCCAGCTACCAGATCAAATTTGATCAACTATGGATTGAATTTTTACTCTTTTTTAATGTTGTATTGATTGCAGGATGTCACCATTATTCCTTGAAGTGTTGTATAGGTCAAAGCATTTGTTAGGGTATGTTGGTATGATGTTTTGAACACAAATTTCCTAGGAGCCCATACCTACATTCATGAGTTCTATCAGGATGGAGTGTGCTCAAGGTGTTAGGGGCCTTTATGGCCTAGTCGTTGCTCTGTTTTGGGGGAAATTTTGTTGTTTGTAATCTGATTAGGTTTCTTTTATGTAACCCTAGTTGGAGTTAGGTTAGGGTTTTGAATTCAAATTACACTTATGCCTGAATTATAAAGGCAATACTTGTATCTTTTTGAAGGTTTCTTCTTTTGGGCTCCTCTCATAGTTTTCTTTTGTAGACATCGCATCTTGCACTCTGTCATTGTAAAGTCTGGCTTTTATGCCTCATATCAATAAAATCTTACTATTATCATAGGTCTTTCTTGCATGTTTGAGTAAAATATCTTACTTCATGTTTGAATGCTTGTTTTAGTTGATCTGTTGATGTTTTATGTAATTTGAAGCAAAGAAGAAACACACTCTAAATTCGGTGCATCACCTTCTTTCACATTTCATGTCTCCTTCTACCCCTTTTCCCTTGTGATATGTTAGAGTAGGTTAGCATTAGGAATTTCATGTGTTGGGTTATACCAATACACCTGCACTTAGTTTAGAAGAGGAAGTCAGCCTTCTCTAGAGACTTGACCTCAATTTGCAAGGTCCCACACCTTGAGTTCATTTCCATTGTGCCACTAGAACATTGAACTCTTGTTCAGTAGGGTGCAGTTTTATGTGACAACACTACCCACAATGCTCCAACATTTTTGAAAAAAATTAGTAGGAAATTTGTCTAATCTAGGTGCTTTATCTAGATGAAGTTAAAAGGAAACAACCTTGATTTCTTCTATCGTAAATTTTCTCATCAACAACCTATTCTATCCTTCATTAACCCACCGAGGGATAACCCCCAAAAGATGATTTTGTGATACAAGACTTGATCTTCATATATTATTTAACAAATATTTGAAGTGATTGCTTCCATGGCAATGCGCTATGGGGTATCAAAATTTGAGCCATTAGCTCCTCGTTGACTTGTGATTCTATTGACTTCTTTTTGATCCTTGGTGTTGTTATGGAAATATTTAGTATTCTCATCCCCTTCCTATTGGAAATTAAGGTGAAACTTGCAATAATATGAACTTAATAATGTGTTTACAAATCTAAAATTATATATACAAGATTACCATAAAATGATAATGTGATTAACAATTCCAAACATGAAAGAAAAATCAACAATATCACAAGTTTTCAAACGCAAGTGACACAAGATATATGTGGAGAAACCCTTGCGAAAAAAAAATCCACACCCAAAGAGCTCCAATGTTTGTATTAATCTTCAAATGAGTTGCAATATTACAACACTACTCTTTGTAATCTGACAACACTTATTACTCTGACAACCTACAAACAAACTCTACAAACCACCATCTCAATCCTCCAATAAATCAAAGTTTTTGGGAGAGAATACCACAAATGTCATCCAAAACAACAAGCAAAACCACTTGGAAAATCCCACACCCCTTAGTGAAAAACCCATAAGCATGGTGAAAACTATTAAATGATCACATCACCTTCACATGGGCACCTAACCCAGAGCCAATCAAACTTAGTCAATACCAAGTGCTCCATAACTCTCTGATGGCTTCGATAGCTTCATGCAAGAACTTGCACCAACATGCAGACTTGGGCGCCCCACTATTCAAAACATGCAAATAACATGCAAGGACATGCATTGCAAAGTGGTCCCCACCCAGAAGTTGGATGCCCAAAGGGAATGTGCTCCTAGGATGTACTCTAATTGTCATAGTAGTGGGTCCACCTCTTTGAATACAATTATAATCTATCATAGGAAAATAAATAATAAATATTTTTCCCCTCATATCCTCTAAAACACTTTCTAAAGAACATGAAGACACATAATATCAAATTAGGATAATAATTATAATATCACCTATCCTAACATTCTCCCACTTGACATTATACATAACAATTACATCTATGAGATACAAATAAAAATATAATCAAGTACAATGATCAAGGCCCATGGCCCTCCTACACCAAGATAACTTATTTGTGATCACTGGCTTCATGACAGAATTTGTAACATTATCCAAAGTGTCATCCTTGTCAATCACGACCTTACCATTCTCAACCATCTCTCATAGAAAGTGATACTAAAAATCAAAATTCTTAGTACGAGCATGATACATAGGATTTTTGGCTAAACATATGGCACTCTGACTATCACATTTGATCATCACTATTCTACAATTAAAACCAATGCCATTACCAAGTTATTGTAATCAAACTACCTCCTTAGAGGCATGTGTAGTATCCATATACTTTTTATTTTGTGGTGGACAATACAATTGTAGGTTACCTCTTACTCATCCAACTCAATGCACCTCCAAACAAAGTAAAAACATAGCCACTAGTGGACCTTCAACCATCCAAGTCACCAACCCAATTTACATCAAAAAACCTTGTATGCTCAATGACTTAACCAAATCATCAATACAATGATAAACCAAACAGTAATTTGAAGTACCATGAAAATATCTAAACACCCTCAACACAATTCTAATGCTCTCTACTAGGGTTGGACATAAACCTACTCAAAACTCCCATTGCTTGGGCTATATTTGATCTAGTGCAAACCATTGCATACATAAAACTACCAATGACACTAGCATAAGGAATGTTAGACATGTTTTCAAAATAATCATAAAAATTAGGACACATGTCTAAACTCAACTTAGTACCAACTAGAAGTGGAATGTTAACTGGTTTACAACCATGCATACTAAACCTTTGCAAAATGGTATCAACACACTTACTTTGACTTAACTAAAGCTTTCTATGAACCAATCGGGCTATTGATATCCATCCTAATTTGCAGCCCCCAAATCCTTCATATCAAATGTGCTAGAATGTTGAGTCTTAAGCTCCCTAACCATCAACTTTATATTACCCATAAACAACATATCATCAACATACAAGACAATGATTAGTATCTGATCATCAATAACCTTAATATAAACACAATGATCCTCCTCACTCCTAACAAAACCAAAATTCAATGCAAAGGCATCAAAATTCTAGTACCACATCCTGGTTGATTGTTTCAAACTATATAAATATCTCTTTAACCTACAAACCAAGTGTTTTTTTCCTTTCACAAAAAAATCATTAGGCTATCGCATATAAATGTCTTCCTCAAGATCCCCATGCAAGAAATAATTTTTAACATCGATCTTCTATATTTCAAAATCATAAGAAGAAATAGATAATCGAAATCTAATAGAAGTTAACTTAACAATAGGAGAGATAATTTCATCAAAATCAACTCCCTCTCTGGGAGTAGCCCCTGGCTACCAACCTGACATCGTACCACTCTAACCAACCATCTACACCAATTTTATTTTTAAATACCCACTTTCAACCAATGGGTTTCTTTCCTTTGAGAAAACTCACAATATCCCAAGTATCACAACTATCCAAAGCCATCATCTCCTCCTACATGACTTGCATCCATGACTCACTTTCTTATGAAGAAAGAGCCTCCTTGTAGGATCTAGGTTCATTTCCAGTGCTCAACAAAACAAATACACAATGAAAATTGGATGGGTTAACCTATTAGCAGGATTTTGTTGTCTTTTGGATCTTCTTAAGGTAGGAGTAGGGGGTTCGTGTTGCTCTTCCTCTAATGTATGCTCATCCTGCACATCATTTGAACTCTCTAAACCCTCTTCTTCTTCTCCATCCTTAAATCTATTTGTTTGTTATTCCACATGTGCATCTTCCTGCTTTTCAATCTTTGTCTCGAAATGCACTATTTTTGTCTTATATTTATCCTTTGGTTGTTCTTCATGTGAGTAAGCTCTAAACTCCATGAAAATCACATCTTTAAAGAAAACCATTTTATGGGTTAGAGGATTCCAAAGCTTATAACCTTTTACATTCTCATCATAACCAATAAGATGAATTTCTATACTTTTGGATATAATTTAGAACACTTCTCTTGAGGCACATGAACAAAATCCTCACAACCAAAGACCCTTAAATGTGAAACAAAATGCTTTCTACCTATCCAAACTTCATAAAGATTTTTATCCACACGATCTAAACAAGGAGATCTATTGACCAAATAACATGTAGTACTTATAGCTTCTACTCAAAAGCATCTATCAAGCTTAGCACCACTCAACATTCTCCTAGCTCTCTCCATCAAGATTTGATTCATTCTTTCTACTACCCCATTTTGTTGGGGTGTATAAGGAGTAGTCTTTTTCTGAACAATACCTTTATGCTTATAGAACTCATAAAATTCCATAGAAAAATATTCACCCCCACTGTTAGATCTCAACACCCTTATCTTATAATCCATTTTCTTCTCAACTAAGGATTTAAATTCCTTAAACTTAGTGAAAACCTCAAATTTTGCATGCATAAAATAAATCTAGGTTTATCTTGACACATCATCAATGAAAGTAACATAATAATGATATTTTCTAAAAGAGTCAACATCCACTGGTCCAAACACATCTGAATGAATGATCTCTAATAATCTCTTAGCTTTCTTAGACCCATTAGGAAATGATGATCTATTGTATTTACCAAACACACAATACTCATAAAAAATATTTTTACCAATAAAATAATTAGAAATACAATCTAATAACATTTTATTCATTATTCAAAATGGTCTTAAGACCCTTTTCACTTATGTGACCCAATCTATGGTGCCACAACATACATGCACAATGCCAGTTACATTGGAAAAGTTACAAAACGTGGAAGCATTAAGCCTAAACAAAGTCCCTATCTGAGATCCTTTAGCAATCACCAAAGTCCCTCTTACCAACGTACAACTAGACTTGTCAAATATCACATGCATTTTAGAATCATTCAACTTGGATACTGAAAGTAAATTTCTCATAGGGCTTGGAATATGTAAAACATGATCAAGGGTTTTAACTCTTCCATCACTAAAACACAACTTTACCTTTCTCTTAGCAACAATTTTCTTTGTGTTGTTGTCACCAAGGAAAAATTCTCCCCCATCAGAAGTTGAATATGAAGTAAACCACTATTTGTGAGGAGTCATATGGTCGGAGTAACCTAAATCAATAAGACAAGCAACATCAATAATAGTGTTAATAGAATAAACAAAGCATCAGAATCACCATCTTCTGAGGACTTTCGTGGAAGTATCTAAACTCTTTTTCTTTTTTTTTGCATTCCTTCTTCACATGCCCTCTCTTACCACAATTCCAACACTTTACACTACTCTTCTCAAGGGTTTTAGAACATCCTTTTGACTTGTCTCTTTTTTTGTCCCCTTTAGGCCCTCCTTTTTCTTTGGACCTTCCTCGCACATGTAAGGCATCTTGGGAGCCCGCATTCATGGAATTTCTCCCCATCTTTTTTGAAAGAAGAATAGCAATGAGACTATCCATCTTCAGTTCTTTACCACCACCACTTATGGCAACAATTAGATTTTCCCAAGATTTAGGTAAAGAACAAAGAAACAAAATACATTTATCTTCTTCTTCTATCTTAACATCTATAGATGCAAGCCGAATTATAATCATATTAAAATCATTTAAATATTCTACAACAGAATCACCATCCTTCATTTTCAAACAATACAAATGTCTTTAGAGATACAATTTATTTGTTAGACTTTTGGTTTGGTAAATATCACCTATCCTCCTCCACAACTTGTATGCGGTAGATTCTTCTAAAACATTCAAGAGGATAGAATCTACAAGAAACAATCGAATGGTTCCTCATGCCTTCTTTTCCATTTTATTCCAATATTCATCAAACGTACCAGATGGTTTCTTTTCATTTGAAACTACCAACCACTAATCTCTCTCTTCAAGGAGATACTCCATCTTCAACTTCCACATATTGTAACCATTTCCATTGAATTTCTCACTATCTAGATGGGAAGTAGAAGCCATGGTTTTCAATCTTCTTCACAAATCTGTAAAACCCACAATGCACAAGCTCCCACTGCAGCCAAAAAACCTTCAACACTTAAAAGAAAGATGTCCCTCTCTTATCAGAATCATTAGTTCTGATACCAATTGTTGGAAATCAAGGTGAGACTTACAACAATATGAACTTAATAATGTGTTTACAAATCTGAAATTGTGTATCCAAGATTACCATAAAGTGATAATGTGATTGACAATCCCAAACATGAAAGAAAAATCAACAATACCATGAGATGTCAAACACAAGTGATACATGGAGAAATCCTTGTGAGAAATATCTCCAGACCCAAAGAGATCCGATGCTTGTATTAATCTTCAAATGAGATACAATAATAGAACACTCCTCTCTATAATCTTGTAGCACTTTGCTACTCTGACAACTTGCAAACTCTGTAAACCATCTCAATGCTCCAATAAATAGAAGTTTGTGAGAGAGAATACTATAAATGGTATCCCAAAATAGCAAGAGAAACCACTTGGAAAAATCCATTTCCCCCTTAGTGAACAACCCATAAGCATGGTGAAAATTATTAAATGATCTTATGGCCTTCACATGGGTGCCTAACACATAACCAATCAAAGGTTGTCAATACCGAGTGCTCCATAACTCTTTGATGGCTCTGGTGGCTTCATGCAAGAACATGCACCAACATGCAAACTTGGTCACCCCACTATGCAAAACATGCAAACAACATGCAAGGGCATGCATTACAAAGTGGTCCCCTCCCAAAATTTGGATGCTCAAAGGGAATATGCTCTTAGAATTCTTCGTAACCATCACCGTAGTGGGTCCACCTCTTTGAATGCAATTACAATTTGTCATAGGAATAGATAATAAATATTTTTCCCCTCATGTGGACTCTAGAACACTTTCCAAAGAACGTGGAGACACATAATATCAACTTAGTGCCCTCAATTCCTTTAATTGATGCTTGAGAATTTTTCAGCTTTGATACTACACCAAACATTTTTTAAAGTGGATCTTGTTCCATTCCTTTAACTGATGCTTGAGAATTTTCAGCTTTGCTACTACACCAAACATCTTGGTGCCCTCGATTTTCTAGCCATTCCACCAAATGTCAATCAACCTTGGAAGGTCTTGATCCTTTAACCACATGTTTTTGAATTTTAAGGGACACCTCACAGGTCTCTTTTTGCCTATTATTTCCAATTTAATGGGATAGTAACTTACCTTGATTGGGGTAAAATACTGCCTTCAAGGGTGAATAAAAAAGCTCCCAAGTCTCCTTTAAATAAGAATTTTTCTAATTTTTCTGCAATATGACTAAAGCCCATCCTCTTGTTCATCCATGTGTATTTTACATTTCCTATCTGAATTTCAAATAGAACATTTCCCCTTACAAAATTCTCAAAATCCACTTGGGATTGGTACTTTCTTTGTGTATCCCCCATTTTATTCTCATTGTGTAGGATCACATTGAAATCACTCCTAAAATACAACACTTTGGGGATACCTTATTGTAGAAAGCACTAAGGTCCTCTCATAATTCCCTCTTTTGGATGTAACTTGAGGGACCATATGTATTGATTAATATGAAGACCAAATTTGATGATAAACTTCTCACCTTATAGGCTATTCAATTGCTATTTCTTGCTATTTTTTCTAGATAGACTATTTGAGGCCTCCAAATCATAAGCAAACCCTCAAGTGCACCTATTTCTTTCACTTGCTCAGCGTCCCACAATTTACATTTATTCTTGAAAATTTCCACTTTTATATTGCTTAATTTCATCTCTTAAATGATGAGGACATCAACCTTTGATATCTCCATGTGGTGCCTTAGAAGGAACTTTTTTTAAGGGGCTTTCAAGTCCCTAACATTCCATGATATGATCCTCATTGCTCCCTGAAAAGGGTACCACCCTTCCCTAATCTTAGCATCATGGTGAGTTTCTACTAGCCCTTAGCATCGCCATCCATAGCTCTCTTTTCTATATTGTTTGACAACTTGCCCTTCCTCCTTCCTTCCTTGTAGCTCAGTGACCTCCTAGCCTTATTCGTTGATTTTAACCCCATTTTCCCTTGAGTCACTAGGGTGACTAGGGGATTTGCATTATCTTTTGATAGAGCTGTATTTTATTTAAACTCACATACCTCACCCTCTTCTAGAAGGTCACTATTCTTCTAAGCTTGACCTTCAGGATGCTACTATCATCATCTCCCATATCAAGAGCTACATAGCCCATCAGTTCACATCAACCTTCCATAGTTTCCTCTGAACTCTTGACTTCCTCCCTGGTCCCTTCTTCTTCTTGTGGGTTTATGGGCTATCTTGGAGCCCCTTCTACATTCTCAGTTGCAACCAAAGCTTCTTCCTCTACACTTTCTTCCTTGCCATTCTCCTGTTAGGTGGCCTGCTCCATCTCTTGTCCTTGGAATCCCCCATCCAATGGATCTGTCTCACTATTCCTAGATCCACTTCCTGAACCATAAAAGCAAACCCCCATGGGTTCAAGCACCCTTTTCATAGGGTCACTTACCCTCCTCCATGATGATTTTTAGCTCATCCAAATGTGTACTATCTGAATTCATTTCTACATAGATTCTCACTTGGGTTTTGATTTCTCTGTGAAGTAGGGATTTACCCACCCCAATGTAGGTACCCAATTCATTCCCTATCAACCTTAAGACCTCCTCTTCCTAGTATTTTATGGGTAAATTGTACAAATTCACCCATTCTTTCCTTCTATTCAATTCATGTCTATGGGGATTGAAGTTTGGTTACCATTATTTAATGTAAAACCCTATTCCATCCATTTGCAAGAGTTTTTCATAGATAATACTTTCCTTCATCTATGGCATTGGGAAAGTGACTAGGAGGAAATTATAGTCTAAAGATTTGATACATACCTCTTTAATCCAATTATCTTTCCACTAGTCCACCATCCTCTTAGTAGAGCATCCACCCCACACCACTTCATGAAAAAAGCGAGCTCTTTCAACATGTCCTTGGAATTTTGTAGGGTTTTAGAAGGGGTGGCCATTGCCTTACCACTTCTCCTAGGATTATTGATGTCGATCCCTTTGCTACAATCATCAAGATCCCTCCTCGCTTTATATCCCTCTTGCACACCTTCATGATTCCTCTCCACAAGATCTTTGGTCCCCAGGATCCTTCCTCTACTCTAGTTGGTTACATTTTCTATGTTCCTCCTTGAGCCCCATTTTGGAGGATTCCCCTTCTAGCGGTTCTTTAGAGCCACAGAGATCTCACTATTATTTTGCCTCAACCACCCATACCGACCAGCGGATGTAAACAACTCAAGTGGTGGTCTGGCGCAATTCATTGGTTTCCTAGGGATACGCTTATGATCGTAACATTTCTAGTGTGAAGAATGTGCCCTCTTGGGTTTCATATTGGTGTAATTACAGTTTCTCCTCACAGGTTCATCCCCCAAGAGCGGCCCTGGTTGTTGGATTAGTGTCAGGGCCATCTAGGATCCTCCATCCAATGGCTAGGTCTTGGCTCCATTTGATCCTACCATGTAGATACCTTCCTTCCCAGTGGGATGGCATTTGCACCAGTGGAATAGTATTTGTGCCAGTGGAATAGTAACAGTATAAACATTTTTAGTTCTGCCATCTCCTCACATCATCCTCAACGCTTTCTACTGTCAGCCACTTCTTCTTTGTAATGCCTACCCTCTAACAAAGCTACTACATTTATCATTCCTGCTCTGAGATTGTTGCCCACGAAGCTACATCACCTGTCATTTTCTTTCCAGATTCCTTTTAACAATATACTTCACTATTATTAGATCTCAACACCTGTGTTTTCTTATGAGTTGTTTCTCAATGAGTGCCTTAAATTCTTTAAACTTGGAGAAAACCTCTAATTTAGAATTTAAAAAATAAATCTAGGTGTATCTGAAACAATCATCAATAGAAGTGACATAGTAATGTGACTCACCCATAGAACCCACATCCATTAAACCAAACACATACACATGAATGATTTCTAATATTTTTTTTACTATATAATTTCTAAAGGGAAAATATGCTCTATTTTGTTTTCTAAAAATATAATATTCATATAAATCAAAATGTTCATTAGAATGAACAAAAAAATCATCAAAAACATTTTTATTAATTAAAGTTTGAAGCCCTTTTTCACCAATTTGAATCAAACATTGGTGGCACAATATACATGCATTTTTACAACTTTTTTTGAAAGCAAATGATGGATCATCTATATATTAATATATAGATGAGAAATACAAAAATAAAAGCATATTGTAAAGCTGAGAGGCCTAGTTCTTAGTGAACTTTAGAAACTTGTGGGATTAGAGCCAAGAGGACTAAATAAAATTAAAAAAACATCGAAAAAGATAATTAAACATATTTAGAAGATGACTCCAAAGAGTTGTCATTGAGCGAGAAAGGATATGTAGGTTTTGGAGTAGAAAAAGGGGCTATAGGAGAAATTGGAGGTGGAAGAGAGGTGTTCTTATAAAGGAATTGAAGGGTGACAAGCCTATAGAGGAAATAAAGAGTGACAAAGATAAAAACAATCCTTCTCTACGAAAGGCTCCCCAATTAGTTCCTTGTGAGAATGTAGTTGGAAATCATGGGTGAAGGCACCATTGAAAGGAGCATCTTTGAATGCATAATAATAGTTTACAATTGCTAGGGTTTGGTGTTGTATATCATTGAATAAATTGATTATTATATTGTTGTAATTAAATAATTATTTAGTTGTGGTGCACCTAGGAGGTGTGTTTAATCACACTAGGTAATTATTTGGGGCCACTTATTAAGTTGTATTGTAACATTGGGTTATTATTTTATGTATGGGAGACATATGATAATGATTTAATATTTGGGGAATTATTTAATAATGTGAAAACTTAGTACCCAATATTAAATGAGGGGTGAATGGTATTGTGGTCACATGGTTTTATCTTACCACTTGGTTGTATTTGTGTGAACTTGTTTTTATAAAAGAAAACACATGTTTAGTGGTTAAGGTTGGCTAGATGAGTTGATTTTCATTATCGAGTCTTTCTAAGGAGTGCATATGTGAAACATGGCATATGATGTGTAGATCCATGCTTACACACATGGATGATGCATTGGAGGGGCTTGATGTTTCAAAAGTATTCATTGTAGCTATGTAAGTGCATGTATTGTTTATTTATTAAATAATACATGGAGTATGAATGCTTTTGGAGGTTGTATTTTTCCCTCTTAAGGTTTTCCAAGGGATTTTTTTTGTCATCTTGTGGCTTGTCTATTTTGATCTATGCATTATGATTATTCTGTAAGCTTGTAAGTATGTTTTTCTCTCATGAGGTCATGTAGGAAATGGATTAAATGAACTAGGAATTGATGCATTATTTCCTAATTGCAACTTCCCTATGATAGATTGAGGGAGTCAATGGGTAGTCCTAGGCATATCCAAAGGCTGCTATGTCCAAGCAATACAAATATTGAACTAGATCCATGTAGTTAAAAAGAAATAAAGAAGCAATTTCAAAGTAGAAAATTGAATTTGCATCCTCCTATCCAAACATCAATATGATGGCACACTCCATGCAAGGACATTTGATGTAAAAAAATGCTCTAAAATAATTGATTATTAAAAAAATCATTTGACAATTAGAGCATTATACCTAAAATATTTTTTAAACACTTAATTAAATAATTTTACACCATAAATGATTTATTTTTAATTTTCTAAATTTCTTAATTTAATTTAATTAATTAATTATCATCCATACCATTAGATCACATGGGATAACTCCTATGCCAAGATGTAGTTCAATTTTACCAATTGCAATCCCACGACACAAACTAACCACAAATCCTTATTAGTATCATTAGTCAATTAATAACCAAGATTAAAATCTTTATATAACAATTATAATACATTTTATTAAATTTTAGTGATTACATGATTAATTATCTATTATAAGTATTAGCATTCCACTAGTAATACATCAAATGGCCAATTTATATTCAATACCATGCATCCTAAAATAAAAACTATGATTCAACTAACAAAAATGACCAACCAAAAATGAATGTTACAACCATTGAATAAGAAACCAAAATTCTATTTTTTTTATATACATAGTTTTTCTATAAACTTTATAAAATTTAGTGATGTGTATTTTTACATGACTATAATCCATCAAACGTTAAAAGTTTGACATTGTAAAATTTTAATAGTTTCCAACCTTTAAATTCTCATGGAGATCAACGAACATTATCAATGTCCAACCTTGACTTGTAATGAGGATCAATGAACATTAACAAACATATACCAATGTTTATATATATGATGAATTACCTTGGCATTGATGTCTTTCTTGTAACAATTTCCTGATATGTCTACAAATCAATGAATGTGAAAATTGGTTAAAGTATAATATCACAAGGGGGTTGCTAAAATATTATACTATTCCTATATGTTAAATAAATTAACAAGGTAATATCACCTTGAAAACACATCTCACATAATAGGAACATGACCATGGATTACATTCCTAAATCCACAATAGATTAAGATTTCTAAACAAACCTTATTTGTAGGAAATATAACAAGTCAAATAACTTCATATTGAATAATTTCTAATAATCTTTTAAGTTAAAAACAATTAATTAATACAATAAAAATGAATATTGTCATAGTGGTGGTTGTCGTTGCACCAAAAGATCGACTTGTCAATGCCCAATACAACTGCCAGATTTATGTAAGATCCATAGGAGGTGGTTAAGCCATGTCACAAACCCAAGTGTCATGCTAGAAAAGGAAGACCAAGGGACACACAATCTTGCAACAATCCCCCCCAGCGCAAGTGAGGGGTTTGAACCTATGACCTTAGCTCTGATACCAATTGTTACATTGGTGGTTGTCGTTGCACCAAAAGATCGACTTGGCAATGCCCGATACAACCGCCAGATTTATGTAAGATCCATAGGAGGCGGTTAAGCCATGTCACAAACCCAAGTGTTGTGCTGGACAAGGAAGACAAAGGGACACACCATCTTGCAACAAATATGACACGTCGGGTATGTATCTTTTTGCACAAATAATTATAGCCATTGTAATCACAACATTCATTCATAGTAAATAATTGATTATTCAAATATATAGATATAGATGTAAAACTAATCAAGTCTCATACTAATTGCATTCTGAATAGAAAACTAAAAAAAAATTCAAAATGGGTAAAGATTTGGAAAATTTTGTGTAATTAGGCACAATTGATATAACCATCCATTTTTTAAGGAGATTAAATTGCCTTCAAGATTATTTTTGGTGAGTATGTTTCATGAGTTGGTAATAACCTTGTAGTGTAGAAAATTGTATACCTTTACAATTTCACACTATATTTGCATCCCTTAATTTATTAGACTTAATTAAGACTCTAATTGACCCAATTATGAATTCCAAAGCCTTATTATTCCTATTTTTTGAAAGGGGAACCTACATTAAATAATTGTCATCATTATTTAAAACATCTTGGATCTTGTGTGTCTTGGACTCTGGGTCCTCCTTAAGTGCCAAGAATCATTTTAAAATATGTTTTTGGTGGCATTTTAATGATTCAAATTCAAGTTTCAAATATCGGCTTTTGGAATCCAATTGTTGAGAAATTAGATAAACACCTATAAAACAAGGTATTTTTATCAATTCAAATCTAAGCAACATTAAGGATCAATTCATGAGAGAAATTATTTTCAAGAGAATTGAAGAGTAGCATTATCATTAATCTAGAACAACAATCAAGATCCTATCATTATGTCAAATTTTATGCATGTCTATGTCATGTTTTGGAGCTAACATTGTGATATAGGTGTTACCCATTTTTCACTCATTGGTTCAAAAGGTAAAATATGTTTATAAACTGAAAAGAATAAGGTACTTTTATTATCTTCCGTCATCACATTCAAATGTATAAATGAAAATCTGAAAATATTATAACTACAGACCATTACATTCATATACATGCATGTAATACAAAAAGATTCACATATTTCTGAAAATGTAATCTTTATTGAATGAGATAAGATACATGTGTCTCACACAGCAAGCCGTGAGACTGACTTATTTTTTGATACAAATAAAGGTAAATTGATACATGTATAAATGAAGGAAAATAAATAAGCATGTAGAAGGGATGACCAGTCATTTCCTGAATGACTGGTTGATGTTTGTCTCGCTTCAATGTTGTCCTCGTTGCTTGTCTTTCCTAGCTCCCATGCACTCTTGTTCCTACAACAGTCAAGCAATGTGTTAGAGTTATACTCTAAACAATGAAAATTCATAACCGTACATGATCATTTATATTATCCACCTATCCATGTATCAATTTGTCTCCATGTGCATCAAAAGATCAATGAATGCCTCAAGTGTCTAGGAAAACCATTTGGTCAATGTACACACAAAAGACAGTCATTTTTCCTAACTTGTTTGTTCCATGTGCAGCTATAGGTGCAGTTATTTTTAGATCAAATGAGTGGTGATAAATGTGGCTCCCACAAGGGTTGAGCTCAACTCATGGTAATGATTACATTATTTTAATATTTTCACAACCTTTTGTGAATCATTCTAAGTGTATTTAGAATTACATTGCAAGACAATTGATTTCAATTATGATCACTTCACAATCATGGTGAAGAGGAATATACTATGCTTTTTGATAACAAAAGTTTTTAAGAGTATAATCAGAAGTTCATATTATTCAAAATTTTGTATGTATTAAGAGAGCAAGATGTGTAATTTAAAACAGTGATCATCTCACAAAAAGGGTAGCTTGATTTTTATAACAAGGGGAATCAACAAAGCTTCAATAATATGAATCATGGTTTTATCATAAGCATATTATATTTGATATCTCAAAAGAAATGCACATTTGAACAACTAAAAGGTTTGCAAGTATGATTTATGTTCGTGCACTGAAGACAAAAAATGAAGACTATTGTTTTATTCTTAGAACTAAGCATTTGTGGGCATGGCAATACAATAGTTCTAATAATGGAGTGAGTCTTAAAAGCCAGTTAATAAAAGCCATGCATACATATGGAAGAGCATAAATTGCATAAAAGTTATTAAGGTACAGTGATGCTGACTATGGTACAGTGATGGCCCATGGTTTGCATCTTTTTGCCAAAATAGTCTCATCTACACTACAAGCTTTTAATAATCTTTGTTTAAAGACAAAGATTCATACTTTTATGCAAGAACATTCATCTTGGGTATTCTATTCAGAGTAACAGAGCAGTTTATCTCGAACTTGCAAAGAGTAGTGTTGGGCAGTCAAATGCCTAACAATACAATTTGTATTTTCATAAGAATGTGGCTTGTTGTCTAATGAGATTGTCATGTAGGTTTTTATACCTACTTCCATTCAGTGCTTTATATCAAAACCAATACCCAGTACAGAAGAAGTAGATAGTAATATAAAGGAATTGAAGGCCTGTGTATCTAAGCTACACGATGTTTTTTAAGAACAACATTATGTTTGAACATATGGGACAGTCATCTATGCTAGGGACATAAAGTCATCATGAATGAAAAAAATGATTGGTCTTCCTGGAAGCTGCATACATCAAGACCAAATGGCCATTACTTTCAAAAGCAGAGATACTTGAGGGTCAAGAATTGGTTGAAGTTTGAAACCCTGGAGAAACATATTTAGGGTAAAATGTTATGAGTATGATTGCAATATGAAGTATAATGATGACCAATGCATAATCGATTTGAATGCATTAATTTTTATAGTCAACAACATAGTGAGATGCAGAGCAGTGACCATTATAATAAATGGTGGAGCATTTGGTATTGCTTTTACTCATATATCCCTGTGCATCTGGTACTTATTCTAAGTTGCTGCCATTTCCAAGGAAAAAATGAAAAATTTGTATTCATTGCTGAAGACTGATGGCCACATAAATAACAAGGACAAATTGACAGTCTAGAAATGAGGCAGCAACATGAGGGTTTTCCAATGAAAGATAGATTATGGAAGAATCATAATAACAATGCTATGATGTAGTATCATCAATAGGAGAAAGTGCAGAAAATGAAAGCACGACTTGCATATATTTTTCCTTCCAAGTCTCATCGTTTATAATAAAGAAGAGTACAAAAATTGAAAGAATTCTCATTATTTTTTGCGTATTTTCTACAAAAATGAAGTGAAAATACAAAGAATCATTAGGGCCGAGCCATAACTATGCATATAAATTGAAATAACAGAGGAAGATCTCAACATTTTTGAATGGATTATGAACTTTATCAGAAGCCGAGCAAAATGGGGAGAAAGTTTAGAAAGAAGATTTTGTTCATCTTTATGCATGGAATGGCTCGATTTCGAGAACTTTTATCTACAAAATATGATATAAAATTCGAAATACCTCTGGGAATCCTTATCCAGCGATCGAAGCCGTTCTTTTTGTTGAAGAATCTTCCAGAAAAATGTCATTATTCTGCTCCAGATCAAACCCTCATGGCGGCAGCTTGTGCTTCATTCAGAAGCTTCAAAATAATAATGTGGAAAAAATGAAGTATTCGTTGCTTTTGATTAGGGTTGAAAACCCTATTTTTTCCATTGATTCAAGTGAAGTGATTTTTTATCACTTTATTTATCAAAAAATGTTGAACAAATTAATATTTCCCATGGCTTAAACTTTTCCCTATGCATTTCATATGCCACAACTAAACTCTTAACTTGTATTTTTAGCTTGCATATAGAGGTCGAACTATACCCTTGATTTTTTCTTTTTTGCATTTTAGTTAACTGTAAAGCACATTAACTTTTATGATGATATTATAAATCATAAAATTATGTGACTATTATAATGCAAAATAGGATAAATACCTTTTTATACTTTTATGAGTTTTGTTGAAATCTTTATGATTATAGAGGGCATTTAGGGAAGTTAAGTTTTGTTTGCAAACATATGGAGAAAAGATAGGGTGATTCATCATCTTATTAAGGGAATATAGGCCTTTTGTTTCCATTTAGAGAATTTTTAGGAGTAGTTATGGTTGGATTAAGTCTTGCATGAATTTTTCATCCAACATGATCTCTTTTTGAATGGATTTGAAGGCTAGATTTTAGACCTTATTGTTGCATCCGACCCAAGGTTTTCTAGAACCTTGTATTGTGGAAGCAACTTGGATGTTAGCTACATATTCTCATTTAACTCTTTTGAAGAGTTAGTTCTTACTTGCATATTTTTTGCTTTATGACTTCTATGAGTCCTTGGAGGAGAATATAGAGTTTTGTAACTCATTTACAAACATTGTATGGTAGAGTTTCACCTTTGGAGATCAATAAAGAAAGCAATTTCTGCCTTCTCAGTTATCTATTTCATTGAGTGTATTGAATGATTGATGAATTTACATGTGAGTTTTCCTATTCCTTGTTAATATGTCTCATTAATAGCACTTTCAAGCAGAGGAGATATGTATATTGTAGGTTATAGGTTATTCTGGTGATGCAAATAGATTTTAGTTGTGAGGAGAATCCATCATCCTTCTAGGATTGTATGTATCATAGTTTTCTTATGAAACATTTATGCAGTATCATATGAGTATTGAGTTGTGCATAGCAACTTTTATTGATTGATTGAAAACTGTGTGTTAGGCAGCTGTACAAGTTTGAACAAATTTGGTGTATCGCCATAGGAGTAGTTTTCAGTTTATGTATTCCTTACCCTTTTCCCATCAAGTCAATAGTTAGGTGATATTGCTAGTTAGGAGCCAGCCTTATCCGGAGGTTCTTTTCCATTTTTAGGTGACCCACAACCTAGAAAAGTTCCCATGTTTCTATGAAGTATCAAGTTCTGCAACTTGATATGGGTGCAAATTTTAGTAGTTAACAATAGGTTTCAAGCATTCAAGCATCAAATCAATCAATCAATCAAGCCAATTCATGTGATATCTAGACCTTAGAGTGATGTGTTTGACTTTAGTCCTCTAAGGGAAACCGCTAAGGGTTTGGTGAGTTGTAACAAAGATTTGTTCATTCATCAATTCCATCCATTTATCATTATTTCATCATCAAGGTTTAATTACCAAACATGGGGTTTGACTAAGGAAAACCCCCATTCACCCAAAAATAAACATTTTTCTTCTCTCTTTGTATGTGTAGATTTATAAGTGAAGAAGGACTGAAATTTTATCAAAGGAGCAATTTTGAAAAGTTACATTTGTTGTCATCATTGTTGTCAAGCCACAAAAAACCACCTATAGATTTTATTTCCAGCTTTCTGACAAACAAACCTGGATAAATCGAAAGATTAGATCCAAGATCTGAGGACTACAAAATTATATTTTAGACCCTTGCATTAGGATCCATTCATCCTAGGGTGAACCAGTCCTACTACAAAGCTCATAACCTACCTTTTATGTCAAGTGCACATCATTCTTCCCTTCTCATATATGCCTGCAAATTATCGTTTCCATTTTTGTTATCATAGAATTCTACATTTCAAGTGTTAGGTCATGCAATTCACTTAGTTAATTCATTTTAAATCATCTCCCAAAACTACCAATCAATCATTTATTTCATAAGAAAACAATAGACTTCCCAAATAGGGTTGGATCACCTCAAGGTTGAAATTCAATCCTATCCTTGGGAGGTCTCGTTTTCTAATGAAATTAAGGAAAAGGGTGTAGGGATATTAGGTCATTTCACATTGATTGACCCTAATGCACTTGATTCACCCTCCCTCTTTGTCCTATGTTTCATTTTGGTGAACTCGACATGTTAACATTACATACCTTCTGAAATTTGTCATAATTCAACCTAGATCTAGGTTTTGCATTTACTTTAGAGTTTCAAATTGCATTTTTCTTCATTCAACATCACAAAAATTCAAAAATATTTCATACATCTTGCTTACATTTTGCATAGTAGTTGCATTAAAAGTGTCTCTTAGTCATTAACATTAGAAAATTCAGTCAAAATTGCATTAAAAAAAGTTGTCATTTTGTTCACTTTTTGTCATAAGTTTTCATTCACATTAATCAATTTTTTTTGGAAAACTTGTCACAGTGGAAACATTCTACAACCTAAAACAAAGAACATAAACAATAACTTAGAAAGTCATATTTTAATTTTTAAAATGCCTGTGCAAGGACTCATTCGCCCATGGGCGAACCTATCCCTAAATAGTTGTCCTAACAAACTTTTGCATGCATTTTTTTCTTTGTGTTTTCCTTCTTTTTCTGTTGTTAAATTTGTACTTTGAAACTTTGAAAAATAGTTATTGTATGTGCAAGAAAAGTGTCATTTTTCTTGATTTGTTGAAAATTGGGAAACATTGTTGGATTTCAGATCTATAAGACAATTTTAGATCATATTCTCATTACAAAATTCTCTTGTTATCATATTTCATATTCTATTTTTAAATCTTGTTGAGTACTCTAAGAAAATTTTCTTACAAGCATATGAATATGAAGTCATTTCCCCTCTTTTTTTGTTTTTCATTGATCCCTCTCCCATTACCCCTCCTATGAGTGAGGTTAGCTTAGTGAAAGAGAATACAATCTTGGACAATCATGACAATCAAGTTTTTTCTTCTCTCAATATCTCTCCCATTGGTGAAGAATGTATTTTTGTGTTAGAGGAACCAATTGTTGAGCATTATGAAAATCCTATTTGTTTCTCTTCCCCTACCTCTCCTACTTGGGAAGACATTGTTGGACAAAAGGATGAGACCATTGACACATCCACTAATACCACTTTCCCTAGTCTTCATTCATCTCTTAATATCTCTCCCATTTGTGAGAATGATTGGATACAAGAGGATGAAAGCATTGACAATCATGACAATCCTCGTTGTTCTTCTCTTGACACCTCTCCTACTTGTGACGAAGGTGTATTAGTGTTAGAAGATCCAAACATTGAGCATCATGAGAATCTTGTTTGCTTCTCTCCTAAAACATCTCCTACTAAGGAATATATTATGGTGCAAGAAGATGATAGAATTAATATATCTCTATCAAACAATGGTAACGTGACTTCCTTAGATGAAGATGATAAGGCAACATTAGAATCCCCCTCGTTAGAAGAACATCAACATGAAGTCCAATCTGCTGAAGTTATGAATGCACAATTGACCATTAGATCTCCCTTAATTATTGGACCTCCTAAGATTCCTCTAATTATTGGACCTCCCAAGTCATCTCCTAATCCACTTCTTATCATAATACCACCACAACACCAACTAAAACCTCCTGGATATATCTTAAATTTTGTAAGACAACTCACTAGTAACAATGTTTTGCAACAACCTAGTTATAATACTGTTGCTCATACATATAACATAAGGAATAATAGAAAACCATGGTGAAAACCATTCCAACATCAATACCACTCCCTTAACCCCTTTTCCTATTGCTCCTTTTTTACCTTCACATCTATGGAAAGGAGTATGACCTTGTTGAAAAAGTTTGTAACACTTCTACTAAGATTTCCTTGTGGGATTTGATTCAAGCAGCACCTCTTTACCATGGTATTGTCCAAAATTCTTTAAAACAACTTGTTATCCCTCCTAGTGCACAAGCAAATGATGTAGCAACCCTAATTCAAGGTATGAATTCAATCAACTTAGACATTGTCTTTCATCAAGATGAGTTAACCCCATTAGAAGTGCAAAACAAAATGAGGCTTTGATGATAGTGGTTATCATTCACAAAATTATCATAAGATGCACTCTCATTGATAATGGTTTGACACTCAATGTTTGTAGTGTAAACCTTTTAGATGAGATTGGAGTGGACAAGAGAAAAATTCAACCAAACTCTTTATCTATTCGTGGATTTGATAATGTGGAAAAACAACCATTTTGTAAGGAAGCTAAGTTAGAAAAACAACTTCCTACACTAATCTTGAGAGGAGAATAATGAAAAACTTTATAGATCTTTAACAGCTACAAAAACTTAAAAAAGAATAAACATAAATATCATGCATACCACACCACAATGATTTACGTGGGGAAAAACCTTTCAAGAGAAAAACCCCACACTCCAAAATCCGCCCAATATATTATTCATAAATCACAAAGGTTACAATATACTTGCAGTGCAAGCTTCTTACAGGAGTATCACCACTAGAGATCAAGAGATAACAGGACTGCTATTGGACTCTCAAAATACACCACTTTCTACCACAACCGCAATACAAAACCCTCATAAAATAGGGTTACATTCTAGGGCAAGACAAGCCAACAAAATATATGTCATTAGATCTAAAACCTAATAATGAATGATCTAGATTTACAATATATCATTATTTAATGTATGTTGACCATTTTAGGAGTTTCTTGAAAGAGTTAACAAACTCACATTTCACTCCTCCACACCACCCCGTTCTCCCATTGTATATTACACCTATTGGTGTAACTAGGATATATATATATATATATATATATATATATATATATATATATATATATATATATATATATATATATATATATATATTCACATATATATATCCTATCAAAAATAACCTTTATATAATTGCTTGGTTGAGACAGATTTTCTCAACACGGTTGGTGTGATAACATTACATGTTAGAATGAGTAAGGTTACTTTGCAAACTCCTATTCATTTTATGCCTAATTATCTTTCATATAGTCTTCTCCTAGGTATACCATGGATTCATGCAATGAATGTGGTGCCTTCAACATTACATCATCTAGTGAAGTACACTTACAACAACGGGGTTTACACGATAAAAGTTGATCCTTGGTCTGAGAGTTGTTTACAAATTGGAACATGAATGACAAATCCTCTTACAACATTGACACCAACTAAAAAAGTGGAACCTTTACAACTTGAGGAAAAGGATAAGAGTTTTTCATCAGTGACTAAGTTGTTGGATGATGATTAGGGTTCATTAGATTTTACACCTACATTCATGGGAGAATACAACATTACACACAAATTAGGAAAAGAGAAAGAAGTCATAATATCCACACAATCTGAGTCATCAAAACCATGTGAACCCATAACTTTTAGAAAAGAAGAGAAAAACAAGAACTATAAATCTACATATGATGAAATTGATCATGAAAAATCACTTTCCCCAAATGAAATGAAAAAAAATTATGGAAGAGGTTATGAGCTTTTGAAACAACTTGGTTATAATGGAAAAGGATGTGGGACAAGAGAACAAGGTATTTGTGTCCCTATAGAGCCTAACACACAAGAAATAAATAGAGGTCTTGGTTATTGTCATTCAATTAGAAAATAGCATTAGTTGTTGCTCCTTGTCATGTGGTAGTTGTAGTATCATAGCATATTCACTACCATGCATGAGGGTATAAACTTGGATTTATATAATCATACTTTATCTCGCAAGGAGCAACATATCATCATCCATTTTTGGCTCACCTTTTACCCTTACACTTGGGGGGTAAGGGGTTAGGTAGCCTCTTCCTAGCATGGAACTTGTTGTTTCCCCTTTTGGCTAGTTGACTACCTTCCATGTATATATAATGAGCAAGATTGGGATGCATATGACCCACCTTAGGTTTGCTCACATATGACGTACTTCTTTCTTTTCTTTCTATATTATAGTTCACATTGCATTTTGGGGGAAACCCCTCTTCATGACAACTTTATTTGGAAACATGGGGATTTTCAAATAAGCTCCCATTTCCCTTTTATCAATTGGAATTTATCATTTTCTAATTTAAAGTAATTGCTCATAGCATGTTGTTTAGTGATTCATTTAAAGTGGGGGCATACATTGACATTTATTTGGATTAAAGGTTGATGCCAATGGTGGAACATGATGGATTCTAGGCTTGAGGGATGCACTTCTCATGCCCTAATGACTTGTTTACTAATGTTCCCATCTTTAATCTTCTTGACCATTATTCCATAAGTGTCTAGCATAATACAACTTGCTAGCCTTGTAAAGCAATTTTATCCTATTTCATGAGTTTCTAGCATAATGTAGCTTGCTATCCTTGTGAAACTGATAACCATTTTGTGCGGCACCTTATCAAAGTTATCAAGGAGTATAAATTTTGCTATGGTATGGGAGCTTGTAGACCTAGCATGACTTTCCCATCTACCACCCTTTTGTGACTTCACACCTTGTATACCTAGTGTGTGTTTCTCACCTTGTTGCCTTGGGGCTCACTTAGTGTATATCAGACTGCACTAGCCCTTATGAGCATATTTTCATGGCCACCAAGCATAACACAACTTTCTTGCTAGTGGATTCATGTGAGGGTATTTGATGGATGTGACATAATACAACTTGCTAGTTCATCTCTTTTTGCATTAGCTTTAACATTGCATGTTTGTGTATCTTGTCTTGCTGCTTCATATCATAAATATGTGTGTGTTCCTATGTGCTTATGTTGGTTTTCCATTGGATCTTGATACTTGGGGTTGGACATCTCCCATGATCTTTATCATCCTATCTCATCAACATTTGTGCACTTGGACCCATCTTAACATATATTTATCTACTTTAGTGTGAGTCTGAGCATAAGTTCATACTCTCACTACATGGGGGCTAAATGTAGTGTAGAAAATTGTATTCCTTTACAATTTCACACTATGTTTGCATCCCTTAATTAATTGGACTTAATTAAGCCTCTAATTGACCCAATTATGCATTCCAAATCCTTATTATTCCTAATTTTTGAAAAGGGAACCTACATAAACAATTATCATTATTAATTAAAACATCTTGGATCATGTGTGTCTTGGACTTAGGGTCTAGGACCCATTCACCCAAGGTTGAATGGGTCCTCCTTAAGTGCCAAGACCCATTTTAAAATATGTTTTAGGTGGCATTTTAATGATTCAAATTCAAGTTTCAAAAGTCAGTTTTTGGAATCTAATTGTTGGGAAATTAGATAAACACCTATAACTACAAGGTATTTTTATCAATTCAAATCTAAGCAACATTAAGGATCAATTCATGAGAGAAAATTATTTTCAAGAGCATTGAAGAGTAGCATTATCAATCATCTTCAACAACAATCAAGATCTTATTATCATGTAAAATTTTATGTATGTTCATGTCATTTTTTGGAGCTAACATTGTGATGTAGGTTTCAAGCATTTAAGCATCAAATTAATCAATCAATCAATCAAGGAAATTCATGTGAGATCTATACCTTAGAGTGATGTGTCTGACTTCAGTCCTCTAAGGGTAGCCATTAAGGGTTTGGTGAGTTGTAACAAAGCTTTTTTCATTCATCAATTCCTTCCATTTATCATTATTTCATCATCAAGGTTTAATTACCAAACATGGGGTTTGAGTAAGGCAAACTCCCATTCACCCCAAAAAAACATTTTGCTTATCTCTTTGTATGTGAAGATTTACAGGTGAAGAAGGATTGGAATTTTGATCAAAGGATCAATTTTACAAAGTTGCTTTTGTTGTCATCATTGTTGTCAAGCCACAAAAACTCACCTACATATTTTATTTCTAGCTTTCTGACAGTAAAACCTGGATAAATCAAAAGCTTAGATCTGAGATTTGAGGATTACAAAATCAGATTTTGGACCCCTACACTAGGACCCATTCACCCTAGGGCGAACCAATCCTACTATAGAGATCAAAACCTAATTTTTATGCCAGGTGCACATCATTCTGCCCTTCTTATATTTTCCTACAAATTATCGTTTTCATTTATGTTATCATAAAATTATGCATTTCAAGTGTAATTTCATGCAATTCATTTATTTAATACATTTTAAATCATCTCCCAAAACTGTCAATCAATCATTTTTGTCATAAGAAAACAATAGATTTCCCAAATAGGGTTGGCTTACCTCAAGGTTGAAATTCAATCCTATCCTTGGGAGATCTCATTTTCTAATGAAATTAGGGAAAAGGGTGTAGGGATCTTAGGTCATTTCACAGTGATTGACCCTACTACACTTGAATCACCCTCCCTCTTTGTCCTATGTTTCATTTTGGTGGGACAAAAGACACCTCCTTTTCCATCATTTTAAATCTATAAAAAGTAAATACTAAAATCATAGATAAGATAAAATTTATATACTGTATCTTAAGGATATTCAAGATTCATCATAACTAAACCAATAAAGTCCTATTTGAGCTCAACACAAAGAAAATCCAAATTTTAATAAACATTGGTAAGTTATAATACCTATGTTAGGCTTAGGAACTAACTAATTTATATATAATAGACAAATCAATTCTTAATATTTCCCACTATACATCAATTTTAAAAATAAGTGTTTTTTTGTGTCTTCCATGGATGCAATATCATTCTTCACTCTCTAGTTGCCTCTTCTAATTCTTCCCCCCAACTTTCCATATAGATATCTTTTTTAACTAATTTTATTTATTTTTGTACCCATATCTTAGGGATGTAATAGTTTTCCTTCATTAAGGTTTTATAATTCATGTTAGGTCACCAAAATATGTGTTGAATAAAATCAGCCCAAGCACAACATGAATGAGTTAGACTTTGGGAAACACATTTAATTACACCCTTGCTAATAATTCCTCAACTAGTTAATTTTTCTATCATCTTAATATCCAATAGAGTAGAGGTTGGACTAGCAAGTTGTTATATTCTCATGTAAGTAGAACATCATGGGTGACAATTTTACTATTAAATTATTTTTCTTGTGTGTAGTGTTGATGGTTGGCTATATTATCATGAATAACTAGACAAAGTTGATCAATTAATTCTTGTAGCAAGTTCAAGTTGGTGTTTCTAGTTTCTCTTATGATCTTTCAAAACCCTATCTAGTTTCCTCATGGAAATGATTAATGAATTGACCATGAATTTGAATGATTCTCATGATATGGGCCTTTATTATGTTTTGTTCAATTTATTGCAGGATTTATGTTTGATACTAAAATATTTCTTCAATGAGGTTTTCTTGAGTTGGAAGGTTTCCTTGACCTCATCTAAGATGAATTTAATCCAATCTTCCTTCACTCAAAGGTGTTTGGAAAATAGGAGAATATTTTTGGAACAATATAAAAACTCTAACCCAATAATAGATTGGTTGAGACAAAAATCTTAGACCACACACTATAAAAATATGTGATCATCTACAAATCTGAAATTAAGTTGATTTAATACAAAAAATTCATAGAGATATTCATTTTCTTTGTCATGTGCCTAAATCACCCACTTAACATGCTTTATAAAAATAACTTATATGAACATAACACATCAAAGAAATTAATATTATTTAACCATAAGAAAGAAGAAACAAGAATGACACAAAAAATGCAACACAAGAATATCATCTCACAACACAAGATTTATGTGGAGAAACCCTTGTAAGAAAAAACTCCACTAAGAAGAGAGGCCAAGAATTTTTTATCTTCAAATTTATGATATTACAATGCATTCACTTCCATCACTCCTTTTGTGTCTTCAATCTGATGATACTTCATTACCTGTAAACAATGATACAATATTTCTATCCAAAGGTGATAATTTATAAAAAAAAATGGTGTGAGAAAACCATAGTGGTATTTCAAAACAAGAGGAAAAAACCACCTCCAAAGCCATATGCCCCATTTAGTGGTACACCTATAAACATAGTAAAAAATAATAAATAATCACATGGCCTTCATACATAGGCATCAGACCCATATTCAATCAAAATTGGTCAACTATGAGTGCTCCATTGCTCTTGATAGCTTCAACAGTTGACATGCACTGACATTCACTACCTAGCACCCCACTATGGACAACATGCAAATAACATGAACCAACATGAAATTACATGTGGCTCCACCACCAAAGTGGACTCTTGGAGAGAGTATTATATGTCATTATGTCTTATCCCCATCATCGCTAATTGTTCCCATCTTGTATGAGTGTAATTACAACACATAAATAAATAATTATAAAATATTTTTCCAACGTGGAGATACATGAAAATGACTCAGGATCGCCAGGTAAATTCCACCTTATCCTAAATTTCTCCCACTTGGAATTATGCATTTAAATTAGAACCATAAGGAAACACAAATAATAATCAAGTACAATAATCAAGGCCCAAGGCCTTCCTATAGTAACAAGAGAAATACATCCCTTAGTCACACATGTATACTTGATTCTTCAACCTAATTTTGTACTTCAACCAAATAATTATAATAGAAATCAAGGTAACTACCATCAAGAAATAACTCCTCAAATCCTCCAACATGCCACCTATGGTAGAAAAAGAAACATTCCAAAGTGAAGCATACTGACTATCATTGAATCTTACATCAATCTATACATGAACACAAGCATTATATTCAAATGATAACAAAGGATTTGAGTAGCTTCCTTACTCATACCAATTTGGAATAGCAAAAATAACAAGTTGCTAGCTCATCCAATATAACAATACTTGAAAATAAGGGTAAATAAACTATCATAGACGAAACTTCATGCCATCAACATATTAACCCAAAATTGAAATCATTTCTATATCCATCTTCCTATCTCAAATGCATTTGCACAAATGAGCATAGATAATGCCAACTAACTAAATATACAACAATACTAAAAATTCCTATGGATATAGATAGTCTAGGTAGAGTTATTTCTCCAACAACACCCACAAGTTTCCCCTCTCCAACCCATAATTCAATCATAGTATCTTCCTATTCCAATTCAAGTCATCCCACTACAAGAAAATGGGTAGATAATCCACAACTTGCATAACTCAAAGACCCTAAATTAATGAAGCAAGAGAACTCCCATTGCATAGGAAATTTCAAATCTTAAAATAGATCAAGGAAAACCAAGTCTACCTATAGTACATTACATAGAGGATGTGGCTAATTCCTTTATTACATACTATTAAGGAAACATACAATGATATGCATAAAACATATCTAATTACCATTCTCCAGAATTAGATCAATAGCTCAAGAACAAGAAATAAGGAGACAAATGAAAAATCCATAAAACCATGCATCTTCTTCTTAAAAAGTCCTCAAAACTTCTACATTCAATACTAAAGCACAAGAGAATATAAGATACATATAATAATTAGGTGGGCAATACCTCTTAGATAATTCACCTATCAAGTAGACCAAGAGTGGGATACAATATTTTCCTATGCATACACCACTAAGCAATAAAAGCTTACAATAACCAAAGAGTGACCATCTCAACACATAATCTCCCAAAAATAAGAGATATCTTAGCCTCACCCAAGTCTCCATGGTATTCATGAGCATCCACCAATTAATCCATGCTGAATTCAAATGCAACCCTACAAAATCATGAAGTTCCAAGAAAATGATTGATACTCAAAACCAAACAGAACCAATAAAACCATTGTCAAATCTCCAACCTATAGAATCAAGAACATATCATGGCATCATGATATAATATCTCCTCCTAGGAGATCACATGCACCAATGCATATATCCTAGTCTCAATATAACTTGTATCATTCCAATACTCAAATATAGAATCTAGAGTTATCCAAGACACAATACCAACCACCTCTAAACCAAGGATCATCTATCAAAATTGATGAAACATAAACCCAACACCTTACCAAAGACTCCAAGAATCCTTCATGGAAAAAAAATATGTCAACATCTCTTCAAATAAATGAAAGATAAACATCCTATGTCAATAGAACCATAGATGTCAACAAAATATCATTACAACCTAAAGGGTGGAATCTAATAGCTTCTTATGACACAAACAACCATTGAAAAAGATCATCAATAATCTAATAAAATATTATCCATGGCTCACTACATGTTGCCAAAAACAAAAAAAAACAAAAATATTGCAACAAAGAAGATATAACACATTATGTAACTACATAAATATACCAATGAAAGTGATATCAATTTATGCATGACACCATGACCAATATCATTGTCAAAACTCTACTGAAAGTGAATTGAGCTTCTTATGCACCATAAACTATTGTTATAGATTCAAATGAACAAATATACTAGGTACTCCAAAAACTCAATTTTCTCACTACAACAAACATACCCATGTAATAAAGGTGACCAAGAATAAGGCCTACCAAACAAAATCCACATCAGAAAATGTTATAAGATATTCCCATATGTAACATCTCAAAAGAGAAATATACAATCAGTGCTCCAAACTCAAATAACTAAAAAATAGATTCAACCCCACATCAATAATATGTAGAATAGATATAACCAGGTATAACATGTAGATTTCCAAGACTCAAACACCAAGATCACCACTAGATGTGATTTTCCAAATAAACCTACACAAGGGTAACCATAGATCAATAAGAACTCTTCAAGAAACCCTACAAATCTTTAATTGTTTTCTATCCAAAAAACTCTAAGATTTTGAATACAATATTTTGACAAATCTATAAACCACATATTTTGGTTAACATGTAATTTCTACAACACCATCTCCATAAATTTGAATCCACTTATGTATCCAAACATTCACATCATTGAATATATCATCTTAAATAATCAAATACTTCAAATCTACAAACCCACAACTTTTAGAATTAGGAAAATTGCAAAAACTACCAAGTTTTCCAAGAGAATTTAGGTCATTTAATGACCTAATCCATAGCTCATAATAAAATACCAAATAGGTTGTCTATAAGCTTACAAAAAATATAAACTATACTAGCTCCACAACCCACACACACCCAATAACTAGTCATCCAATTATTTCATGTAACCATGGGATAAAACCATGAACCCAACATAAACACTCCACATTGTAGTCCAAATAGTGGGTGTTTTCACATCTAAATAGGGTACTAAAAGCACACACCCAAAATTCACACCCTTTGTCTACACATGACTACAAGGAAGAGAAACATAACCACCATGCAAGAGGAGAGTCACATATTGCCAAACTAGAGCTCCAAATCATAGTTATGCAAGAAGAAAACACATGAACAACTCCATGAGAAACACCCATGAGATTCCAATTCCTACCATACATACCATTAAAAATATCCATCTAAAAGTTAGATTGCATGGCTTCCATTCTCACAAATCTACAAAACAATGTTAACACAAAAAACATCCACTATAGTCCACAAGCCTCTAACAACTCCTACAATTCGTTCTAACATATTCCCACAAAATTATTAGAAATAAAAAGAGGAATACCCTAAACTGAATTACCATGAATCCTTCACATGCAAGTAACATGCAAGTTCATGCAACTCACATGCAAGCCATGGAACAACCTTAAGCTCTTATACAAAATTTTGTGAAAATAGGAGAATATTTTTGGAACAATATAACAATCTATAACCCAATAATAGATTGGTTGAGATACAAATATTATACGACACACTATGAAAATATGTGATTACCTATAAATTTGAAATTAAGTTCTCTTAATACGAAAAAAGCCATAGAGATATTCATCTTCTTTGTCATGCTTAAATCAATCGCTTAACATACTTTATATAACTAACTTATATGGACATCAAATATCAAATAGGTTATTATATTTTACCATAAGAAAGTAACAACAAGAATAACACAAAAAAATTCAACACAAGAAGATCATCTCACTACACATGATTTATGTGGAGAAACCCTTGCCAAAAAAAGAGTCCACCAAGAAGAGAATCCAACCATGTATTATCTTCAAATTTATTAGATTACAATACATTAATTTTCATCACCCTTTATGTATCTTCAATCTAATAGCACTTCATTACCTACAAACAATGATACAATACTAATGTCCAAAGTTTTCAATTTATAGGAAATCTGGTGTGAGAATACCATTGTGGTATCTCAAAACAAGAGACAAATACCACCTCCAAAACCATACACCCCATTTAGTGGTGTACTTGTAAAATAGTTAAAAAAAAAACAATTACATGGCCTTCACATGGGCATTGAACCCATAGCCTATCAAAATTGGTCAACCTTGAGTGCTTCATTACTCCTAACAGCTATGATGCTTGGCATGCACTGACTTGCACTACTTGGTACCCCACTATGGAAAATATGTAAATAACATGCACCAACATGCAATTCCATGTGGCCCCAACAACAAGGTTGACACCTAAAAATAATATTCTGCCATTATGTCTTATCCCCATCATTATTGACTATGTCCATCCCATATGAGTGTTATTACAACATGTCATAAATAAATAAGTATAAAATATTTGTCCAACATGTCCTTCAACATCTAAGTACACCTTCCAAGGAACATGGAGATACATGAAAATGACTTAGTATTGCACTTGGTAAATATCACTTTATGCTAACAAGGGGCACATTGAGTGTAAACATTGAATAAGAAAGATAAATAAGCGTACTTTCCCATTGAGTGCCTCATGTTGGGATTGAGGAACTTCTTTCTCATTTTTATTGTTTTCAAGTTTTATGAGGTTTTTAACTGAAATTACTCTTAGTGTGTTGGAAGTTTATGTATTTTCATTAATGTTAACATATCTATGGTGTTGCATTGATGTCAACCTTAGAAACGCTTTGATTAGTTGCATTATGTTGTCATTAGTAATCTCAATAGTGTCAACCTCTAGTATTGTCTTGATAAGCATGTGTGTGGTTGAGTTGTTGTATTGCAGTTTGTTTGGTTGTGATGAGGAAGTGTTGTAGATGATGAGAATATGTTTGTGGTGCTTGGTTTCCAAGTACTTTTGAGAAAATTTGAATAAAAGAGGAAACAATGTGTCAAAGAGGTGTTATGTATGACAGAGTAGTGTTTTGATTTTTTCTCTGCATTTCCTCTGTGTTGAAGTTATGTCTGTGTGGTTTGGATATGTTTATAAAACATGTTCAAAGGTGTTATATCCAAATTTTCTTGTTCTAGATCATTGTGTAGAGAAATTTGTGTTTACCAATGTGTGAACTGTGAAAGCAATGTTGTCTAGGAGAAATGGTTTTGCTCCGCATTTATCCACAAAATGGTTTTTGGTCTTGCAGATCTGAGGGTATTCTTATATTTATCATATATATCTTTAGTCTAATTTGTTCGAAGTTTGGTGCTCTGCAAGGTTGGATTCATGTGTCACAATACATGGAAGGTTAACCAGGTGTACAAAATGAGTATATTCTTCAGGTGAAAGTTGTTGCAAAGGAATTTTTTGGACTTCAAGGTGTTGATGGAATATTCCAGACTATGTTTAAGTGATGTTTGTGGTTTGTGAGTCATTTTTGGATCAAAGGGAGTGTGTACTTAATTGTTTAATGGTGTTAACATAGGTTCAACCGACCTTGGGAGTTTACACTGTGGATATGTTTTAGTGTTTGTGAAAGTGTGGTGTGGCATGTATGTGTGGATTTAGGTCCAAGTTAAGGTGTGATGTGGTCCACCTTCATTCCTCTCCACCATGGGAATGTTTAGGTGCTGACCTAATTTGAATTTGCATGTTTGAGGTGTATAGCCGACCTTGGAGATTGTTTTCAAGGTTGCAAATGGTATATATATGTTGAGTTGATGAAGGATGGATGTATGAGGTGTGTGTGATGTAAAATATGATGTGAAGATTGAAGGTGTGAAATACAATGTGAGCTTTAATGTGTTAGACTACTGGAAGCAATGAGAAAAAAGTGTCTACATTCTTTAGAGAGGTTGTGAATGTTCTAGTAATGCAGTGGTGGATCTTTTTTGTCGCTTTTAGATGGATTTCTCATTGTATCAATCTTCTTTCTTCTTTTGTGTAATTTGGAAATGAGCCCTCCAATAGTGAGCCTTTTGTATTCGGTGTTGCATTTGATTTATATTGTGAGCTAATCCTCATCATGGTTTTTCCCCTCTTGGGTTTTCCATGTAAATATTGGGTTCTACTACATATGGTGTTGTTGTGTTTCAATTTTTATTATTTGCTTACATGCTAAATCACTCTAACAGACTAAAGGCTAATAAGGTTAATGTGGATCTGAATATTAATAAGGGTTTGATGTTTTAATGAAAAAATGATTCCCCCTCTCTTAGTTGTCTTGTGCATTCAACGAAGTGTATGTAAAAATTAAACCAATCTACCTTTTTGTTATTTAAAGATTAATCAACTACTATTGAGGATATGAAAATGCAATAAGGTGAAATAACACAATAGAAGTGCATAAAACACATAAAATCTATAACTTAAGCACCTTCACACTCCATGATTGAGCTAAATAGGTTATTCCCTAAGCCTATTGATATTCTCTAAATAACTATAAAAGTGGATTGTTGTAACAAAATCTCAACATAATATTGTTACAATGGAAAAATATGGAAGCACAATGACATTATGAGATTACTTGCAATGGTGATAATGTAGGGGGACAACTTATATTTGTAGAAAGAGGTTCCAAGGAATGAAGGGCTAAGATCTTTCCACAAGTTCAAGGGCTTATGTTAAGAGGTTCTCTCATGAAAGAGGGAGAGGACAAGTGTCATGTGACCTGGTTAATGGAGAGTGGAAGCTTAAATGAAGGTGATTGGATAAGATTGTGAAGGATTATGATAGGATTCCCAAGGGAGGAAAATGTTTGAATTTTTTCTCATCTCCATGGAGGTGGAATTTAAAACTAGATTTTATAGATAGGAGAGAGATGGTCCCTTACAAAGTCAACTAAAAAGGTGAAATTTTTCCCTAGTGGATTTAATGAAGGAGAGGTGAGGATTTATTGGGTGAATGTGCAAGCAAGCGTGTGGGAAAAAATGACACATGGTAGGTGATGGAACTTAAAATTGAGGCAAAAGGTTAAATGGGGATTAGAAAAATGATAATTAATTAATAAGTTTTAGAAGAAATAAGCGTGAAGGACTAATCTTAATTAAATAATTTAACCTTTAGAAGAATGGAAAAAATAGAAGAATTAATTTAATTAATTCAAGAGAATAAAGGGATAATTAATTAAATAATCCCTTTATGTCCTGTTGCAGGCAAGAGGTCATGAGGTCTAGTCTCCCCACCATCCCCATGGTATTGGAGGGTGTGTCGCACCAATGTCACTGGTCATGTGATTTTTTTTACCAAGCGCATTGTACTTTATAGGGGGATGGATACCCCACCGATTCATGTAGTCTAAATTTTTAAAAAAAAATTAATTAATTAATTGTGGGATAATGAGGAAAATTAATTAAAATTTATAATTTTAATTAATTTAGGATGCAAAGTAAGATTTGTGGTGTCTACAACTATTTAAAATTCTTTTTAAAATGAATACCCTTTCAAAATGATTTCCATTAATTCCCTTATTGATAGTGTGTCACACACTAATGGAGAAAATTAGGGTTTTGAAATTTTTGCGAAAGAGTGGTTGATGCAAGTTTTGAGGGGGTGCAAGGATTAAGAGGTTCTAAGACTTGTGAAAAATAGGTATACCCTTTCCTCACAAAAATAAAAATGCAAGAAATAAACTTTGTGGATCTCACCTCATGCAAGGATTCAACCTATGCAGGATTAAATTTCATTTACAAATATTGTCATGCATCTGGTCATTGCAGGCTTTAAAACACTATGCCAACTTTAGCAGCTTGCAGGTTTCAAAGGGTTGCAAGATTCAAACCAAGGGAAGTAAAAAAGAGTCCTTCTTAACAAGTTTTCCCTTGTTGAATTCCCCACATAAGTAAATCCCCACAAATGGAAAAGGCCAAGCCAAAAAGGGACCCGAAACAAACACAAGCAAAGAGCCAGAAGATGATCTCGAAACCCAAACCTAAAACCAAAACCAAACCAAAACAAGTAGAAATAAAAAGGGGATCCTCTCTTTCGATTGGTGTGGATGCAAGGCACAACACCATGGAGAGTATTCTACCCTCTAGATTCTTGCTCAAGTCAACAATAAATTTGAGACTAGCATTATGGTTGACCCTGCCAACAAGGTCAATGTTATAACCGAGGAGACACTCTTCATCAATGGTCTACATAGAGCGAGATATGATGAGTGCAAGGATACCACCCACAGACATGATGGTCTTTCTCTCTCCCCTTTGGGATCCATCTCTATGTTGGTCCTCGTGGGACCTAAATCCATATCTATGATATTTGTTGTGATGCCAGATTATAACTTGTTTAAATTGAAACTATGCATTCCTTGGCTAGTTTCTATGAACACATTTTCTTTTGTTTTCCATAAGTGTCTAAAATTTCCTTATGAGGGCACAGTGCAAACTATCCAAGATACTAGGTACAAACCACTAGTGTCACATGGGGGTTTCTCTCTTGACCATTTATGGCCTGCTATAGTGGGACCAATGCTACCTCATAGTAACTTGTCATATAAAACATATTATAAATACAAGATTGGGAGCCTAGCTTCTAATTTGATTCCACATAATCCTCCTTCTACAATATCATTTCAACCTATTCATGTGTAGTGGTAGGATTTTTCTTCTAGGCCTTCTTCTTTAAGGGCTAAAAACAAGCTCACTCCCTTGAGTAGACCTCCCCATTCTTCCAAGACCTCACAACCTCCATCGGTGTCTTTCGTTCCTTTGACTATGCCTAGCACAAGAAAAGGAAAGGCCCTTGTGTTGATGAAGTCAAAACCCCATGTCTTCAAACTTCCAATTCTTCCTAACATCCCTTGCCGTACTATATAGAGTAGGGGTGAGTAGTCCTCTTTGTCTGGTCCTTCACGTGTGGCTATGACATCTCGTCCCCTGAGGGTTCCTCCTGTTCCTCTCCCTATTCAAAAATCATGAGGAGGAAAGGCACACATAGTTGAGGTTAATGATCCTACACCCTTAACCTCTGTAGCCCCTCCTATGGATCCCATCCTTCTACCATTAAGGGTTGTGAAGAAGGCTTCACCGGTTACTCTAATGTCTTCTCGATCCCCTATTCTTGGTCCACGTATCCATTGAAACCAAATTTCCCATGAGCATAAGCATCATCAATGTGTGATGGAGGGGGAATGTGATGCTAGTCAGAAGGCTGAGGATAAGCCTTTTGTTAAGTAGTTCCATAGTCTTCTTCCATTTTTTTCTCTTGTTTATGTATTCTTTTAGTCCCTTCAAGAGACGTGGATGAACCTCACCTCAAAAGGGTGCAAGTATTCATTGCACCTTATTTGGAACCACCTCTTATCACCTCTCTACCTAATTTTCCTTGACTTGTGCAACCCATAGTCATGCCCCATACAAAGGTCATGTCTAATGTGACCACGTCTTCTCCTCCCACATCTCAATGCTCTATCCTTTTGTCCAAGCATAAGCTTGAGCGAGACCTTATCCCTGAATCTTTCCACAAGAAGTTTACTCCTTCCACTTCTCTTTCTTCTTTTTTCCTTATCATTAAATGTATCCCTTCTTCAATGGAGTTTTTCACTGCTCCTCTTTTAGAGGTTGCACTGAGGTTCCTACTCTTCATAGCCTATAGTTGAGTCACCACACTCCTCTCTAGAGAAGTGTATGTTTCACTCCCTAGAGGACCTTTTGGCCTTGTCAACTAATTTTACAAAGTCATTTACACTTGACTCATAGGAACTAGTAGATGGGGATATTGAAGCAGCCACATCTCTATCCCTTGATGTAGGGAAGATGCTTGGCATTGCCCTAGTAATTGTTCCATTGTGAGCTAGCCCTCCTTCCCCCTATGATCTATATTGGGAGGAGGATGAATTTTTGGAGATAATTGATTAAAGCAGTACCGGTTAGGTCTTTAGATTAGAGTTTTTTTTCTTGTTTGTGTTCCCCCATACTTTCTTGTATATATTTGTGGTCTCTCTTGGAGGACCCAAGATACCCTCATGATTACTTAGATACAAGGGAAATAATCTGTCGTGCACTTCTTCTATTTGTATCATCATTCTTCTCTTTGTAGTATCACTACAACAAATCAGGAAATTAACACCTAAAATAGCACCAAAATTTAGTGCATTTGAGTTCATGAATTGGACACTTTTTCCAGTGCAAAACTCGGCACCAAACTACATGTTCTCTTCAGCGTCATTTTTTTGCGCTGAATTTAACATGAGATTTTGTGCTAGAAAACTAGCACAAGCAATAGCACCTCCTTTAGTGCTGAGAAGCGCAACCAATTTAATGTCAAAAATAGTGCCTAAATTAGCGCCCAATTTGGCTTCCAGTTTTGTTTCCATGTTTGCTCCCATTTTTGCTTCTAGTTTTTCTCCTAGTTGTGCTTCCTATTTTGCTTCTAGTATGACATCAAAAATAGCTTATTTTTTGGCTTCCTAATTGATGCCAAGTTTTGCTTCCATTATGACATCCTTTCTTGCTTCCATTTTGGCTTCCGATTTTGATTTTTGTTTCGCTTCTTGTGTTGCTTCCAAGTTTGCTTCTAGTTTTGCTTTTGGTTTTGCTTCCAGGTTTTCTTTTGGTTTTGCTTCCAATTTTGCTTCCATTTTTGCTTCAAATTTTGCTTCTAGTTTTGCTTCCAATTTTGCTTATGATATAACGCCATTTGTTGCATCTAACTTTGATTCCATTTTTTCATCTTTTGTTTCTTCTAATAAGGTTTCTATTATTGCATCTTTTGTTGCTTCTAAAATTGCTTCCATTATTACTTCTTTGTTTTCTACTTGAATTGCTTTTGTTTTTGCTTCCTAGATAATGCCAAGTTTTTCTCCCAAGATTGCTTTTGGTTTGATTCTAGTTTGGCTTCCATTTATTAATTTAATATGTTTTATTTCAATTTAATTAGTTAAATATATCATGCCTCTTAAATAACTCATATGATTATAGAGTAAGTCATATTGCATTTGAAATAATTGCTTAAATCTGTCGGCAGAGGGGAGTTCCAATTCAATTTACTCATAAAGAAGTTCCAACAAAAATTTGTATAGGAGCAAGAAAGGAGGAGATGATCAGTTGGAAACTTAATATCATTAGGAGATGATCAACTGATTCTTAATTGTCTTTACAAAGAGGGCATCTACCAGGACCTTTAACCCCTACCAATTTCAACCTATCCTCTGTAAGGATCTTCCTTTGCAAATCCAACCATGTGAAAACTCTAGCCTTAGGGAGGCAAGATTTTTTCCAAAAAAGGCGAGTGGGCCAATATTGCTTTCTAACCGCCCCATCTTTCACCTTATAGCCTAGCTTAACTTGATACTTCCCAATTTTTTAGCAGCTCCATCTTATTTTATCCTCTTTGTGAGACAAGCTCAGAATTTTTTGACAAAATACTCTCTAACTCACTAATTTGTGCTCCATCCACTTGAATACCTTTGAAGCATTTGAAATATTTTATAGGATAACATTTATAAAGAATTTTTATGGAAATGAACATCCATACAAATTAACATCATTATACTTATTAAATCTCCATCAAAATAAAATCTACAACAATATCCAATATATATAAAATAACAAGATAATTATTATAACATGATCATCATCTATAATTAAAACAAGTGAGTCAAATATCTATAATTTAATTGAATTTGACAACATCCATCCTGAGCAGTAAATTAAAATCATCATACGTAATAAATCTCCATCCAAAAATTATCAACCACTTTCAATATATATAAATTTACAAGTCAATATTGATAAGATCATCATCATATATAACTAAAACAAGTGAAAGTCAAATATGCCAGTAGATCAATAACACGTCAAAATGATACATGTACAAATGATATAAGTAAAAATGATAAATTATGTAACTCAAAATGATACAAGTCAAGATGATACATGTCCAAATGATTTAATTCAAAATGATACATGTCAAAATGATACAACTCAATAATATGGTACTACAGGCCATGAAAATGATACATATGATAGTAACCATGAAAAGGGGCATCATAACAATATATCATCAATGATCCATGATGCAGTCTATATGATTATGAATGTCATTGGCTACTACCAACAATTGTCTCATCATCATCATCATCATCATCATCGTCGTCGTCGTCGTCATCATCATCATCATCGGCCTCAGTGTCTTCTGTATTTGCATCATCATCATCCTCTGCCATGTGATTCGTACCAGAACCAACATATTTTGGATCTATATCATGAGAATCATATTGATCTTCTGGAAGACCCGTGTTCTACAAAAAAAATATTTAAAATGAAAATTTATTATTTATTTCATGCAATAATTTATTTTATGTTATATATCTAATATTACAACATATGAAAGGAAACCATAATCATATTACATCATATCAAAGTGTGCATACCATAATAAAATTTCAAAAAAGTTACAATTAATATGTCATTCCAATGATGTAAAACATGCAACAATTCTAATAAATGTTAGAAAAGATCATAAAAAAAATTGTTATACAATTTAACTATCAATTGTAAATTCTATTACATAACCTTTAGTGCCAACCCTCTGCATTTTGTGCTATATATGATTATGTTTTCCTCGAAGATATTTTGAGAGTTAACTGGTCTATATATCTTCTTCTCCTATATTTTAGAAATGGATATCTTTCTAGGACATTTTGGCACTGTAATATGCTTCAAAGGTTCTTTGAGAATTAACTAGTCTATATGTGGTGCAGGAGCACCTGGTTGAGTTCATGCCTCCATGAGGTAATTTTGTCAAATTTTTCTCTAATGATTGTACTAAGGTCATTTGTGACCATTTATAATGTATTAGAAGTCCTTTTTGGTCATTAGGAGTGATAGGTAGTTAGTTTGTAAAAAGTTGTTGAATGTTGCAAAAAAAGTGCAAAAGTGGGAATATGAAGAGTCATCTTGTGTAAATGATGTAAGATTTAGTTTGAAAATGATTTGGAATGATGTGTAATGCCTTAAAACACCTTTGTAAACTTTTGGGAAAGGTTGGCCAACAAAGATTTTGAATTTGAATACCAAAACACTTAATTTTCTGCGTTTTTACACTAAAATCTATTGGGATAGTGTTTGGTATGGCCTTGTACAACCTACACTTGCACTTTTATGAATTTTTATTTTTGAAGGAGTGAAATAGCTTTCATATGCACTTTTTCGCATTTGATTTCATTTAGTTTTGAGTGATTTATTGCATTTTTATTCAAATCAGCCTTGAAACACCAATTTTAAGGGTTTGAGTGAGAAAAAAAGAAGTTTTGAGCCACTCCACCGGTAGAAAGGGATACAACTTGGTGGAATGGAATATTTAGGTCTATTTTTGTGTTTTTGAGATTTTTAGGAGTAGGGGAGGCAGATTCATGAAGATTTGATGATGCCCTAAGTGGAAAATTACATGTTTTTGGCATAAAAGGTTGCATAGAGGCTAGAGTTTGATAAAGAAGAAAATGGAAAAGTGTGGGAAATGGTTTGGTGAGCATATTCAGACCATATTTTATATGTTTTAAGTGTTGGAAAAGAATATTGAGGCTTGGAGCATATAGAACCAATAAGTGCCTAGTTGTAGGAGCCTAATTAGGCCTTTGTGCAAACATAGCAGCAAATATTTGAAGGATATGTTCCAAATAAACCCTATGATATTTTGAGGTGTGTTATGGAGGGGCTTAATGGGTATCTAAAACTGGTTTTGGTTTGTGGGTATGTGTTATTTTCTGAAAGTTATGGTCAAATTTCACTATTTGGAATGCTACAAACAAGATTGATGGATTTGTGAAGGAAGTGTGAACAAAACTTGGAGTTTGAGATTCTAAAGACTCTTTTTGGTCCTAACATGTCATTTTCAGTTTGTTGAGGGTGTTCCATAGGTTGGAAAGAGGTTTGGGTGTGAAAATCCACATTTTGGCATTTTTGTAGCCTTGTTTGGTGCATCCCTTACATGTAAATTTTGAACTTGTGAAGGAACCATTTGGTTTATTGTGTTAAGAATTTGGAAACACTTTGATTGAGTTGAATTGTGTTTTCTCACTCTGCATCAATTGATATCAGAGCTAGAAGACCCTAAGAGGAAGTTGTGAGAGAAGGTTTGTTGTATCCTCCAATAGTGATGAAGTTGGGTAGAAGGTGTGTAGATTTCTTCCACTGAGAGGAATTCGGTAGAAGAGGTCTTGGAGAGTGCATCTTTCAGAATCCTATTGGGTAGAGGATAGTTGTGTGTGTGAAGAATGGATGTGTGGAAAATATACTTCCAAAGTAAGGGTTTACAAAAAAAGAAACAAGTGATGAAAAGAGAGGAAAAAGAGATAAAGAAGAATTAGAAGGTCAAGCAAATGGATGCTGAGAAAGAGAGAAACAAGCCTTGAAAAAAATGAAAAAAGATATAGAAATAATGGATCTTGAGTTCCAAATGGAGATGCAACTTCTCAAGAGAGAACAACAAGCATGTGGTTGGCGCTTTCCAATAAGAAAGAGGCTCAAATGGCCTATCAAGTAGATTATTTTGCAGAGGGGAAGGCAAGAGGAGACAATAGAACCTTTGTTGATAGGGGAAGATAATGAACAAATCAAGAAAGTTAAGGTCATGATGGTTGGTAGGGAAGAGTTCATCAAAGTAGAAGAAGAAAAGCACATGGAGGTGGCAGCTATTTCAGAACTTGAAGGTACCAAGACAACAAGCCTAAATAATGATATGATTTTGGAGGGAAATGACATTGAGTTGGTGTCAAGATTTGATTTATTGCAGGTCAAGGATGAATTGATTTTGGAGACTCAAAGTTGGCTTCAAAGGTATGTTGGTATGGTGATGGAAGGGATTTTTTCTTCATTATTTTCAGTGGAGGATAGTGGTCATTCAATTTTTGACACATCAAAGGTTAGTGAACCTGATAAAGCAACAACCATAGGGGCAGAGCATAAGATGGGAGAGGTGAAAAATAGAGGTGAAGAGATCACAATTACACTACAAAGGAAAAAAGAAGGAAGGAATACACAAATTTCTTGGTGAGATTGCAAGGAGGGATAAACCTAAGTTCAAGCTGAAGCAGGCTATGGTAGGAGAACAAGGTGTTGTGGCAGAGTATGTAGTCCATCAGGGGAAAAAAGATCAGTTACAAAGTAGCAAGATAGATGGGAAACAAGTTTGCATTGACAAGATGAACCACCTTTGCCAAGTGTTCAAGAAACCCAAGGTGAAAATGAAAAAAACGTGGAATTGTTCCAAGGAAGAAAATTTGCAGAGGCTAGAAGGCATTAAACAAAAGAGTTCAAACGTGGATCCCTGTTACTACCCTCAATTTAAGAGGGGCTTGAATTTTTCTTTCTCCAGGAGTATGGTGCAGGAGCACCTGGTTGAGTTCATGCCTCCATGAGGTAATTTTGTTAAATATTTCTCTAATGATTGTAATAAGGTCATTTTTTACCATGTATAATGTATTAGAAGTCCTTTTTGGTCATTAGGAGTGATAAGTAGTTAGTTTGTAAAAAGTTGTTAATTCTTGCAAAAGTTGTTGAATGTTGCAAAAAAGGTGCAAAAGTGGGAATATAAAGGGTCATCTTGTGTAAATGATGTAAGAGGAACTTGTAAAATGATTGGGCATGATGTGTAATGCCTTAAAACACCTTTTTAAACATTTGGACAAGGTTGGACAACAAATATTTTGAATTTGAATACCAAAACACTCAATTTTCTACGTTTTTACACTAAAATATGTTGGGTCAACGTTTGGTATGGCCTTGTATGGCCTGAAATTGCATTTTTATGCATTTTTATTTGTGAAGGAGTGAACTAGCTATCATCTTCACTTTGTCTCATTTGATTTGATTTAGTTTTGAGTGATTTATTGCATTTTTACTCAAATCAGCCTTGAAACCCTAGTTTTGAGGGTTTGAGTGAGAAAAAAATGAAGTTTGGAGCCATTCCACCAGTAGAAAGGGATATTACTTGGTGGAATGGCATATTTTTTTTTTTTTAAGTTTTCAATAGTAGGGGAGGCAGATTCATGAAGATTTGATAATGCCCTAGGTGGAAAATTGCATGTTTTTGGCACAAAAGGTTGCATAGAGGCTAGGGTTTGATAAAAAAAAAGAAAAAGAAAAGTGTGGGAAACAGTTTGGTAAGCATAAGAAGACCATATTCGATATTTTTAAAGTGTTGGATAAGAATATTTAGGCCTAGAGCATATAGAACCAATAAGTGCCTAGTTGTAGGGGCCTAATTAGGCCTTTGTGCAAACGTAGCAACAGAGGGTTGAAGGATATGTTCCAAAGAAACCCTATGATATTTTGAGGTATGTTATGAAGGGGATTAATGGGTATCTAAAACTAGTTTTGGTTTGTGGGTAGGTGTTATTTTCTTAAATTTATGGTCAAATTTCACTATTTGGAATGCTACAAGCAAGATTGATGGATTTGTGAAGGAAGTGTGAACAAAACTTGGAGTTTGAGATTCTAAAGGCTCTTTTTGGTCCTAACATGTCATTTTTAGTTTATTGAGGGTGTTCCATAGGTTGGAAAGAGGTTTGGGTGTGAAATCCACATTTTGGCATTTTTGTAGCCTTGTTTGGTGCATCCCTTGCATGTAAATTTTGAACTTGTGAAGGAACCATTTGGTTTATTGTGTTAATACTTTGATTGAGTTGAATTATTTTTTCTCACTTTGCATCAATATGTCCCCCTATTTTAGAGTCAATATTGAAAGTAAAATGTTATTATGATTTTAACTAGAGATTAGATCAAGGATATTGAGCTTTTAAGATATGTTCTTTCTAGTTGAACATACAGGGATGTATATAAATCCTCAAATTTGTGCAATAATACTCAAATATTAGTGTTTCTATTTGCATGAGATAAGTAAATCAATGGGGTAATCATACTAGACACTCAGATATATAATAACAGACCTAGTGGTAGGTACAATGATAGGCCTTGAAATTGCATTTATAGAGATTTTGTACCTATTGAATGAAGAAACCCATTGGCCATGGATGAGATACATAAAGGTACTTTTCACATTGCTAGACACACCCAATGTGAAAGTAACAACCTCGCTACATATAAAACTAACTGTCCCTCTTAGTAGGGAGTTACTTTGACTAGAGCTACCTCCTCCATGATCACAACTGTTACTATTCCCTTTGAACTGGAGCAACTTGCTTCCTTTGTATCTGGAAACTTGACCTCATTTGTGTTGCGGCTACCTGCTAAAGCTCTGCTGAAGTCATCTGAGTATCCCATCTCTTCCAACTGGGTCTGCTAAGGTGCTCCTCCTACCACTTAAAAAGTGCTTCATAACTAGTTGTATGTCCCTCTCAACGAAGAGGTTGACCCCATACTCAGTACAATCGTCGCTCTCTAATTCCCAGTATGATGGAGTCCTTAGCATACATAGCTGCCTCTGGCCATAACTATACTAAGTGTCTTGTGAACTCAACTGTATAGCCTTGATCCTCCAAGGCTAAAACTGAGAGCACATTCATTCTCAGATGAGGAACATATTGAACATGATGAAAGGCTAGAGTCCATCCTGACTCTAACTCAAATACAACTGAACCCTCTCTTCTACCGACTTCTCCTTCTATGTGGATCCCACACCTCACCAAGCATCTAGTAGCTACTGAGCTAGGTGGCTGAAATAGATCACACTCCCCTGTCATATTGCATGTGGTACCACTGTTTAGATACCACCCATCTTGAGAAATCTCCTCTGAAGCATAATGACCAAATTTAACCTTTGTAAGGTAAGAGGCAATGTCTTCACCGACAAGCATCTGAATCCTTTGAAGCTTCTCCTTCAAAACCATGATTTTGCTCTCATGCTTGGCCTGAAATAGTGAAGCAAGGGATATTAGTTATACTCAGTTATACTTATTAAATTACTGTAGAAACAAACTTTTACTATTGTTTAATACCACTCGCATTGATCTTAATTTTTCCACCTCTTTTAATACCACATTTCTGAGTGAGGACTATTGTCCAACATTTCACATGTCATCTTTGTTTGTTGATTTTAGTTGGATATAGGTGTTGGTCTAAGTTTAAAGTCTTAAACAATGTCTTTTGAGGTGTTAATTCACCCAAGCATTCACCACAATCATAGAATTGTTATCCTTGGATGCGGGTGTTCGTCAACAAATTGTGCCAAAAATTAACCCTCCCCTCCTCACAGCAACCGACGACCACAATCCAGAGATAGTTGGCACGATGCAGCATGGTAGTAGGCCAAGGTTGGTAGGAACCTGGCCCGCCAGTTTGTCTAACTCCAATTTTTAATGCTTCTCACTTCTATGTGGGTTGTTGTTTCCCCCCTCTAGCACTAGTGGTGATGGTGAGTAAATGTGCCTTTAGATAGCACGCTTTGATGGCTTCTGTGTTGAATTTGGGAATCCCCTTTTCAATGGATCAAGGCTCAGCATGGGGACAATGGATACTCTTCCAAATTTGAGTGGAGTTGGCAATGGGAGCTGCCAATTCGGTGTAGGTTACAGTTTGTGGCATTTTGGAGCCTATCATGGCACCTCGTCTGCGACAAAGAGTGGTTTGCGGTAGTGTGGGGCGAAGAGGTAGAGGCATTATTTATCAGTCTTGGGAATTCTATGTGGATTATGACCCAAGCATCCCCATGCACATTCGTGAGGAGATTGACAACCGTGAGGCTACTTATTTGGAATGCAATAGGAATCTGCAGATCCCCCCAGGTTGGTCAGCCCATATTGGGCACTCAAAAACATTTTGGGATGGAACCTCTTGGCTCAACAACAACAAGAAGCTTGGCTACTTCTTCGACCCACGATCTCCATTTTTCTCTTGAGCAGGCCAGGGCGCACTTGGACACCTTGGCAAATGGATTTGGCGCTCACCACCCCATTGCACCACAGGCTTCACCGGTAGACTCCCACCCGTCTCTGGCACCAGTTTAGGCCAAGGGGAAAGAGCACCTTCATCCTGCCACTTAGAGCAGTGAGCCGAATGAGGAGTGGATATAGGGGAAGAGTGTGGAATCAAAATTGGAGTGCAAGTAGGATCATGGTTGTATCATCACCTTCGAGCCTCTGCCCGAATTTGGGAGCGATCCAACCCTAGTTGCTTCAGGATTTCCCAGCTATAAGACAACAGTCTAGTTTTTTTCTATCAGGGTTTTTTAGTCTTTTTTGTTTCAAAATCTTATATTTCATGTCTTGCAGTCATTCTTGGAATCATGTACGTTGGTTTCCCTATGAAGGGCAACAGTTTAAAATTGAACCATCTTTTTTTGGTTGTGTCAAGCGAAGAATCCTGAATTTCATAAACAGGCCTCCCTAACTAGTCTCTGGTTCGACTCTTTTTTGTGCCAACCCATCCAAAAGGGTCCAGTTCTGTAATCTATGTACATATTTCCTTTTTCAGCAATAAAATTATGAACTTCACAAAAAAAGTCATATGATTGTTATCTAATTCAATTTTTCACGCAAATAACAATAAGGGGTAGCAACAATATAACTTTATATATTCTAAAAATACCTTGTTATTTATAGAAAATTTTAATACACATAAGAAACAAGAAGAATGGCACTTGGGGATTCAATTAGAGCTAGCTCTCCTTTCCTTGCACCCAGATGAAATATTCAGCTCCCTTCTTGATTATTATTTGACTATGTTTAGTTTCCAAGAGCTTCACAATCTCTCCAGACAGATCAGGAAGTGCCTTGCACTAAGATAACTTCCCCCACGTTGTCACTAAGCATCAATTTCATGCCCAACAAGGATTAATCTCTTTTAATGTGGAAAACACCCAAGGTAAATGCTTCCAAATGCGCCTAGCAATGGCAATATAAGTCCCATGCACCAAAAAAAATGGCAGCCAATCATTCTATGGATAAAAAGCACCCATATTTAAGTAGTGTAGGCCCACGCTCTATTACTTGAGGATTAAAGTCACCCAGCACTAAGATCGAGAGTTGCTATGGCCCGTTGCTACTTCGAATGGAATGAAATGTGCCTAGCCAAGGAGAATAAGTTCCCACGTACTTAGATAATGAAGGAAATGCACCCAGGTTTAAAGGGAACTCACCCAACAAAATAGATATGGTTCCCACACTTCCAAAATACAAATTTGCATGCCCATGGTGAACGGAATAGTGCCTAGCTTTTCCACAAGATAAAAGAGATGAGAGAGGTGCCCTCTATTGCTCAAGAAATCTCCCTTCAATCTTCACAACTTCCTCTAATATCAACCAATAGTCTATTGTCTTGAAAACATTGAATCCAATGGAAAATTTTGAATGATCTTCCACTACTGACTAGCTAGGGTGGATCTTGCACCACCAAAACTAGTGAATAATGCAAGGATTTCTTCCAAACCTTAGCCACTCCAAGATCAAGAGCTCTCCAAGTAATTTTCAAAAAGTGATTAGTGTAGAATAAGGAGAGAACTCCTCATTTTCCCCTTTTTATATTTCCCTCACCACTTTTGGCCCTTTTTTGCCTTTTATTTTAATAAAGTCACTTTTCCCTAAGTTCTTAACCTCATTGGAGCTCTATTTCCAACATGAAGCCATCCAAAGTGACAATATATTCAGGACAACAGTGTGATCTAGGGTTGGAGTGGACTATATAATGCCCAAGACTCACACATACCAGCAATCAATAGTTTGATATTGTGATGGAACGGCCAAACCTATTAAGGTTGAAGCAAACCTTTCTTTCTATACCTAAATCAACCCTTACTTATAGTGACTTGGCAATATATTTGGAGGCCAGAATTCAGAGCTTGTTAATGCACAAAATGTAGGGAATTTTTGAACTTTTGAAGCTAGGATTCATCACACCTTAGCTCCTTAATTCCTTTTATTGATGATTGAGATTTGGTGTTTGGTGTGGTTTATTTGGAATAAATCCCTATGTTATGGTGTCTTACTTAGCATGCATGAGAAAAAGTAAAACAGTTTGCCATATTTTCAACAACATATACCTGCCAAAACATAATCAAACTCAGGACTGTCAAGGGCATATCTATGACCTAATTTTGAATGAATCTAAGTATGGAAGTAGAATGGCATCTCCAACACCATTAATAATGAGAATTATGGGCACAACTCTAGTCTCATGTAGAAAATATAGATTTCATGTACATCCAAGATACTAAGAAACCATGATCAATATTAGTTCTAAAAATGGAATACCTTGGGCACAATAAGGTCCTTCTACATATTGCTAATATTAAAGAGCTTTGATTGTTTGCAAAAAAACTAGATGCTTTTGAGCCAACGAAAGATACCATTTTTGAAGCCTTGGGTTCCCTACATGAGACTTCAAATCCAAACAATTCCATGATTATAGATGTGAAATAGACGTGAAGAATTTACCTGCAAGAAGCCTGGGCTACTTCTTCGGCCCAACAAAAAGTGTCTAGTAATTAGAGGTGTAGAGATTTAATAGAAGAGCTAATCCATATGCCAAAAGACCTTGAAAATTAAATTATCAATACTATGAATGCTACTTCCAGGGTAGGTTTTAAAGCATTGGGGATAAATGATAGGTTAGCTATTATATTGGATGCCCAGAGACTTATTGGAAAGCATCAAATAATGGAAAGTGTGCAAAATAAGGTAGACAAAATTCTAAAGAAAGTGGTAAGTTTCAAGGCCTGATTCACTAATCTGTTTAAGAAAGGTTTGCCATCATTTTGGGATGATCATCATTATTTGATTCCTCAAAATCAATATTTGGAATTACTAGCCAAATGTAGAAGTGAAGACTCCAAATTTGAAGATCTCAACAAATCACTAAAGGGTAAATCTATAGTAGATAAGTTGAAAGATGACTTTGATCTCTTAACCGAGTTCAAATTATTAGTGCACTACTTGCCTCCATTTCCATATGCTCAATATAATGACCTGGAGTTTTCAACTAGTGAAATGATAGCTTATAATTTCCCAAGTGCTTCTTGATGGGCTAGCATTATCAAATATGGAACGAAGATTCGCCTACCTTCTAGAAGATAAGCATCAAGCCTTATTTTGTGCAACTGTCCACCAATTTCTGAGCAATGGTCCAAATATCTTGTAGCAGTTCCAACAAACAAAACAAAATCTTTGTAGCAGTTTTAAATATTTTTGTTTGATTTTAATTAGAGCATAAAGTTAGTTTGATGAGCTAATAATGGCTCAAAATTTGTAATTATCTATATAAACTATGTAAATTCAAAGACAAGGGGTTCCATACTGTTTTGTTACACTCAGACTTTGTTATTTAGAAGGTGTATTTGATAGCTATATATAATTAAATATAGAAGTGTTGAAAGGCCTATATTTTTATCTCAATGAATTCTTCGAGTTTTCAATATCAATTTGTTCCCTCTCATGTTTGTGCTTCCAGTTGCTATATTTTGTTCTAAATTGTATATAGTGAATGTGATTTACTATTTTTATGAATGATAGAATCATTACAAGATCCATGGTGATATATTGTGATGCCTATTTTCTTAAGACATTGACATATTATGTATAAGTTTCTACTACAAATTATATGAGATTAGTTCATGGAGCACTTGGTCTCCATTGGCTCACACATGTTCATTCATTAATTTTTGACATAGATCAACCTTCTCATCACCACACGTGGGAATTGATTTGGCATTGGCACATATGTTGAGGCATGATAGAGATGACATAACACCATTGCACACATGTTGAGGCATCATGGAGGTTTTTTATTGGTTCATGCATGGATTATTTGGTCTACTTGACCCACACGAGATACTTTATTACTTTTCTATGTGGAGTGGCCCTTCATCTTCCACAGGTGTGGGGTTGATCTAGCATTTGGGCACACATTTTCATATATGAGAGGACTATTTTATGTTTTTTTGGTGCTTGGAGTCTAGCGCCACCCCCTCTCTCTATAGGACTTAGGTTTGGATTTTACACCAAACACTCTCTCTATAAGACCTATGTGGTGGTTCAAGGCCCTGTGCCACATCAACCATGGGTCCTAGAAGTGGATGTTACAACAAAAGTGCCTAGTTTTCAACCCCGAAACATAGCCTAAACCTCAAGAGGAGGATTTAGACAATTAACTTCTAGGAACACTAAATGGTACCCTTCCATTAGCCTTAAGGGTTCAATAAAAAACATAGTGGCCCTAGTTAGCAGGTTGTATGGGGAGAAGGATGCTTCTCATTTTCAAGAATCCTAAGTCTCATTGCTACATATGTTGCTTAAATAAGGGCCAATTTTAAAATAGGTAGTTGTTTTTCACTCACTTTGTGCAATGAAATAATGAGAGTCGAGTCTCCTCCAGTGGCACAAAGCCAAAATTCTATACAACCTCTTACTTGTGTTATATTATTTGTGCAACTAATAAATTCTTTGGGGATGAATTGGGCATGGGGAATCCCATGTCATTTTTTCCATGTTTACTACTAGGACTGATGGAGCACAAATATTCATCCAAATATGAGCACATCTGTGACCGATTCTTTTCTCCCTTGCATGAGCTATTATTTGAGAAAAGGTTCCCTAGGTTGTTTGAAGACATGATCAGAATCTTGGAGAACCTAAAATATTACTCCCTATATGATTTGTTAACATATAGGAAGATCTATGGCATCGCAAAGGCACCCCATACTTTTCCCAAGCACGTACCTGACATGTTGATCAAGAAGTTGCATGTCATACTATACTCTTGAGATTTAATGAAGCCATGGAAGCAATGGTAATGGATGTAGATGATATGGATCTAGTGGCTAGGGCTACAACTAGGGTCACCACAATACAAGAAAATGAATCAAACATCCTTAAAATGACATGAGAAATGGAAGTGCATAAGAAGGAAATTGAGCACTCGAAACATCAACTGGAATACTACAAGGCTGCAAGGTATGACATAGGTGATTTCATGGAATATGCATTAGAAATCTATGATGACTTGACCTTGGTGCAAAAGGAGTTCTACAAGGATGTGTTAGATCTATAGGATGCCTACCAAGATGCATCAAAACATTCTTACATGTTAAAATAATGGCAGCATTATGAGGAAGGATGGCAAAGATGCATGTGGATCACTTGGTAGAATGGCAACATGAATTCAAGGAAGCACTCCTTGATATACCATGTTTGAGAGAAAATAAGATAAATCAAATCAACATGGGACTAAGTTACTTAAATGATACAACTCATAACTTAAATGAGGACACTTAAGAGATATTAAAAGGTCATGGTCATTAATTAAAAGATGCGATGAAAATAAGGCATGAATGTCGCCCACTACCCTTTAAAGAAAACAATATTTTTTTCCTCAACATGAAATAATGGGACAATTGAGTGGGATCTAGGGCCAATAGAGAAGCACTTTAGAACTCATCCTACACATCAATAAACAACTCAACACAAGAATGAAAATTGACATATTAACACACCAATATCCAACTAAGTTATTGAAAGTCAACTATTGATACCTTGTTCTCCATCCATATTACAAAATCAGTCCACTTTTTGCTTTGCAATATTTCCTTTTCAAAATGTGTTGGATGTCGGCCATATTTCTCCTCCTGTCAAAACATGGCACATGGACTAGTTAAACTAATTAATATGCAATCATTTAATTTTTCCTAGGAAATAAAAAATATATCATTTAACATATTAAATATACTTACAAATGTATAAATCAAGGCCTGTAAACCTTTCTAGCCACTATGATGTGTGGCACGAAGTTTGTTAAGCCTAGCCTTGGAGACCTTGTCCTAAAATATATACTAATTCAATTTAAATATGCACAAATAAAATTTAAAAATCGTTTAATAAATTTGATATAATCTTATGAGAAAATTCAAATACCTGCGTACTCTCCTCACTGGACTTGCTTTGTGCATCAAACTTCTCATATAATTTTAGAAGCTCTTTCCAAACTTTCACACTTACATCATTTAGCCTTTTTTGAGCCTTAGCTTGGGAGGGATTTTTTTTATCTTCTTTGTTTGGTTGCACCGAAATCTCTTGTGGTTTTGAGAAATCCATAGATTTATCTTCTTTATAGACCAACTTGTGCCAAATTCAGTTTCCATGTCATGGATAACTACTTTTTGTAGGTTCATGGGTATCTTTGAGAATGGAAAATGTAGATGGTCTTTGAATTGTTGAAGGCATGATTCATTCAACCTATTCACAAACATTTTCCCATCATCTGTCATTCATACTTCCCCTAAAACCACATCATATTCTATCTTGGTATCGTAGCTACCAATGCAAGATGCAAAACATGGCGTGGTGGAAGAAGTCTATGTCCCAGGAGTGGCTGGGACATTGGAATTCTCTGCTCCCTGTTCCACATTTTTAGAGTTTATTGCTATTGATTTCCTCCTAGATCTTTTGCTCAATCCAGGACTGGTTGGGGGAATCAATTGATTCCCTTTGATATGGTTGATTTGGTTGCAATGTTTCAGGGGCTTTACTAGATTTTTTTTCTATGTATCTGGAAAGCATTGTCAAGTCCACACCATCCAATTTGTTCATTGCCTCTACCCCCAATATGGAAGCCAATGCATCTTTATCTTTGTCAGTCTCATGTCCTATATATATATATATATAATAGATTTCTTCTTTTGAATTTAGAAATAAAAAACTAAAAACTAAAAATAAAAGAAACAATGGAAACATTTATAAATCTATAAATTGACAATGAATTACCTCATTGTGGCTAGAGTTTTCTCCCTTTTCTCCCTTCCCTCTATTGCTTGACATTTTGAGGCAACCTAGGGAAAATTATTTTCATCCAGTTTGTGGAGGAAAATGAAGTACTCATTGTTAGGTATGAAATTTTTTGTCCAATTTGTGGTATGAAAGTTTTGTTTTGTGGTATGAAAGCAAGCCACCAATCAAAGAAATTAAAATAAATAGGTGATTTAAAATAAACGAGCAATTAATGAGTAAGATTTACCTTGAATGACTCTCTTTCCGGATTTAAATTCCTATGAGATATCTCCTGAGAGTTCAAACCTTGTGATGGAATGAATAATGCAAAAATAAGACCACCAAATAACCCAAATCAACTGAAGCCCGACCATTATCTACCAAGTGGCATCCCTTTTGTACAAATCTATTAGTAAAAATTCTATCTAAATATCTTTATATGGATTCAAATTGAACCAAAAGGACAAACATACCTGGTTTTCACATTTAAAGTGAAATTAGGGGTTTGGTTTCTATCCATCTATCCTCTACTTTGTATCTCACAAAAAAATTAAACTAGGTGACCAAACACTGTAAACATCGTCTATCCTATGCTTTGTATCTGACAACAAAATAAAACCGGGTGACCAAATAATGCAAACACACAATAAAAATGAAAACTAAAAGATCACCAACAAGACCAACGTAGCAAACAAAAAATAATTGCAATAGAAAATGAGAGCGACCTATGGAAAATTATTTTCATCAAGTTTGTGGTATGAAAGTTTTGTTTGTTTTTTTTTTGTTGTGTGGTATGTTTTAACGCAGGAGGGAATTTTTAATTTTTTGTTTTTGATTCATTAGTCGGTGCTATATTCATCATTGTTAACGCCAAATTTAGCGCCAAATTTCAGCCTTAAATGTAATCTCTTTGGGGTGCCAAAGGCAGCACAAAGTGCGCCTAATTTAGTGCCTAGCTGTGCCAAACCAAAATGTTCCTCATGCAAACATTTGGAATTGAGGTAAATTTTTAAGTAGTAAGGGTTTTATAAAATTAGAATCTAGTGTGACAACAACATACCACCAACTAGCTTGGAAAAAAATGGATACATCCTAGAAACTTTACATAATAAAAACATAATTTGATGGAACTTAAAAAAAATTGTATTGTGTTTTAGTAACTTGAAAACCAAACTCTTTTATCTATCAAACAAATAAATTCAGATCTCATGCCTTCTCTTGGTTAATGAAGATATACATGCTAGCTAAATCAATCAAGATGTCAAAGGTTTTAGCTAGTGGCTAGACTTCCATGCAATACTAATTATGAAAACATAACATATTAGGCTACAAATATGATTTCCATACAACATAAAGTAGGTCATGCTATGTATCAATCTTTCATTAAAGTTGTAGTAAATTGTTAAGTCTTATATGGGTTGATCCATTTGTAAATATTTGTTGGCTTTTATTTGATGAGGGTATTTCTACATAACCAAGCCAACTACTTTCACCATGGCCTCTATGGAGGATAAACACCAATCATGAAAAATAAAAATTCAAGAATTAAAGTTTTGGATCTTATTTAAGATAAATATTCTCACACTATCCAATGTAAAGTAGGTTTCAATCAAGAATAAGGAATCCAATCTCTAGTTTTCAAAGAGAAAATATATATGGTTTTAATGAATTTTTGGAAGAAGTGTAAGGTAGAGAACCAGCCAAAATTATTAGTAATAGGTTTTCTTTCATCTAGGATAACAAGGAACCATGGAAGGGATGTTCAGCTAAAATTATTAGTAATAGGTTTTATTTGTAGTCAGCTTGTAAATAAATTTCTTTTTGATGTGATTTTGTTGTCATCTTGTAATCATAAGATTTGAGCTCTAGTTGTCAAGATTCCGCGTGTAAACTTTTTGTGAAGAGAAAAATGTTGCAATGTCCTATTTTGTTTTTCATAGTGCGTCTTAATGAAAAGAGAGCGTATAAAAAAGATAATTTCAACAATATTCTCTTGGTGCACAACTGTTATGTGACTATTGTCATTGTTGTGTATTACAGGATCCAGAGGAGGCCATGGAGAGAGGATGTGGACAGCATAGAACTAATAAATCACAGAGAGGAAAGTGGATGGAAATAGATATGACAATGGAATCTACAGATACAATAGAGGTAAGAAGAGAAAACAATCTCAACCAAAGGAGGAAGGTGTTTATGAATTCACAAATGCTACAACATAGAGGAGATAAAGTCATTTTTTTTGTCCATGAGGCCTCTAAGGTCAAACTTATTGGTTGAAAATGCACAAGATTGGTGATTAAATGTGATTCTATGATCAAGGGAAAAGTTTGAAAATTAAGATAGCCAAAACATGATATCAATATGTCAAATATATGACTAAAGTGAAGTTTTGTGTTGGATAGCATATTCGTTGAAATGGTATAATTGGTGTACTAAAAATTATTTACTATGTTGTGTATTATAGGGGCCAGACGAGGCCATGGCAACAGATCGTGTCATATCAAATGAGGACACAACCGATGAAGTGAGACATCAGGTACTCAAATTTTGACTTAACTTAGGAAAAAATGATCTAATGGAATTTTGTGATACGTCCATCTTTTTTCACAATATTATTGAAATTTATAATGTATTATCCAATCTTGACATAAATTAATGCATGTTGTTGATTATTTTAGATGGATATTGGAGCAAATGTAGAGCCTAAGCGTTCAACTAGCAAAAGAACAAGATATGTACGTGGACATGAACCTAAAACTGTTAAATCACGTAGAGGACAATGGGTGGAAGAGGATATGACAATGGATCTTACAGACACAACAAATTATTGCACTGAACAAGAGGTTGGTCAGGACTATAGTACATGGGATGAATACTTTGAGAAAATTGGTGTTTGTGGATGTTATGTATGTCATGGAAAGAAACAATTCAAATGAGCAATTGTACAAATACATTACATATATGATGAGCTTTTAGTCGATAGTATACCTCCTACAATAAATTCAAATCCAATAGGAATTGTAAGGAATTTTCCAATTTGATATAAATCACATGTATACTTCATTTAAACATTGTTTTATATTATTTAAATAACTATTTTTTTCTTAATGGATACTTGCAGGATAAATTTCTTGGTTTAAAGTTTCTTGGATCACCGGCTTCCAGCCTAGAGGGAAATGATCAGTTATTAGATGTTACATCTAACAAAAATATGTGCCAATATACTAGCTTGGAAGATGAGGAATTGATGAAAACAAGTAACAGAACTACAACCGATTTAAAGATGCATAATTTTCTTAAAGACAAGGGGAAGGTGGACTACATACCCTATGAGAATGAATGTGATGGATATGATGACTTTCCCCCAAGTTTGAGATCAACTTACAAAGATACATTTGATTGTCGACTATATTGTGCTTGGCATAGTGATCAACAACTACCTAGAGTGTATGAGGTGTTTCAATTTTGGGGATACAACTACATGATACGACCCTCCAATATTCATGGAGTGAATCTAGGCCTCTTTATTGTCCAAAATGTATATGTGGGATCTAAACATAGAAACAATTTAGAACAAACCACTAGGATATTAATGTCATAGTATGGTCCATCATATTACAATGGTGAATGGAGAAGGCTAGTAGAATATAAGCCTAGCATGTCAGCATATGGTCTAAATTCGAATATGTATACACATCGTCTCTAATTGGAAAGTGGAAAATAAATGAATAGAGGTCATCTTATGTATATAGATCGACGTGCATACACACACAAAAATATTGCAGGATTTATAAATAGTAGTAAGGGAAGGGACCCTACTGTAAGACTGAATTGTCAATTTGTTGAGGTTATAAATGATAAGATGGAGATACATAGAGAGAGAGGTTGAAATATTGATAATTATTGAGGCTATTATGGACCTTACCATTGGGGATGAGTTATTGATTGATTACCCCTTCTTAAAACGCACTCCTGCACGAAAGAAAAGGAAAGAACAAGGTCTCCCTAAGGATGTTCTTAAGGGAAAAAAACCAAAGAATAATAAATGAGTGTGGACTGATGTTTTATAAACTATGTTGTCAAAATTGTGTTTTATTTATATTATTGTATAAAAAAGGTAGTCTATAAAATAATGTTCCATTATTCAATTGATGTATATATGTTCATACAATTTATATTTATATTTTTTAAGTTATATTTGACTATATTTCTTTGAAACTCATACATTTATGATTTATCCAATTGTTTCCAAACATTAAATAATGCTTGCATTTATTGATAGGTAGAAGATGTTGATGAAACACATACTAATATACAAGATCCAACTAGGTTATTAAGATTTGGACGGTATGATCCAAACCATCCTTTAAACAATACCAAGGTGAAAAGAGCAACATTGAAGAGAATACTACCAACTAAGAAATTTGAAGAGCTGATGAGATCCGCATACACTGATGACATGCCACCTAGCCTCAATGATGATGATCATGATAGTGAAAATACAGTGCATGAAGAAGGATTGAATGAAATGCTTACAGGTTTCTTTGGGGATGGAAACAATGATGAAAATAATGATCATATGGTTGACAGTAACGATGATAGCAGGGGTAATTACCACCAACGTAATGTTGATGATAACAACTTGAAAGACTCCATCAAGCAAGCAATGAAGACACCCTGCTCAAATTGGGTGCAAGTAGAACCTCAAAACTAGCATGCACATTAATATTATTAGAAATCAAGTCACTATTTGGTTGGTCAGACAAAGAATTCACTATCCTACTAAAGTGAGTTGAAATCTATTTCTTACTTTGCATTTTCAATTGGTGTACATAATTTGTAAACATTCATCAACTTTGTTTATATTTCTTTAAGGGGATTTTAAAACCATATATTGTATATAAACAGTCCTAGTATAGATCGACATATCAAACATGTTCATCATAAGTCAAAAATTCAATTGATTTAATCTCTGCCAATCTTACAAGGCACTAAAAACTAAAATAGTCCCTGAAGAGAATGTGTTGCCATCAACTTGCAGAGAGGCACGTCTATTGTTGGTTGAGTTGTGGATTAAATATAAGAAAATTCATTCATGTAAAAATGATTGCATTTTATACAGAGATGAATATCAAAACAAGGTAGAATGCCTTGTATGCAAAGAGAAGAGATATCATACAGATGTACAAGGTCCTATAGTTCCAAAGAAGGTTTTAAGTCACATGCCAATTATACCTAGACTTCAATGAATGTTTCATTGCAAGTAACTTGCACAATTGATGGACTTGCATGCAAAGAATAGGAGTAAATATGGATTCATGCAAATTCTGGTCCACTCCAAAGCAATGAAACACATAGAGGAAAATTGGCCAAGAAAATTCAAAGATGAACCCCGTAGTATCAAGTTTGGTCTTGTATTTGATGGAGTGTGCCCATTCTCTTTCTTGAGCTCAAATTATAGTGTTCGGCCAGTCGGATTGATAGTATACAATATTCCCCCATGGATGAGTGTTAGAAAGGAGCACCTTATGTTGACTATCATTGTTCTAGGAAAACATCAAGTTAAAAACATGGATGTTTATCTTGCGGCTTTTATTAATGAGATAAAACTTCTATGGAAAGGCATAAGAATGTATGATATATCACGTCCTCCATCAAATAGATCATGCATGTTGTATGGTGTGCTATGTTGGACTATTCATGATTTCCCAGGACTTCGTGTTTGTTCTGGTAAGATAAAATATTTATGTATTTACACTCATAATAAATATTTTCATCCCAACTTTCATTCTTAGTTTTATACTATTTTTTTGATGTTATTAACATTACTTATTGAATTGCAGTGCTTCAAACAAAGGGGATATTTGCATGTACAAGATGTGCAAAACAATTTCAAGGGTGGTATTCTAAAGATCTACATAAATTTATTTTTACAAACAACAAGGTTTTTCTACCATTAGATCATAAGTTTAGAAATCGCCCAAAGAATCAATTTGATGGAAAAGTTGAAAATAGAGGCCCTCCCATGATAAAGGGTCCAAGTGATTGGTTTAAGAAGTATGAAGATGCTGAATTGAAATCTTGGGAGGATTTTTTTGATCGGGGTGATTCAATTCAAGAACCTGAACAAGTTGTAGTTAATATGCTAGAAGGAATGAAAAGGAAATTCGTATTTTATGAGCTCCCTTACTGGAAGGATCTATTAATATCTCACCTATTAGATCCTATGCACATCTTCAAAAATGTCCCAGATTCTATATTTCAACATATATCAGGAAAAGAGGACACCTTGTCTTTGAGGAGAGATATTGCACTTTCGCGTACCAAAATTGATAGAAAAAATTTGTGGCCAAACAAGGAAAATGAAACATATGCAAAAGCTCCATGGATTTTGAAAAAAAAAGAGCTAGACCAACTAAAAAATTTCATTCATTCAATAAGGACACCTACTGGCTATGGGTCGTCATTGGCTAAATATTTTACAGTTGATGTAACGCCCCACCTTGGTTACCGTTATAACAAAGTGTAATGAGTAAAGTTAATCGAATAATTTTATTTTTTAAAGTTAATTGATTACACAAATGCTATAAAGTTTCCAAGACAGTGTTACATAAACATATTAAATAAACTCAATACATTATCATAATTCAAGCACAAAACTAATGTCATGAATGTTCCAGTTTACATAACTTAATATAATCAAATAACCAATTGAACAGATTACAAAATGAGAGATTTCAACAAATCTCAATACAACAATAAGATGGTACAATGAGTACACTCTTATACAAGAGGTGAGTTTACAAAGTAGAAAGTGATCACCACACAACTGATGTCCATATCCTCGAATATGCTTCGCACCTGCAGTCACGATCCAAGAGGTAACTGGAATCTGCTGCAACCATAGGATCATCTGCAAGAAAATATAAGGAAGATAGAGCACGGTTTCCTCCCGACCACGTGAAACCTGAAGGTCCACTCCCTTCGTGCTAGGAGATATTTGACACATCCACAAACAAAGTAGACAGAACATTACATTTACGGGGTTTACAAATTCACATAACGACATTACGATTACAAATTCAAACAAATACAATTCAAGTAACAAATCTCATCAAAATAGAAAACTGAACACAAGAATACACCATCATGGTATAGACTAAGAGTGTCATCACATTGTCGGGATAGGTTACCCTGGTGAACCTTCCTAGACTACCGGCCCTCTCTCCAAGAGTTACCCTGGTAGTCTCTACCGATTCCTGGCCCCTATGCAAACTAATGTGGAGTCGACACATCTTTCAAGAAGACAAGATGGCGACTTGCCATTCTAGGCCTTCTCAGCCTTTTCTCAACCTAAACGAGCGTTAAGAAGTAGGTGAGGCAAACATTATCTGATTTAGTATTTACAACTACCCAACCCCTAATACATTAGTTGAGTTTTCACTTGGATTATCACACCTACGATAGGTTACCCAGACAATCACTTCCGGATTTCGGCCCCTACCGCAAGCCACTCTTCTATAACATGACTCAACATAAAATCAATCTAGGGGTAGCTATCAAGCACAAAAATTAAAGCCAAAATGTTTGTCCTTCACTAGAGACAAATCACAATCTCTAGGATGTCACTTCAAAAGACCACAAAATAATACAAAGCTATACCCCCACATAAGATAACTGTAATAAGAACACCATCATAGAAATGTAATAATCTTACCAATACAATTTCCATTTTTAAAACTTTTGATGAAAATAAAATAACATCATCAATATTACATTATATACACACACCTAATAGTTACAATTTACCAAACTTCAAGAGTTAAGAATCCACAATAAACAAGCTATAGATATTAATTGATCACAGACTAATTTAAGAAAACACTTCAATAACATTATCGAATTATAGATATTATAAATCTTTTAAAGAATTAAGATAAATCATAATAAAATTACATATATATTCTCCCTTATTAATTACGATACATCATATAGTACGTGAGGAAAATATAAAACCATAATACTAGGATATCAATTACTTGGACAACAATATAACTCATAATAACATTAAAGCAATCTCTATGAAACAAAAATTCTTAATATCAACTATAGAGATTATTCTATTTCTAATACTTTAAAGATAAAACATTTATTAACATTATAAAATAAAAATAATGTTAATTCTTTATCTACATAAATTTGTTCCCTTAAAAAGAAATTTATAAACAATTTATAAACTTAACATTTTATATATATATATATATATAAATATATATTCCACCTTTTTAATACATTGACTTATAATACAAGATTATACTTAACTACAGTACACTTGTCTACACTTATCTGCACTAGTGTATAAATAATATCTATAATCTTAATTAACATTTCTTTACTATTCATGGAACCGAACTTATCTAACGTTTATTATTAAGAAGGAATCTATCTGACAGTTATCTATTCAAGAAACTGCCCTGAACTATACTTGCAAAGAGAGGGTTGAAAAAAGTCGAGATAATAACTCCCGAACTCTTAACATAACTAGAGTGCAAACAAGGACGCCATGCATACAGTGCATGAGACAAATTGCAGGGAAGAGTTTAAAAAATCTAATATTGAAAGAATACTATGAGAAGTGTCCCATACGCATATATTAATAGTTATGCACAAAAAGACGTGAATGAACCATTAATGGACACCTAAGAGACAATTGGATATAATGACATCCCTGTAGATTCGTTGTAGAGACATACACGCCTCTGAATAGTTAAAACTCCAGTGTGGTGCGAATGGACAGGAGTTAATGTAATTCATCAAAGATCAAAGAGAATATAGTATGTTCAAGTTTAAGACAAACAGAAATCACTCCTTACTAAATGAAATATGCGCTAGGATGTAAGGAGTAAATCAAAAGTTAATAAGAAAAAAGAAAATATAATCAAAGTTCAACGAGAACAGGTGAAATAGGATTTTTAACTGCAGTCCATCATTCCATTAAGATTAAACAGAGGTTCATACAATGCTAAAACCGCGCACACACAAAGGCTTGGGTATAGACAGTAGGAAAAGAAGAATCAAATAAATACTTTCTCCCAACAGATAGATCAAACTCTATTCTAGAATATCCAGACAACAAAGTGGTTGTTGCACAAATAAAAGTATATATAAATATGTACAGGTGCAGACTTGGAAATAAGAACTGGTTTCAAACACACAGCTGAATTTAGTTTTAAAAGATAGTAAATATGAACTTTACCACATAAGGGAATAATAAATTTAGGATACAAATTACATGCATCTTTACGGTGGACTTCAGCGGCAGTAAAGGATTTATTTAACATAACCTGAATCTATTAACATATTCCATATACTAGCAAAGAGTATCAAACAGAAAGAATAAGCGTAGCAGGGAACAGTGTGTGATTGGTTCATTACCCTGGAGATCACTATTCTTAACTTTAATGTACATATATAATAATTTTTAACAGAATTTTGTCATAACAAGGGATGGCCCTATATGGAGTTTCCTAATCCCAAGGACAAAGACAGCGCTGGAATATCTTATAGGTAAGTCATCATTCAGCTAACTAGTGCTGGTGGAGAAGGAGATGTCATGCATACAATAATCTGAACCAAAACTTTTAAATAAAACGGCATACAAAATTCTTGGCTGGGGCAGCGCCTATTAATATGTATATATTCATTCTATTCGGTAATGATTTAATCAAATGCCATATATACTCAGGAGAAAACTACTGTTATCATGAAAAAAAAAACAAATCTCAGAACTTCCAAGCATTTTCACACAGGTTGCTAGCCATCATCCAATCAAACTAAGCACGCGAATAATTGAGGATGGATTAGGAATGGTCGATCTTGATTTCCACTATAGAAAGCACCATTTCACAGAAAAAAAATTCAAACAGAAAAATACCTGGCAAATTGTTAGCTGTCCTGTACCGAATTATGTGTCTTCTCTTTACACATGTATCCCTTAAATCTGGTAGTCTGGCAGTTGAAGCTCCTTAATACAACATTAGATTGCCTAGTGGATTCGCCTTTCAGGTATGCTCAAACTCTTTTATGCTCTCCCTGTAAAGTTGTTTCTCTCTTTTTATGTATATTTCAGGCTTGCACTTCCCACGAATCCTTTTGCATGATTATCCAGCTCTTTTCTTTTTGTGCAGAGTCTGCCTCAGGGAAAATCTCGTCCTCCTTTCTCTGTACAGAATCGTGCAATCTCCTCTTGGCAGGTTGGAGCTGGTAACCATACATAAAACAAGGGGTCATGATTTACTTTGCATGCCTCGGTGTCAACTTCACTTGCTATCGCTGAGCACTATGAGTTCCAAGTAGGACGGCAGTTAGGGTTCAACAAAAACCCACGATTTCACTGCTCCTTTAATCACTCGTCCATCTCCAGGTCGACAAATTCATTATTACCGTTAATTTAAATAAAAACAGATTCCACAGGCACAACAACAACTGGCCCATAAAATAGTTGACTAAAGTAATTACGCCATACATTGGAAGCACCTCAAATTCCCTAAAGCAATAAATTTTTTTCCCCTAATATGGTCGACCAGTTAGTTGATATTTTCCCCCCCAATACCGAATTACCAATTCCAATAATTATCTCCATACCGATTTTTCCTCCCACATGCCGTTAGATATTCATTGCTTATCCAACACTCCTATGCATAATATCTAGCATGACATCAATGCACTAATTTTCTTCTCTTTTTATTTTTATTTTCAAAAACAAACTTGTTTTCACAATAACTACGGTCTTCACATATTCACAAAATTATGTGTAATTAAAATTTACAACCTAAGTTTTTCGTAATAGAAGTAATTTACTCATTACATATATCCTTCAATTCATTATTTTAAACAAATACATAATTAAATGCCCGTCCACATCAATTTCATTTTTTTTTATATGCAATCCACGAACTAATTTACTCGCATAAGATAGATTACATATTTGATCAAATTTCTCTTTTAATACACAATAATAAACAGATATACACCTATTTAACTCATAGAAATAATTTAATATTTACAAAAGAACAACATTACCAATTAAATAATTCAAAACTTATTAAATATTTGTATACATGATCAAACAATTAAACACTAAATTTACATACTGAATTCACAACCAAGACGGTACGAATGAACATGACGAAACACAACCAATAAGAACGATAAAGATGAATACGATGATGATGATGACAATGGCGGCGATAAAACGAAGACGACAACGACAACACAGGAAAAACAAAGATACTCATTCGCAAAGAATGATGGTTAACACAGACCTGTCAAAATCTCTGGTCAACATAATAAGATTGGATCGGGGTACACTCAGACCTGACAAGCAGGTGGAGCTGTTACCCGGTATCTGTGTCTGTAGGAAAACATCAAGGTTAAAACATGTATATATATAAACTCATGTTAGAAAACACAATGTGAATAAGAATTGCATCGTGGCAGGATACTCACGAATGAGTAATGCCACACTGTCTTCTTCACCGACACAAACGAACAAAATCAATAATATACAATCATATCAACATGATAACATAAGCAATAATCATAAACAATTAAACCATATCATGAATGAATCTATCATAGTATCATCGAACCAACATAACCAAATAACCAGGATGTCAATGTATCATCCTCAAAATCAAAACAACATAATATCAAAGTAATCTAAAGCATCTATCAAGCAGAATCAGCTAAACAGTATGTCTAAGCTGGAGGGACACTACATCCTCCCCCCTAGAATAAGGCTTACTCCTGGAAGCCTGCAAACAGAAAGTAAATAACAAACACATCCAAAATATATCCTCTGAAGAGATAGAAGACTCATCACTAGGATCCCACTGGACCCGTACTCAGTCAACGTCTCGATCCCTGTGGATCAACTCCTGACTATGAAGGACATGCACGATTCTCAAAGAATGATGCCTGTCCTCCACTAGAAACCTCTTCGACTACACCCTGGTGCTCGACCTGGCGGTTATCCACCGCGATAAACACCCTATGCGATCTGCCTTTGTCTCCTACTGTCGGCTCTGAAGCCGTCGATCTCTGACTAAACCCAGAAGTGCCCTCTTGAGGACATTGACGAGCAATGTGACCTCGTTGACCACAAGAGAAACACTCTATACTCCTTCTAAATCCTCTATCACCAGGAGGTACACTAGACCATGGAAAACTACCTCCACTAACCACAGACTGAGAAATCTGTACTGGTTGATTGAAACGATTATGACGAGATCGTAACCAACTCTGATATCTTTTCTTCTGAAACCAAATACCACCATGTTGGGACTGAGAACTCTTATGCTCTGATTGTGAGGGTTGTTGCTGCTCACCCTTAGTGGGTACCTGAAGCCCCTTGGAGAATCTCGCAACCTGAGATTGACTACCTTGAGATCCAACACCAATGGAAGGTGCACTGCCAATTTGGACCCTCGTCTGACCACCTAAGACCATAGATAGATTCTCTTCAATAGTTTGAGCCTTGTCCACGGCTACCGCCATGCTCAACGACTCATGCGAAAATAAGGGAGGTGATTCCCATTTACTACCTCCATGACCGCCTCCTTGGCCATGACCACGACCTCTACCACGACGTCTAAGCATGATACTACACAAATACCAAGACAAGTCTTATTATAAGACAAACAAAGCAAACGAAAAGCACAACAACCAAATCTACCATCCTAACAACCTAATGGGCTCATTAATCCAGAGCACCCAGTGTTAGAACCTTTGCTCTGATACCAATCTGTAACTCCCCACCTTGGTTACCATTATAACAAAGTGTAATGAGTAAAGTTAATCGAATAATTTTTTTTTAAAAGTTAATTGATTACACAAATGCTATAAAGTTTCCAAGACAGTGTTACATAAACATATTAAATAAACTCAATACATTATCATAATTCAAGTACAAAACTAATGTCACGAATGTTCCAGTTTACATAACTTAATATAATCAAATAACCAACTGAACAGATTACAAAATGAGAGATTTCAACAAATCTCAATACAACAATAAGATGGTACAATGAGTACACTCTTATACAAGAGGTGAGTTTACAAAGTAGAAAGTGATCACCACACAACTGATGTCCATATCCTCGAATATGCTTCGCACCCGCAGTCACGATCCAAGAGGTAACTGGAATCTGCTGCAACCATAGGATCATATGCAAGAAAATATAAGGAAGATAGAGCACGGTTTCCTCCCAACCACGTGAAACCCGAAGGTCCACTCCCTCCATGCTAGGAGATATTTGACACGTCCACAAACAAAGTAGACAAAACATTACATTTACATGGTTTACAAATTCACATAACGACATTACGATTACAAATTCAAACAGATACAATTCAAGTAACAAATCTCATCAAAATAGAAAACTGAACACAAGAATACACCATCATGGTATAGAATAAGAGTGTCATCACATCGTCGAGATAGGTTACCCTGGTGAACCTTCCTAGACTACCGGCCCTCTCTCCAAGAGTTACCCTGGTAGTCTCTACCGATTCCTGGCCCCTATGCAGACTAATGTGGAGTCGACACATCTTTCAAGAAGACAAGATGGTGACTTGCCATTCCAGGCCTTCTCAGCCTTTTCTCAACCTAAACGAGCGTTAAGAAGTAGGTGAGGCAAACATTATCTGATTTAGTATTTACAACTACCCAACCCCTAATACATTAGTTGAGTTTTCACTTGGATTATCACACCTACGATAGGTTACCCAGACAATCACTTCCGGATTTCGGCCCCTACCGCAAGCCACTCTTCTATAACATGACTCAACATAAAATCAATCTAGGGGTAGCTATCAAGCACAAAAATTAAAGCCAAAATGTTTATGTCCTTCACTAGAGACAAATCACAATCTCTAGGATGTCACTTCAAAAGACCACAAAATAATACAAAGCTATACCCCCACATAAGATAACTGTAATAAGAACACCATCATAGAAATGTAATAATCTTACCAATACAATTTCCATTTTTAAAACTTTTGATGAAAATAAAATAACATCATCAATATTACATTATATACACACACCTAATAGTTACAATTTACCAAACTTCAAGAGTTAAGAATCCACAATAAACAAGCTATAGATATTAATTGATCACAGACTAATTTAAGAAAACACTTCAATAACATTATCGAATTATAGATATTATAAATCTTTTAAAGAATTAAGATAAATCATAATAAAATTACATATATATTCTCCCTTATTAATTACGATACATCATATAGTACGTGAGGAAAATATAAAACCATAATACTAGGATATCAATTACTTGGACAACAATATAACTCATAATAACATTAAAGCAATCTCTATGAAACAAAAATTCTTAATATCAACTATAGAGATTATTCTATTTCTAATACTTTAAAGATAAAACATTTATTAACATTATAAAATAAAAATAATGTTAATTCTTTATCTACATAAATTTGTTCCCTTAAAAAGAAATTTATAAACAATTTATAAACTTAACATTTTATATATATATATATAAAAATATATATTCCACCTTTTTAATACATTGACTTATAATACAAGATTATACTTAACTAAAGTACACTTGTCTACACTTATCTGCACTAGTGTATAAATAATATCTATAATCTTAATTAACATTTCTTTACTATTCATGGAACCGAACTTATCTAATGTTTATTATTAAGAAGGAATCTATCTGGCAGTTATCTATTCAAGAAAATGCCCTGAACTATACTTGCAAAGAGAGGGTTGACAAAAGTCGAGATAATAACTCCCGAACTCTTAACATAACTAGAGTGCAAACAAGGATGCCATGCATACAGTGCATGAGACAAATTGCAGGGAAGAGTTTAAAAAATCTAATATCGAAAGAATACTATGAGAAGTGTCCCATATGCATATATTAATAGTTATGCACAAAAAGACGTGAATGAACCATTAATGGATGCCTAAGAGACAATTGGATATAACGACATCCCTATAGATTCGTTGCAGAGACATACACGCCTCTGAATAGTTAAAACTCCAGTGTGGTGCGAATGGACAGGAGTTAATGTAATTCATCAAAGATCAAAGAGAATATATTATGTTCAAGTTTAAGACAAACATAAATCACTCCTTACTAAATGAAATATGCACTAGGATGTAAGGAGTAAATCAAAAGTTAATAAGAAAAAAGAAAATATAATCAAAGTTCAACGAGAACAGGTGAAATAGGATTTTTAACTGCAGTCCATCATTCCATTAAGATTAAACAGAGGTTCATACAATGCTAAAACCGCGCACACACAAAGGCTTGGGTATAGACAGTAGGAAAAGAAGAATCAAATAAATACTTTCTCCCAACAGATAGATCAAACTCTATTCTAGAATATCCAGACAACAAAGTGGTTGTGCGCAAATAAAAGTATATTTAAATATGTACAGGTGTAGACTTGGAAATAAGAACTGGTTTCAAACACACAGCTGAATTTAGTTTTAAAAGATAGTAAATATGAACTTTACCACATAAGGGAATAATAAATTTAGGATACAAATTACATGCATCTTTACGGTGGACTTCAGTGGCAGTAAAGGATTTATTTAACATAACCTGAATCTATTAACATATTCCATATACTAGCAAAGAGTATCAAACAGAAAGAATAAGCGTAGCAGGGAACAATGCGTGATTGGTTCATTACCCTGGAGATCACTATTCTTAACTTTAATGTACATATATAATAATTTTTAACAGAATTTTTCCATAACAAGGGATGGCCCTATATGGAGTTTCCTAATCCCAAGGACAAAGACAGTGCTGGAATATCTTATAGGTAAGTCATCATTCAGCTAACTGGCGCTGGTGGAGAAGGATATGTCATGCATACAATAATCTGAACCAAAACTTTTAAATAAAACGACATACAAAATTCTTGGCTGGGGCAACGCCTATTAATATGTATATATTCATTCTATTCGGTAATGATTTAATCAAATGTCATATATACTCAGGAGAAAACTACTGTTATCATGAAAAGAAAAAAAATCTCAGAACTTCCAAGCATTTTCACACAGGTTGCTAGCCATCATCCAATCAAACTAAGCACGCGAATAATTGAGGATGGATTAGGAATGGTCGATCTTGATTTCCACTATAGAAAGCACCATTTCATAGAAAAAAATTCAAACAGAAAAATACCTGGAAAATTGTTAGCTGTCCTGTACCGAATTCTATGTCTTCTCTTTACGTATGTATCCCTTAAATCTGGTAGTCTGGCAGTTGAAGCTCCTTAATACAACATTATATTACCTAGTGGATTCACCTTTCAGGTATGCTCAAACTCTTTTATGCTCTCCCTGTAAAGTTGTTTCTCTCTTTTTATGTATATTTCAGGCTTGCACTTCCCACGAAGCCTTTTGCATGATTATCCAGCTCTTTTCTTTTTGTGCAGAGTCTGCCTCAGGGAAAATCTCGTCCTCCTTTCTCTGTACAGAATCGTGCAATCTCCTCTTGGCAGGTTGGAGCTGGTAACCATACATAAAACAAGGGGTCATGATTTACTTTGCATGCCTCGGTGTCAACTTCACTTGCTATCGCTGAGCACTATGAGTTCCAAGTAGGACGGCAGTTAGGGTTCAACAGAAACCCACGATTTCACTGCTCCTTTAATCACTCGTCCATCTCCAGGTTGACAAATTCATTATTACTGTTAATTTAAATAAAAACAGATTCCACAGGCACAACAACAACTGGCCCATAAAATAGTTGACTAAAGTAATTACGCCATACATTGGAAGCACCTCAAATTCCCTAAAGCAATAAAAAAAATTTCCCCTAATATGGTCGACCAGTTAGTTGATATTTTCCCCCCCAATACCGAATTACCAGTTCCAATAATTATCTCCATACCGATTTTTCCTCCCACATGCTGTTAGATATTCATTGCTTATCCAACACTCCTATGCATAATATCTAGCATGACATCAATGCACTAATTTTCTTCTCTTTTTATTTTTATTTTCAAAAACAAACTTGTTTTAACAATAACTACGGTCTTCACATATTCACAAAATTATGTGTAATTAAAATTTACAACCTAAGTTTTTCGTAATAGAAGTAATTTACTCATTACATATATCCTTCAATTCATTATTTTAAACAAATACATAATTAAATGCTCGTCCACATCAATTTCATTTTTTTTATATGCAATCCACGAACTAATTTACTCGCATAAGATAGATTGCATATTTGATCAAATTTCTCTTTTAATACACAATAATAAACAGATATACACCTATTTAACTCATAGAAATAATTTAATATTTACAAAAGAACATTACCAATTAAATAATTCAAAACTTATTAAATATTTGTATACATGATCAAACAATTAAACACTAAATTTACATACATAATTCACAACCAAGACGGTACGAATGAACATGATGAAACACAACCAATAAGAACGATAAAGATGAATACGATGACGATGATGACGACGGCGGCGATAAAACGAAGACGACAACGACAACACAGGAAAAACAAAGATACTCATTCGCAAAGAATGATGGTTAACACAGACCTGTCAAAATCTCTGGTCAACATAATAAGATTGGATCCGGGTACACTTAGACCTGACAAGCAGGTGGAGCTGTTACCTGGTACCTGTGTTTGCAGGAAAACATGAAGGTTAAAACATGTATATATATAAACTCATGTTAGAAAACACACTGTGAATAAGAATTGCAGCGTGGCAGGATACTCACGAATGAGTAATGCCACACTGTCTTCTTCACCGACACAAACGAACAAAATCAATAATATACAATCATATCAACATGATAACATAAGCAATAATCATAAACAATTAAACCATATCATGAATGAATATATCATAGTATCATTGAACCAACATAACCAAATAACCAGGATGTCAATGTATCATCCTCAAAATCAAAACAACATAATATCAAAGTAATCTAAAGCATCTATCAAGCATAATCAACTAAACAGTATGTCTAAGCTGGAGGGACACTACAGTTGATGGACATATCACAGGATTTAAAACACATGATTTTCATAATTTTATGAAGGTATTATATATCATCATTTAACATTTACTTGTAACATTGATTAAGTACTAAATATATTTTGATATTTTGTTGTGTAAGAAAAAATTACTAATGACCTTTTCATAAATGTGTTTGATAGCATATCATGCCATTAGCAATTAGGGGGGATTCCTATCTTACAGTTGACTTAAGGAATGCCATAAGTCGATTGTCAACATTTACAAAGTATGTGGCTATATGAAATGTTCATGTGTGAGTGACATAGAGATATTATATTGCATTTCAATTTTTGACTAAAGGTTCATACTAATTTACTATTCTTAGATTAGGTGGGTGACCTCCAAGGAGATCCACGAATGTGAAGTGCCAAAATGGAAGAAAGAAATTGCAGAAATTGTATTTGTATTTGAGAAGGAGCTCCCTATAAGTTTCATGGACCTACAAGTCCATTTATTTATACACCTAGTTGATGAAATTGAATTGGTGTGTGTCGTACCAATGAGGTGGATGTTTTTCTTTGAGAGGTATATGAAAACTCTAAAAAGATATGTCTGACAAAAGGCACATCCAGAGGGTTGCATGGTTGAAGGGTATGTATTGAATGAAGCATTTTTCTTCTTGTGTGAATTCCTTGGTAAGGATTTTGAATATGGACCACGCTTCTGGGATGAAGAATGAGCATTAGATATTATTGATAGATAAAAACCACAATCCAATGGTGTTCAAGTAGAAATTAGTAAGTTCATGATCAGTGTGGTTGTTTTTCTTGCAATCATTAATTTACTCGTAATTTATTTGTCAAATTAACAACATGACATTTGGAGTTTGAAATAAACATGTTGACATGTAATAGGTGTAGATGAAAGTGCTATACTCAACAAGTTCATTCTGTACCACATGGAATTTATGAACAAATGGATTGATTTGTATGATAAAAAGAGAGAATAAGTGTTAGAAGCAAGGAGTCAGTTTAAGCAATTGAACCCAAGGAATACTCCACTTCCCACTGATCTGCTTGGGAAATGGGGAAAATATTGCACACTAGAATGGGTTACTGAACAAATTCAAAATCAAATAGAAGATGCAGGTATAGATTCAAACATAATAGAAGATGAAGTCAACATGTCTAGAGGATGTGAAAGAAAGGACAGTTGGAATTTTACAAAATGTTGTTTCCTTACAATTTTGACACTATTAACTATTTTAATATTCGTCATTATATTTGTTTTCACTGAAATAAATGGTCTTTCACAAGCGAGGAAATATCCAACAATGTGGGCATATGGTCGAAATTATCATGTAGAAAGTGTAGATGTAAAGAGACAATCCTTTGATTGTGGCATCATGGTTGACTTCAAGCAATCCAGTTGATCAAGATCAAAAGATAAGAATATAATTGAAGGGAATCTACAATATGTTGGTAAAATACAAGAAATTATTGAGTTGGATTACCGCTCTTTTAAATGTTGTATTTTTAAGTGTAGATGGTATGAAGCATTTGAGAGGACACGAAGACATGATACCCATAGTGGATTATTTTCTATAGATTCCTCATGGTTCCTACTAGAGGATAAGGAGCCTTATGTTCTACCAATTCATTGTGAGCAAGTATTTCTTTAACTCAAACAAGAAGTGGTAGTGATCATTAATCTATTAGTTCATAGTTTATTGCCAATATATACATGTGTTTATTAATCAATAAAATTGTTATAACATACGTCTAATATATGTATGTCTCATGTGCAGGTATTTTTCTATGAAAATATTTTGGACCCGAAATGGATATTTGTCATACATTATGATCCAAGATTAAGGCATGCATTTGACGATGCATTAGTGGATATTGAGCAAAACAATGATGGCCAGCAAAATGAGAGAGAGGGATTAGACAACATCAAAGAAATTGGCATCCATGATGATGTTGAAGATGGTTGTGTTCAGGCACAAGAAGACAACAATCCATAGTTCTAGATGATGTTATGGAAGACAACAATATGGATGGTATAGAAAATGATGATCCAAATACATCTGGTAACAATATAGATGGTCTATAGTCAAATTTCAATGATGATGAAGATGATGTAGGTCAAGATGAGGATGATGATAATATTAAATACTTGAAAGAACATATGAACATTGACAATGATACATTGGATGACATTGTAGGAGACAATAATGTTAATGACCAAGACTTCTGAATTTTCAGAATTATTTGCAATCCATGTTTAAAAAAGGATGATTCTTATGGCCTAAACTTTGAAATGCTTCAGTAATATTATTTGTGTCGATAAAAATTACCTATTGTAATATCATTAAATTGTTCAATCTTTGGTATGAATTGTTGGCAGAAAAAATTAGGATTACTTGGATGCTTCTTCCATTCATTTTTTATCAACTTATGTTTATGAAGACACAAAAGTTAATAAAATATTAATGAACGTAACTCACAATTATCTAAATAAGCAACTTTGTTAACTTTATTATTTTTAAATAGTTTCCATTTTTATGTTGAACATAATTTTGAACATGTAACTAAAAACATCCATAGTAAATGCTTTATTGTATTAGCATATTCATTCACAGAAGCATAGTATTGAGGCTCAATAACTAATATTCGTTCAAATATAAGAAGAAATAAGTATGGAAAACATAAGAGAAATACATAATGATAACACAGTCATGGAGAATCTCTAATAATAAGATGTTCTATTTCATTCATAAGCTCAAAAGTTACGTCAGCAAAGTTTTGGTACACCCTTCCACTCATACCTTTATTATTTTTTATCAAAGTTTATATAGAGATTACATAATATCAACCATAATCCCTAAGCCATTAACCATTAAACTACCTAACCCCTAAGCTCCAAATCCCTTATCTTTTGACCCTTAATCCCTTAAACCCTAACCCCTTGTTAGGTCTCAAAAGTGTAGGTTTTGAGCCTTAAGAGGGTGTCAGTCTCTTAGTACACTTTTGGCCCACGAACGAGGCAAACAAGATTGATCACCTACTTTTTAGGCTCTGCTAGACCTAGGCGAGTGTACCTAAGTGATAGGGAAAACTTAAGGGTTTGAGAATGATCTCCTGATTTAGGAAATCTACTCACAATGGCACATGGGGATGAAGTAGATGCAATATTTGATGACTAATACCTATTGAGAGTGTTTGAATAATCAATAATGAGAATTGAATTTATATAAAATGTTCTAAACTTGACCAATGCCTAATCTATTGGGTGAATGGAGTTGATGGGTGGATGATGGAAATGGAGATAGATGTGTATGATAGGTAGACCTAAAATTTGGCTTAACTCTAATTGTTGGGCACTTTGCAATGTTTACACCTTTTGCAAATGTGCAGGTTTGTTTGTTACAGTACTCTTCTTTAATGATCCCTGTGTTATTCCCTCAAATTACTGTGATGCTATGAAATGATTTTTAATTCTTAGTTTAAGGGAAACCAATCAGATTAATTTCCTTTAAAGGATTTTAATCCCCAAGGGAGCCAATTAAGATGAATTAACTGAAAGGATTTTAATTCCCTCTCACCAGAACCCAATCAAAATAATCACATAGTAACAACAAATGTGCCCTGATAAATCTTATGAATTTAAATAACTTGAAGAAACCACTTTGGAGACAACACAGTAACAGATAAACATGAAATTTAACACAACAATTGAACACCAAAATAGATTACCAATTATGAGCAATCTTCTCCATTATGTTGTTTCAAAATATATACATTTATAGCAGAAGTCTTTGATATGATATGGATGGGTGGAATGTGCAATCTATCTTCTTACTAATGCCTACTATAACGGAAATGGAAATGGAATATGATATGATGATCCTCTCAAAATTTTCCTTGGTTTCCTATTTATATAGGAAGCAACAAGATTTAGGCCTTTTACAAAAAGAGACGACCCTTCAAAACTACTTTTACTAACAACTAATTAATTTGCATAATTGAAGAAATAATAAGGCCTAAGACACTTTAGACGTATGTTTCCTTTAATCAACGTAGAAAGCCCATGATCATCGATCTGGAAAAGCTTTCCTCTCCATGATAGACGTCCAAATGCCCTCGCCTTAGTGACCTACTCATCTGAAGCCAAATACTTCTCTTCCCATTGATACACTGTAAAATCTAATGGCCACTGATATTCCTGGATCTTTGGTATGTTTGCAAGATGAGTCTTCCATCGACTATCTAGTAGTTCTTTTGTATCATTGACAAATTTTAGATATCCAACATTAAGAAAAATCAATCCATCCATGATCAAATTGAGCCTGTGAAGACTGGTGTCACTATCCCCCTAAACATGGGTTAAAAACTTATGAATAACCTGACCAAATTCCTTCTTCCATTCATCCAAGTCTTTTACTTGACCATCATCTTACAAAAATTTTGGTGTATACCATTGTTTTAAGGTATGGAATGAATCCATTCGTGCCACAATCCTCTTATCCTCCCCTTGTATATACTGAAATTCATCAACAATCATTTTTACTATTTTCTCAGTCAGTTTTAATCTTGTAGGAGCATCAGGACTCCTTTGTAGAACTCTGCATAACTTAGATAGAGTGTGGTGAATAGGTTGACACCTTTTGAACAGGGGGTCCAATACAAGCATATGTGCTTTTATTTGATTAATTGCTTGTTGAAGTGATTTATAACTATCTTGCACACTATCTACTTTATCAATAACCAACTTTATTCTATGCTCAAGAATATTTTCCATAACTTCACAAACTTTCCTTTTTACTTCATTCTGAGCCTCCTTCATTTCATGCACTTCCTTCTTGGGATCCTTTGCTTGCTCGGCTAGAATACTCTGTACAATATTTAATGGGGCACTAGGAGGATTATATAACACTATCTCCTTGCCTTGTGAAGTTCCTACTCCTTTTAACTATTCTTTCAATTTGACATTCTCCATAAACAGTTTATTAACTTCATCATTTAAGAACTTTTGTTCCCTTTCATACTCCTTTAATATGTCCTCCAATCCCTTAATAGTTGCACAAGTGAACATGATTGAGTGCATGGTTATTGTGGCTACCTCCAAAGGGGTGGTGTCTTGTATTGTTCTTACCATTTATGCCCCTTTCATTCCCTATATTACATCCAATAGTTTAGGCTTTTGTGTGTTTTTCTGCTTGATTCAAATGGCTAGGGTTTCAATTTTTGGGTTATACCCAGTTCCACTTACTCCTTCATTAGAGTCAAACTCTACAACTAACATTGGATCTTCTTGAGCCCGTACTTGATCAAACAAAAACATTTTCTTTAATTCCAACCCAGGAAAAATGAGCATGTTGCTCTTCAAAATCATATCTCTAGCCTTCTGAGGGCTAATGTCAATGTGGTCAACCCTTAATTCATTGAAGGTTTGTGCCACCATTTGATTCTTTTCTAGTTCTTTAATTCCCACTTCATCTAAATCCATTTTCTCTTAAATTTATTTTCTCTTCATCTTTGTACAAAAATCCCTAAACTTTGGAGTCTTGATGAACTCATCATCCTCTATAAACCTCCTGGGAGCAATTTCTCTCTCATCTTTATGTATCTTTGCACTTTTTTTTCTGCATCATCCATCCTTTCCTCATGCCTATGGGAGTTAGTCTCATGGATGGGTTGATCAACCTCAATATCACCCTTTAATGATTGTAATACAGTGGCCACCTCTTCAGTATCTCCCACCCCTTCACTCTCCTCATAAGGTACCAATGGCTCAGTGCTCTGTGTCTTTTGTCTCTTGGGAGGTAATTTCTTCATGGGAGACTCTAATGCTATGTCTGGGGTGTGCTCTGTAGTTATCTTACCACCATGTTCTTGAAGATACACTTCATTTTTACTATATAAATCCTCAAATTTATCAATTATCTGATTGATCCTCCTAATGGGGTCTTTTTCTTCAACGAAATAGCCAAGGAAACTTTTGTCATTTTGCTTCTTCTTTTCTTCAAGATTCATTATAACCTCCCATTTCTTCCGTCTGAGGGACACCTCTGGAAAAGTAAGGCAGTTTCTTATCACATCTTCCTCATAATTTACTTGGTGTGCCACTGTCATTTTGGTAAGAATATTATGCCTTACGTTATTCATATGATTTTCAGGGTCAAAGGCTCTTGCTTTTCCAGAACCCAACGCATATCTTATCTTCAAGTAATATTGCAACTCCTCTAGTGTATCTGAGCCTATTGTCCAATCTCCACATTTGGTTAAGTTTGGAAGAAATGTTCCCTTCTTTTGTTTGTGCATTACATCCTTTTCCATCCACATCATTTGCCACATAAATTCAAGAAATGCTAATCTGAGGGGCACAAACTTTGGCAGTATGTGTGGAGTAGTAGGGCATCCATAGATTCTTATTATTGTAACTTCTGGGAGAAAGAACCAATCACCAAAATTATGTGTGCGACCCTATTCTTGTCTCAGGGCCAAAGGTCTTAACAATTTTTGCATTTTGTTTGGCAATCTTGGCATTGAATAACCAAGAACTCCAAGGATTCTATGCACAAAGTCTTCATAGAATATAGCAAAGCTTGAATTCTTGCATCAAATATCCCAAATATAGCACCACTTCTGGATATTTGTGGGGTTCCTTTGCTCATCCACTCTAGACAAGTCCATTTGTTTAGTCCAATGGTCCCAATTATGGTATAGTATCAAATGGCACAGTAAGGAATAGTGTTTGAATGTAATCGGTGCTCTATCCTCTATGACTTGTGAAAATTCATCATCAAATGCTCTCTCAAGGTATGACACAAAGTAATACTCAATATTATTCTTAGGGTTTTGAATTCTCATGGCCATCATAATCAGGCTTATTGGCATTTTATCTTAAGCATCCACCCCTAGTACTTGGCACAGAGCTAGATATGTATTCACAAAATAATATTGAAAGTTTGTCACAGTGAATGGTTCAATAGTGGAAGTAGAAATGGGAATCATTTCATTACCAATGCCTCTTTCCATATATAGGGGTAGCTAATCACTTCTATAAGTTCTTCTTAACCTGGTATAATCTTCCTCACTCTTCTATAGGTTTATTTTGGTCAAAGCCTACTTGTTTAAGCCAAACCACTCAATGATAGAAACTCTGGTTACCTCTACCAATATTGAGCCATTTGGAAACCTTACTATCTTGGTTGCAAAGTGATAATGCTTGGTTATTAATCCGATAAACTCCACATCAATAAACACGTTCGAGACAATCAACTTTGCTAAATACAACATCCAAGGGTTTGACACTAGAATCTTCTCATTTCTCTTACTGTAAAAATACCAAAATAAGTCCCACCCGGATTTGGGAATGAGAGCATCCCTACAACCTTGTGCAGTGTCTACGAGAAATTTCTTATTTCCCTCCTTGGTTGATCTTGGAAGTATATCTAATATATAGACTGGTAGAGTGGTCTCTTCTTTACCTTAGGTTCTTCTTCCTTAATTTTGGCCTTACTTCCTTTTACTTCCGACTGTTTTCTTTTAGGAGGCATATTTCAAATTTTCCTACTATGACTTCAAATAATAGAGCTCTACCAAATACTACACCAATCAAGCTTCTTTAGAGGGTTATTCGTGCACTTACCTGAGTGCTCATCGTTCGTAGAGCTCCTTTTCTCGGCGTCCTCAACTCCATCCAAAAAAATGCATTTCAACTAAGCACAATCTTAAGCAAATTCACTTGCTTTTGAGGGCCCGATATTTAGTCATATCAATATTAATGCCAATTCTTCACCAGATAGTTTCCCAACAATCTCAAATCCTTGAAATTAATTTTGAAGCATGTGTCAAGGCAATTGGCATGATTTTTTGCATTTATTTCTATAAATTGTAATGATGCCATGATTACCATACTACTGCTATCTCTTATTATACTTGCTACGGTATGGCAGCATTTTTCCCTTCCCTTCTGTTGTTTACTGCACTACCACCTTGCTTAAGACCTCTTATTGCGGGGTTGCGATGTATACCGCTCTACCACAACCATATTATCCACCTCACGCAGTACTACGGTGTCCACTTTTCTTCCAATGCTTACCACTCTACCGCCTTTCTCAAGACTTCTTGTTGCGGGGTTGTGGTGTATATCGCTCTACCACATATGTTTCTCACCCTCCTAGAGGTATAGCAGTGTATGCTTTATCTTCTTGTTGTTTACCGCACTCCTTTGAATCACCTTATGCGGGATGGTGGTAGGTACCACATTGCCTTATAATTCTCCCCATAGGGTGGCGGTGAGTATTGCTTTACCACGTAAGCTATATAATCTCTTGGCAGTATGGTAGTAAAGGCTTATTTCTTAACTTAGAAGCCGCCATCCCGCATTGCCTTTATTTTGATGTTGTAGTACTGCGGTAAAGGCATTTTTTTCTTTTTTTATGATTATTCGGAGGAATAAATGGGTATATACAAAGGGAATGATGGTGGCAGTATGGATCTTGTCACACAAATTGTTGCATTTCATGTTAAATACAATGAAAAATCAAAGTTAATAGATCTTTTGATGCAAGTGAAATGTAGGTAAGCAATTGAAGGCCAGTGAATATTGGGGAAGGATTTTTTGTTCTAAAACCCCTAATCTCTTAACCCTTAATCCCTACTAGATTAGAACAATTAGGCGCTCAATTAGGTGCTAAATTAGGCACTAAAGTAGGCTCTAAAGTAGGTGCTAAATTAGGTGTTAAATTAGGCACTAATGTAGGTTCTAATTTAGGCGCTAATATGGGCACTAATTGGGGCGCTAATTTAGGTGCTAATTTAGGCACTAATTTGCACCTAATTTAGCGCTTGCTTGTTTTGATCAGCACAAAAATGCCAAAAATAGCGCCATCTTGATAAATAGTGCCAAATTTTTCAAAAAATTGGAGAAAAATACATTAAAATAGTGGGTGGAAGCAAAAAAGGGAGCTAATCAAGGGGATTTGTTGTAGTATATTTTTACTTTCGACATTTGGGGACAATGCAAAGCATTGGGGCATTTAGGTCTTCTTCCATGTTGACCCAATTTTTTATTTTCACTTTGTCTTCATATGTTCCTTCCTCATGATCTAAAATATTTGGGGGTATGATGACAATTAATACATAGTTGTATACAAATGTTGTTGATATGAATCATACTAACCTCGAATATTCAAATCCCCTTGTCTTTCTCTCTCTCATGTCTCTCTTATGATAGGACCACAAATAACTTGTGTTCCTTTGTGTAACATAGGGAAGGGCTGGGACTATCACATTCATACTAAAAATCTCTTATCTTATGATTCTTTTTGAAATATTTTTGCATTCAACTATCTTGTCCATCGTCTAGCATGGGGGAAACCAACTAGACTTTGTATTTATGGATGTCTATATTGTCTCCTTTCTATGGTTTTCCTACAACACAGTTTATAAAAGTCATAGGATGATTGGACTAGCATAAAAAAATATTTCTACACCTACGTATCAATGTCGTCTTATGTCTATATAATTTTTTATGTCTAAATTTCTACTTTTTTCCTAACATGTCTATCTACTGCTAACATATTTATGGTGATACAACTTAATCATTCTATGTAGGATTGACTTAGGTCTCTTCCCTAGGGGAAACTTTGCGTGGATAGAAGGGGTAAAATACTCTTTCCCTTTTTCCTTCAATTCAAATTTTCTCTTGAACACATATTCTCACTAAAGTGGGGGGGAAATGTAATGTCATAAATTGTATCTTATGTGATTTCACACTACACATGCCTTCCTCTTTATATAAAATAAGATCATTATGCTCTCCCTCAACTTAAAACCATTTCTCTCCATTTGGCATGCCCAATTCCTCAATATTTAAGTCTAATTTTCCCATGAACCAATACACACCACGAAGACACCTACGAGCCATGCTAGCATCCCACAAAAATCTATGACTAAGGTGGCCATTAAGATGTTACACCTACCAAATTCTAGTAGTGTAACGCCTCTTCCAACTTGAAACCTTATAGGGAATCACTTGGACAAGCTACTTAGACCAAAAAGTCCCTCTCTTTTATATTTTTGAAAGTAATTCTCCATTTTCCAATGCAAATTCTTCACTCTTCATTCATTCTAGAAGTGATTCATTCTTTCTCTCTTGAAGAAACACACATCTCTCTTCTCTTCTCATTCTCCATTGTTCTACAACATTTTCTTAAGCATACAAAACTTTCTCCATTTCTCTATACACACATATTGCAAAGAACTCTTCTACAACTTTCATAAAAAACTCCATTGTTGCAACATGAGCCAATCTTGCAAGGAATCCATTGTCATCTTGGAGGTTCTTGTTTCTCCTTTGTTGCACCAACAAGCCTCACTTTTGTGCTTGAATGGGGTAACTCTTCAAGAATCTTTATTGAGCATATTATCTCTATATTGGATTAACATATGGTTAACTTTATCATTTCACGTCTATTTTTATGATCTTGTCTAAGGTTGTCTGTGGAGGTGGAAACATCAATATGGGGGTTTGACTAAGGAAAAATCCTATATAGCCACCCAAAAATTTCTCTTTGGTCTTGTGTGTGTAGATGCAGGTGGAAGAACTATTTGAAGCAAGCTTGAACTTCATCAAAAGTTGTTAGTGATATCTAAAACCTCTCCTTGTCCTTTTCATCTCATTTTCATTCATTATCTTTATTTTTGTACCTTTAATTTTGTGCATTCATATTTCGTGTTCCCTTTCAAGCCTAGAAATTTGTGCACAGTACTTTGTGTACTTTTTTTATGCTTCTTGTTTTTTGTTTGTACAAGACACCAACACAATGTGCTTTCGTACTAAACAAAAAGCTTGTCAAGTTGTCCAAAAGATCTATGTACCCTACACTTTCAATTTCTAATGTTTGAAAGGTTTAAATAATTTATAAACTTTGTTAAATTTTGCATTCCTCCATTTCCAATTCACTTGAGCTATGTCAATTAAGGTAGTTGAGAGATAATTTTCTCCTCAAGATCTCGTTGTCTTGAGGATAGCAAATTCCCTCTAGAAAAATGTAATTATTGTGAGAAGTATAAGATGTTAGTCGTATTAGATATGCAATATGGATGTAGCAATTTACAACATGATTCTCTTGTAACTCATCAACAATATGTGATACATAAAGATGCTCAATAAATATGGATTAATGCATCAAAGAGAAAGATAAGATCTATTCTAGATCATATTTCAAAGATTGAAGATATTAATAGGGAAAGAGTAATCAATTCAATGAAAACAAGTTATTTTGTTTGTTAGAAGGATTTATCTTTAGCTAAATATGGGAAAATGTGTAAATTTCTCATGGATTTAAAATCTCCTAATATGCCAAAGTATCAAGACTACTCTGCATACACAAATCATAAGGGTGCACATGATATTTTTTTTTACATATCAAAATATCTTGAACAAATTCATATAGAAGAAATGTTGAAAAGTCCTTTTATTCACTAATGGTTGATGAAAGTACTAATTGAAGTTTAGAGAAGAACATTGTTGTTTATGCAAGATACTTAACTTCAGAGGGTCACGTGACACTTATTTTTATGTTTATGAAGATCATGAATGTGTCATATGGAAAAGGGGAAATTATATAGATACCATCAATCAATTGATAAATGATAGAGGGTTCCATTAACAAAACTAATAGTTGTCTCAACAGATGGGACTTCTACAATGGTTGTGCATGAAAATGGATTTGTTCCTATTTTAAAATAAAATATTCCAAATCTTATTTTGATGCATTGTATAGATTGTTGTAAATCGTTAGCGGCAATAAATGCTTTTGAAAGGATACTTGAGTTATTATTTGTTGAAAAAATAACAAATAAAGTGCATTCATGGGTCCAAAATTCACCAAAAAGAAATAATGATTTGAATGATCTACTTAGAATTGTGTAAATTTATGTTTTAAATGTTTTACAGATCCACACAATCATATGGTTATCCAGAGGATAAATCATAATAAGGCATGTGAATCTTATGCCAACTATCTTAACTTTGTGGTATAATGATAAGAAGTGTTTATCATTATATGAAAAGACAAGGATATATTCTATTCAATTTTTATTGCATATGCTTGTTGATGTTTTAGGTGAGATAAATAAATTGAATAAGATTTTTCAAGAAGAAAATGTAGACATCCCAGCTATTGATTTGTCTCTTGATGAAGCAATAGGAAATGTATATAGATGGTTTTTAACAAAATGCACATTTGTAGAAGGTACAACTTATCTTTCAAAATTCTTGATTGATTCTCAATTTGGATGTATTGAAGTCCAAGAAGAACATGTTGCCATTGATATACATGAATTAAAATGTATACGTATTCCAATTGAGGGATTTGAGTATCTTGATGTAGGGAAGCATACCATGAAAATTTGTGTTTAATGGACACAACAAATTTGTGAACATCTCGCAGAAGGCTATATTCAATCTCTCATCAATTATTTGAATGAAAAATATTTCTAGATCTTCCTCTTTCTAATGTAGCAAAACTCTTCAACCCTTCTTATTATCGATTAGATTGAAAAACTCGAGATAATATCTTAGAGCATTGTCTTGATAAGATTCTCCAAAATTTGCAACATACTACAAATAATTTCAATGAATTTGCATCCATATTTGATGTTAATGGTTGCAAAAGGGAATTAAACTCTTTTTTTGATTCATTTCATTTGAGTTGCGAAGGTTTCGAGATGAAAGATATATGGAAAGTCTTTCATGACACAACATATTGGCACAAAATATATTCTTGTATGATAAAGTTATGGCAAGTCATGCTTACTATTCTTGCAAGTATTGTTAATTGTTAAAAAGGAGTTTAAAAAAAAACATCATCAAAGATGTTAGAAATTCAAAGTTAGGTTTGGATATATATTGGATGCATTAATGAGATTATCTTTAAATGGACCTCAAGCAAATGATGTAAATTGGAATAAAGTGAAACAATGAAAAAGAGATCCCTAAGATCTGAAGGGAAGAAGCTATTGGATGTTGTGGTTGTGTTACTGATATGTGGTTTTCATTGATGTCAACACTATTAGCATTGTTGCATTAGAAGTTGATCGAGGATATTGAGAAAATTGTAATAAGAAGTGCTACAGGTTGTCAGTGGTGAAGTGAAGTTCTTTATGTCAGTGTGTTTAGTATGTTGTTGTCCTGAGGTTGTGGACTAAAGGGTTTCTTGTTGAGTATGTCTAGTTTATCCACGTCAAGTTTCAGAGATCCATGAAGAGTTGATCGAGTTATGGTGATTTTCATTCTGACAGTTTTTATGTCACTTCAGTTAGTGTTCCTAATTGAAGATTTTGTGATTTCAGTAAGTTTAGTTGTTGTGGATGCTTCTCTAGTGTTTCATGATGCTTGTGGATGTTTCTAGTTCGTTCTTTATCTTTGTGGCATGTCCACATTGATTGGTGTGCTCGTGATCCGATATTTTCTCTTGTGTGTTCATGTTTTTCGTGTTCTTGGCTGACAAGGCGTTGAAGCATGTTGTGGATCTTCGAGGAGAAATTAATTGAAGTTTTTTCATGTTGGAGATGTTGTTCTCGGTCTTCACTATGTTATGGTCGACCTTGGTTGATTCGCATGAATAATCTTTATTTGTTTTGGGTTGACTGTTTGTAATTATTTTATTATGTTTTGTGGCTAACTTATAGTGATGTAATTTCTTGTTGCAAATATATAAGAGCGATTGTTTGAAGTGCGGAAGAGGTGTGAATGTGAAGTGTATGAGTCTTGTGTGCAAATAAAGTTCAAATCATTCGAAGGCAGAGCAAAGAGTGAAGAAGAGTGAAGAAGTGTTCATGTGCTTAACCGGAACTGTAACCAGGCATTAGCAGATGCTATTTTCTCAATTCAAATCTGGATGGTTTTAATCTAAATCTTTCTATAAGATAGTGTGTCTTCCTTGGGCAGTCATCCTTGTTGTATTTGAGCAGTGAGCTCTAGGCAGTGTGCCTGAATGCATGTGCATTCCCCATTCATATTTCCTTATACTTTTAACAAGGTATACTCTTGTGGATTGACCTCCACCGTGGTTTTTCCCCTAACAGGGTTTCCACATAAAAATCTTGGTGTTATGTGTGCTTCTGATGTGTTGTTCATTTATGCTTTCATGATTAATGATCGGATCTGAAATTAAGGTTAATAAGTTGAATAATTTTATGATTCGGTAACAACTGATTCACCCCCCCTCTCAATTGTCTTCCCTTGAGTTGTCAACAATCGGTATCAGAGCTTGTGGTTCCTTGGAAGAATTTTAACAGCTTGAGGTGATCCAAGATGGAAACTTATAAGGACAGTCCTAGATTTGATGGAGCAAATTATTCTTTGTGGAAAGCTCAAATGGAGTGCCATGTAAGATGCATTGGTGAACCCTACTGGAGCATTACAAAAAATATATATGTTATTCCACAAAATGATCCTACTACTTCTGCTGAGATCAGGGATGTTGAATATAATATCAGGGCTATGGATGTGTTTTTGAGTGCTTTGACTGATACTAAGATGACAAATGTGATGGATCTGAAGACTGGTTATGAGATATGGAAGAAGTTGGAGACCTTGTATGAAGGTGATGAAAATGTGAAGATTGCTAAGCTACAAATTCTGAAAGGAAAAGTTGAAAAGTTGAAAATGGGTGATTATGAAAATATTACTACTTTCATGCAAAGAGTAATGAACTTGAGTGTGGTATCAGATGTGTTGGTGGAAAGATAGACGAATCAGAGATTGTTGCTAAAGTGCTTAGATCTTTGCCTGATTCTTACAAAGTCAAGGCTAGTGCTATTGAAGAACTCTGAAATGTGACAAATGTTACCAGAGATATGTTGATTGGTAAGCTTACTAATTTTGAGTTGAGTGAATTTGGTGATTCCATTCCTAAGGTTGAATCTACATTTAAGGCTACTAATTTTGGAAGAGATAGATCTAGATATGATCCAGGTGAAGGTTCATCAAGAAAGACATTCAAGTATGAGGATGAAATGAAACATTTGGATGAAGAAGAAATAGAGCTTGAAGAACTTGAAGCATTGATATTGAAAAGAGAAGCCAGAGGACAAGGTAAGTATAAGGGAAATTTTCCTATTAAATGTTTCTCTTGCAATAAGATAGTTCATTTTGCATCAAGGTGTCCTGAGAGAGTTTCCAAGCCAAGATTTAACAAGCCTAAATTCCAAAAGAAGTGTTACTATGTTGTTGATGAAGGTGTAACAGATGATGAATCTGACAGAGGAAATGCAAGTGAATATGAATTTTTGTTTATTGCTATCAAGGAAAATAATCCCGTGTCTACTAAATTTGCTAGTTGTACAAATGTGGAGAAAGCCCCAGCTACTCGAGTTGAAGAGAAAGATGAATGGGTAATTGACAGTGGTTGTTCTCATCATATGACAGGAGATAAAAGTAAGTTTGTGAATTTGGAGAAGTATGATGGTGGTGTTGTGAGATTTGGTGATAACACAACTGGTGTGATTTGTGGAAGAGGATGCATTTCTCTTGATGGTAAGCATAACATTGATGATGTCTTGTATGTTGAAGGTTTGAAGCATAATCTTTTAAGTGTTGATCAAATGGTTGATAAGGGATACAATCTTCAGTTCATGGATGGTAAGTGAAAAATATTGGGAAATTCTAGAAATGTGATTGCATCAGGTACACAAACAAAAGGTAATATCTTTCATCTGAATGCTACTAGTAAAATTTGTTTGATTGCTCAAGTTGATGAGAGTTGGTTATGGCATAGGAGAATGTGTCATGTCAACTTTGATAACATTGTTAAGATAAGTTCCACTAAAGTTGTGAGAGATCTTCCTAAGCTAATGAAACCTACTAATGCCATATGCAAAGAATGTTAGTTAGGAAAGAAAACAAGAATTCCATTTCGAAGTAAACAACAAAACTCAAATGGATTGTTGGAACTTGTGCATATTGATTTATGTGGTCCTGCTAGAACTAGAAGTTTACAAGGTTACAGATACTTCATGTTGCTTATTGATGATTATTCAAGGATGATGTGGCCTACTTTCTTAGGGGAGAAATTTGAAGCTTTGGAAAATTTCAAGATCTTTAAGGCTATGGTTGAGACAGAAACCGGTTTGAAGATTAAGTGTCTGAGATCAGATAGAGGTGGAGAATTCACTTCCGATGAGTTTGATTATTTTTGTGACGAGCATGGAATAAAGAGACATTTATCTGTGCTGCAGACCCCTCAATAGAATGGAGTTGTGGAAAGGAAGAACATAACAGTTCTAGATGCAGCTAGAACCATGATGTTGGAAGGAAATGTGCCGCATATATACTGGAGAGAAGTTGTGAGTACTGTTGTGTGCACACTTAACCGTGTACAAATCAAAGGCGATAGTGGTAAGAATCCTTTTGAACTATGGACTGGTCAAAAGCCTACTATTAGATATTTCAAAATCTTTGGAAGCAAGTGTTATATCAAAAGATATGAAGATATAGGAAAGTTTGATGCTAGGAGTGATGAAGGAATCTTTCTGGGTTACGCTACTAAATGTAAGGCCTACTGGTGTTACAACAAAAGATTGAAGAAAATGGTTGAAATTGAAAATGTTAAGGTTGATGAAGACATAACTGCACTATCCATAACCTGTGGATATGATTCTGATGATTAGAATGACAGTACAAGCAAAGGAAAGCAAGGTTAGACTGTAAGTCAATTTCAAATAATTCTGGTGAATCAAGAAAATCAAGAAGAAGGAGAAACTGATGGAAGAAAAGATGAGAGATCAGAAGAGCTTGAAGTTGAAGAACATTCTAAGAAGACTCTGAGGTATGTGAGATTGAAACATTCATAGAATTGGATCATAGGTGATAAGAACAAAGGTGTCCAAATTAGGAGAAAAATTGCAGAAGAGTATTGTTTTATTTCAAAGACTGAGCCTAACAATGTGAATGAAGCATGCAAAGATGAGCATTGGGTTGAAGAAATGAAAGAGGAATTGCAATAAATTGAGAAGAATGATACATGGATTCTTGTTCCCAGACCTAAGGATAAGAATGTAATTGGAACTAAATGGGTCTTTAGAAATAAACTGAATGAACAAGGTGAAGTGGTTAGAAACAAAGCAAGACTGGTTTGTAAGGGATATTCTCAAATGGAAGGTATTGATTTTGAAGAAACCTTTGCCCCTGTTGCTAGAATTGAAGTTGTGAGATTGTTTCTTGCTTATGTTGCTTATAAAGACTACAAGGTTTATCAAATGGATTTCAAGTCTACTTTTCTAAATGGCAAATTGGAAAAAGAGGTATATGTTGAGCAACCCGATGGATTTCAATTGACTGATCAGGAAGATATGGCGTGTCGATTGAAGAAAGCACTGTATGGTCTTAAGCAAGCCCCTAGAGCATGGTATGCCAGATTGGATAAGTACTTGGTGAAACTTGGATTTAACAAAGGTATTGCTGATAGTAATTTGTATTTCAAGAATGATGATAAAGATTTGATTGTGGAATTTTTTGTTGATGATATCATATTTGGAGGAGATGATAGCTTGTGCATGAAGTTTTCTAATGAGATGCAGAATAAATTTGAAATGTCAATGATTGGAGAGATGAAATTATTCTTGGGATTGCAAATTACTCAGTTAGATAAAGGGATTTTTATATCTCAGTTCAAGTATGTGAAGGAATTGCTGAAGAATTCGATATGGAAGACTCAAAGCCTGTTGGTACACCCATGGTGACCGGATGCAAGCTAACAACTAATGATGATTCTTTGAAGGAAAATCAGACACAATATAGATCAATGATTGGTGGATTGCTTTATTTGACTCAAACTAGGCCTGATATCATGAATGTTGTATGTATTGTTGCTAGATTTCAAGTTGATCCTAAAGAATCTCATGTGACTACTGTGAAGAGAATTTTCAAATACTTGAAAGGGGCAGTTGATTTTGGTCTATGGTATCCTAAAGATGATGATCTTACTTTGAGTGCCTTTACTGATGCTGATGGGGCAGGAGATGTGAATGATAGGAAAAGTACTAGTGGTGGAGCATTTTTCTTGGGAAAGAAGTTGATTTCATGGTTGAGTAAGAAGCAAAATGCTATTTCTTTATCTACTGCAGAGGCATAATACATTGTTATTGCTAACAATTGTACTCAAGTACTGTGGATGAAACAGATGCTAAAGGATATCAAAGTTGTGTATGATGAGCCTATTGTTATATTATGTGATAACTCAAGTGCTATTAACATTTCTAAGAATCCGATGCTACATTCAAAGACCAAGCATATATCTATCAAATTTCACTTTTTGAGAGAGAAGGTAAGTGAAAAGGAAGCCAAATTGGAGTATGTGCCTACTAAGGAACAGATTGCAGATATCTTTACAAATTCGTTGCCTAAGGATACTTTTGAGTATCTCAGAGGGAAGTTAGGGGTGATTACCCCTCCTAATCAGAACTAAGGATGCATTTCTTTGCATCAATCCATGCATTTCATGATCATATTTTGATCTAGATTTATGTTGTGGTGGCTACTACTCAAGGGGAGTAGTCAGATGTTCAAAAGTTTAGATATGTGGTTTAGAGCTTGTATTGAAGAGATCTTTGTCATTGATGTCAAAGGGGGAGAAGAGTAATGTGAAAAAAAAATTACTTATTATATGGGGAGAAGATCCTTTTGGGGAGGAGATCATGTGAGGAAAGAAAATTCAAAACTTAAAAGTGTAGTTGTGTTGATGGCATTTTTCACATCATGTGTTGTCATCAATGCCAAAGGGGAGATTGTTGCATGTTGTGGTTGTGTTACTGATATGTGGTTGTCATTGATGTCAACACTATTAGCATTGTTGCATTAGAAGTTGTATATTTCAAGGATATTGAGAAAATTGTAATAAGAAGTGCTACAGGTTGTCAATGGTGAAGTGAAGTTCTTTTTGTCAGTGTGTTCAGCATGTTGTTGTTATGAGGTTGTGGACTAAAGGGTTTCTTGTTGAGTATGTCTAGTTTATCCATGTCAAGTTTCAGAGATCCGCATGAAGAGTTGATCGAGTTATGGTGATTTTCATTCTGACAGATTTTTTGTTGCTTCAGTTAGTGTTCCTGATTGAAGATTTTTTGAATTCAGTAAGTTCAGTTGTTGTGGATGCTTCTCTGGTGTTTCATGATGCTTGTAGATGTTTCTAGTTCATTATCTATCTTTTTGGCATGTCTACATTGATCTTTGTGCTCGTGCTCTGATATTTTCTCTTGTGTGTTCATGTTTTTCATGTTCTCGACCGACAAGGTATTGAAGCGTGTTGTGGATCTTCTAGGAGAAATTAATTGAAGTGTTTTCATGTTGGAGATGTTGTTCTCAATCTTCACTATGTTATGGCTGACCTTGATTTGCATGAATAATCTTTTTTTTTTTTGGGCCGACTATTTGTAATTATTTTATTATCTTTTTGTGGTCGACTTATAGTAATGTAATTTCTTGTTGCAAATATATAAGAGTGATTGTTTGAAGTGTGGAAGAAGTGCAAATGTGAAGTGTATGAGTCTTGTGTGCGAATAAATTTTAGATCATTCGAAGGCAGAGCAAAGAGTGAAGAAGAGTGAAGAAGTGTTCATGTGCTTAACCGGAACTATAACCAGGCATTAGTAGATGCTATTTTCTCAGTTCAAATCTAGATGGTTTTAATCTGAATCTTTCTGTAAGACAGTGTGTCTTCCTTGGACAGTAATCCTTGTTGTATTTGAGCAGTGAGCTCTAGGCAGTGTGCCTGAATGCATGTGCATTCCCCATTCATATTTCCTTTTACTTTTAATAGGGTATAATCTTGTGGATTGACCTCCACTGTGGTTTTTCCCCTAACAGGGTTTCCACATAAAAATCTTGGTGTTATGTGTGCTTCTGATGTGTTGTTCATTTATGCTTTCATGATTAACGATCAGATTTGAAATTAAGGTTAATAAGTTGAATAATTTTATGATTTTATGACAACTAATTCACCCACCCCCCCCCCCTCTTAGTTGTCTTCCCTTGAGTTGCCAACAGAACCTAGGTTTGATTCCAACTTTTTTAGGGTTTCATTGAGATGGAGGTCAACAAGGTGTAGAGATTTACTTTGAACCATGGGGATGAGACAATTAGACCTAGATATCCATCTATTTGGGGGATTGGAATTGATTGGAATGGATTTTATTTTATTAACCTAATTAGACTATGTGCCCTAATATGAAAAATACAAGATCCGACAATTGATAAACTGAAACAGTGAATTGCAGGAAGATCTGGGAAGGGCAAGGGATTGTGTACCTGTCCTGGAAAGTTGGTGTTAGTCTAAATAGGAGGAAAAATATGCCTAAGGGTGCACAAGTCCTTGTAGGGGTTTCTTGCTCTATTTTTGCAGTCCTCTAATGACAGATCTGAGACCTCTATTTCTGCTTGCAGAATTGTCAAAACACTATCAGATAATTTTGTAGGTGAGTTTTCCTGAGTTGAAAATGTGTAGGGTTTCAATTGTAACAATGAATTATTTGTCTTCAAGATTCCTTCAATGCTCTTCAAACTTGAAACCTACACATTCAAAGAGAAGGAAAGGATTGTGCCATTTAGGGGCTTGTCTCAATCAAAACCCGTGTTAGTGTTTCCACTTCCACAATGGCAATGTCAATGATAAATGGATAAATTATAGGAAGGAATGATGAAATCACAAAGTGCTACAACTCACCACCCTTCAATGGCTTCCTTGAAGGATTGAAATCATACACATCACCTCAAGGTCTTGGATCTTGCTTGCTTGATCGCTTGAAATTTCTTGTTGACCTACAACAAGGGTTAGCCTTCACAAACAATGATAACACGAACACATAAACTCACAAAGGATTTGACATGATGTTTGGATCTTGAATTGCTGCAATAAATCACTAAAAAAAATCTCTTGACTTGATCTTGAATTCTCTTGACAATAAACTTTTTCTCATAAATTCTCCTTAATGCTTGTTAATCCTTGTTAGATTTCAAATGATGCAATAACTAGGTATTTATATGCAATTATGCTAATTTCTTAAAAATTAAATACTAAAAGTCAACATTTGCAATTTGAATTTTGAATGTTGAGATGCCAACATTGACATATTCAAAATTGGTCCCCGACAAAGTAGGAGGACTCATACACCCAAGAGCGTATGGGTCCTCGCCCTATTTTCCAAGACATAAAATGTCGAGGGAAAAATATTAACTGGATGCATTTGTTCAATGATTGCAATTTATTGAAAAAATGGTACAAATGGGCCTTGGGATGCATAATTTAGGAAATTAGGAGTCTTAATTAGGTCGAATAATTAAAGGGGGGAAAAATATAAAGTGAAATTGTCTTGAGGTTGACAATTTACAATGGTACATGAAGTATATTAGATACAAAAGAATGCAAATTCAAGAAGAGTTATTGACCTTTGATATCATTTGTTTATGCTTATTTTATGTTTAATGCATCATTAATTTTTGTAACTCAAATTAAAAATAATAAAAGAAAATAGTTATTTTCTTTGGGAAGCTAATTTTGAGGTCAAATATAAGAAAATTATATATTGAAGGTTTATAATAGACTATTATATTTTTTTATTGTTTATTGGCATTTTTAGAAATTATGATTCCTATTAAAAAATACTTAGTTTTTTATTGGGGGTAAAACAGGTTTTGATGGGGCCCCGAAACCCATTACATATCGGTTTTGAAGGGATCTATAACCCTATCCAAGCAAAGCAAGCTACCAAAACAAGATAAACCACAAATCAATAGCAACAAAAAATCATAGAAACAAGACTACACAAGTTGCATCAGAAAAGAAAACAAGGGACCGAGATCCCTTGGCAACCAAGAAGAAGTCGGGACCTGGAACCCTTAGTTAAACAGAGAAACCGCCTGCATCAGCTAGGCATCAGTGAACCAGTCACTTAGAGAAGAAACCCCTGAGCCAAGAAAAATAGTCAACTTAATGATGTAAAACACCATCAATCCCCTAAACAATAACATGAGCAAATCCCCAATCCCTACCTCAATAGGGGAATTAGAGAGCACAATAGAGAACTGAAGGCCATCAACTTTCTTGTAGCAACACCCCACCAACGCCAACCCCACCTCCACCTCAATAGGAGGGAGCTCCCCTCTATAGAAGAAGAAGATATGAGATCCCCAACCTCCAAAGCCTTCACTCTTCTGCCCACACAAGCACCACCTCAATAGGGATAAAAAATACTTAGATAATTTAAATGATACATAATAATATTCTAAAATTAATAATTAAATTATTTGCATTACTTTATTAAAGATGAAAAATTATACTTTTTTCATATTTAATATGTATGATTTATAAATTCAATAAAAATATTTTAATATAGAAGATTTTATATATAAAAAATCATAAATTATTTTTTTTTGATAGTTTATATTTTTCTTAAAACGTCAAATGAAATGAATTTAAATGACCAAACCGTCATACAATTTTCATATGATAGTCAAATTCTAGGCCTAGTTGGAGATAATGTTTATCAATTGAATATTTATAAAATGTATTTTTTTTTAAATTGTTGTGCAATAGATAATATTTATCTATTGGAAACTTCCATCTTTTTCTATATTTTTCACATTAGAGGCTTTTATTAGCCATTCTAGGATATTCTAGATAATTGTATGAAATCTATAAATACAACAACAATTATACTACTATACAAGTAACATGAAATCAACAATTTATTATGTAATTTGATTTATGGAAATATCAATGCATTCAAATGTTTTTATTTGTTGCACTCTTTTGTCCTTTCTATTTCAAATTATTTATTTGTTCAATATGGTATCAAAGACCTCTAAAATTTTCGGTAGTGATGTGTGGGTTTTGTAGTGTGGACTGTGAACTATGCAAATTGTGATGCAATTTTTTTTGTGGCAAAGGAAGTGAGAAATATTGCAACAGAGAAAACAATGTGTATTAAAAATTGGTGAGAGATTTTTGTTTAAAAAATTTTGCATTAAGGAATTTGAAGATTACTTTTAATTTCATTATCATCATAAAAAAGAGGGAATTTACTATAATGGGTTACATTTGTATTCCCTCACCTACAATTAAATTAAAAACTATTATGATTGGGTATCTTATATGGAGATTAATCTAACGCTTCGAAATTGCTATAAAATTGTTAATGATAGTGAACAAAGACCAACAAACCTTGGAAAAGATCAAGAAGATTTGGATAAGAGAGATAAAGGCAACACCATTGATCAAGTTTACACTTTATGAGGAAGGTTTTTTAGAAGTTTGCAATGAGAGAAGTGGAGTCAAAGTATGGGGGATTTTGAAGAGTACATGTGAAAATTTGAGTGATGTATGGATCCTAACTCTCGCCACATAATTGTACAATATGAAATTATCAAATCACAAGAACTAGTCCCTCATCTTAAAAAAAGAAAAGAAAAGAAAAATGAACTTGTTTCTCTTGGAAAGGATATAGATGATTAATTTTTGTGCAAATAATATTACAAAGTCTTCCAAGATCCTATCAACTATTTATATGAGCACTAGATACTGATGATAAATTAAAAAATATAAAATATGAAGAGTTATATGCTAAGCTAATGCAAGAAGAAAAATGTCAATTCAAGGAGGGGGTCATTTAGTGACAAGTCTCAAGTGTTCAGAATGAAGGGGAAACACAACTACAAAAAGACACAACAAAATAAAACAAGAGAGAAATTGGAAGTATGAAATCAGATACACTCCAATGATCATAATAAAAGTAAATGGAAATGTAATTTTTGTGGTAAGCCAGATCACAAAGCAAATGAATGCTATAAGAGGAATAGAGATACAAAAAGGAAGACAAATAAGTTTACAAAAGGTTTTAATTCTAAAAGTAATTCTTTGTGTATTGCACTTAAACAATAGTTCTTATAAGGATGACTAGGTTATTGGTTTTGGTGTTACACAACACGTCTCACAATAAGGAATAATTTGAATCATTAAGAAACGATAATACTATAAAGAAAATATATTTAGGAAATCATATTGCTTTAAGTTAAAGGAATGGGAAATGTTCAAGTTGATAATGGTGTGTTTAGAAATGTGAAGCTAGTTTTAGAATTCAAAATAAATATTCAAGTTCAATATATCAAGTTGCAAACCAAGGGTATAAGATAGAGTTCTACAATGACAAATATTTAAACAAGGATGTGAATAATAACTATAAAGTGACTGCAATTGGTAAAATGTAGAATAGTATTATAAATTTCAAGAATTTACTTCTAAATGTTGAAAGGAGCATATGTGTGCTATTGCTAAATATGATTATACAAGTAGGTTATGGCATGAGCATATGTGACATGTCAACTATCAAAGTATCAAGCTTATGGAAAAAGTACATATGGTACATGGACTTCCAAAAATCTCACCAAAACACAAGGTATGCGAAGAATGTGCAATGGGAAAGTAGCATGTGGAAAGTTTCCCACAAGGTAAATCATGGAGAGAAAAAACTCATTTACATTTGGTTCTAGTGATGTAATGGGCACTTCTAGAACACCATCACTTTCAGGATCAATGCGTGTTCTCACTTTTATAGATCACTGTACGAGAAGAATTTGGGTATATTTTCTACAATAGATGGATGAAGTGTTTGATAAGTTTAAAGAATTTAAAGTTTTGATTGAAAATCAAAGTGGAAGATATCTAAAGATAATAAGGAAAAAAAGAGGATAAGCTTTGTTAGAATTTTGTAATAAGTAAGGGATCAACTATTTCCTACTAACCCCAACAAAGCCGAGTTGCAAAAACAAAGGATAGAACTATGATAGAAATGTCTAGACACATGTTACACTTTAGAAATATAGAAGCTAAATTTTAGGCTAAAGTAATTCATGTTGAAGTATAAATTTTGAATAGAACACCTACTAATGAATTTATGAACATAACACCAAAAGAGGAATGGAACAATAGAAAGCCTATAGTGTCTCATTCCCAAGTCTTTGGATTTTCCTATGCCCAAATTCTTAATGGAAAAAAGAACAAGATAGATATAAAGAGTGAGAGGTACATAATGATTGGGTATAATGAGGAATCAAAAGGATATAGGTTATATAATCTTAAAACAAGTGACATACATATCAAACAAAATGTATGGTTTGATGAAGGTATTGAAACTGATCATTCTACATCATTTTTCTTTCCAACTTTGATTGAAGAAGATAAATCTACTTATACTAATTATTCAAATAGAGTTGTTGTCACCTTCTATAGGAGGAGAAGGAATGAAGTTGAAGTATCAAGTAAAAGTGATGATGAAGACACAAGGAAGACTAGAAGCATTCAAGAAATCTACCAAGAAGGCCCTAAGAATATTTTTGCTCTATGCTCTTATGGCTAGGGTGATGCGAGTTGACACTCCAAATACATATGAGGAAGTAGAAGGAAAAGATGAATGGGAAGCAACTATGCAAGATGAGTACAACTCTTTGATGAAAAATGGAACTTGGAATTCACAACTCTTCTAAAAGGAAAAAATGTTGCCAGTTGCAAGTGGACCTACAAAACACACATTAGATGAAACTATTGAAAAACACAAAGCAAGGCTAGTGGCTAGAGGTTTCTCACAAACAAAAGGTATTAACTATATTGAAACCTTTGCTCCAATTGCTAAAATGAATAAAATTCTACAATAATTGTTTTAGTTACAAAGTTTGATTGGAATATTTCTCAAATGGATGTAAGACGTGCATTTCTACATGATGATTTAAAATAAGAAATTTGCATGCAACAACTACCAAGATTTGTTAAAATTGAGGAAGAGCATCCAATGTGTAGATTAAGAAAATCACTATATGGTCTTAAACAAGATCCAAGGGTATGGTACACCAAAATAATAAGAGTATTTTATAGAAGCAAGATGTAAAAGAAGTAAAGTTGATCTAAATGTGTATGTAAAGAAAAGTGATGATAATTTTTTTATTATTATACTATATGTAGATGATTTAATCATTACAAGAGATTACACATAGTACATTGAAACAACCAAGGATCAACTCAAACAAGCCTTGAAATAACGGATCTTGAGTCAATGCACTATTTTTTGGGTATGCAAGTATGGTAAGAAGGTAGGATCATTCTTTCTCAAACCAAATGTACTCTTGATATATTAAGAAAATTTAATACATGAGTGATTGTAAACCATATGATACACCATGTGAAGTGGGATTAAAATTGAGTGCTAACTCTAGTCAAAAGAAGGTGGATGGAAAATTGTATATACAAATTGTTGGAAGTCTCTTGTATCTTAATATAACTAGATCAGATATTGCATATGCAGTTGGCATTGTGTCCCTAGTACATGGAAAATTCACATATTGAACATTGGAAAGTAGCTAAAAGAATACTAAATTACATTCAAGGTACTTATCAACTTGGAATTGAATACAAATATAGAGGATAGCCTACTGTAGTAGGGTATACAAATTTTTATTATGCATGTAACATTGAAGACAAAAAATCAACTTTAAGATATATATTTCATCTTGGCTTAGGACCAATTTCTTGGAGCAACAAGCAATCAACAATGTCACTATCATCCACAAAAGCTTAATATGTTGGTTCATCTAAGGCATCTCAATAAGCATTATGGCTTAGAAGACTACTTGAAGAACACAACAACCACAAGATTGTCCAATTATTATATTTTATGATAATCAAAGCACTATCAAGAAAAAAATCCTATATATCATGCTAGATACGAACATATAGAACTACAAATTATTACTTTGTTCATGACTTGATTTGAAAATCAAGTGGTGGAGCTCAAGTTTTATGGAACAAACGATCAAATTGCTAACATATTTACAAAAGCATTGCCTACAATGAAATTTTTCAAGCTTCGTGACTTGTTACATCTCAAGGAAGTTGTATAATATAATAATTGTTGTAAACATCTTCAAATAAACATTATGGGGGGTGTTGGAGATAATGTTTATCTTTTGAATATTTATAGAATGTATCTTAAAAAAATTACAGTGCAAGAGATTATATTTATCTATTGGAAACTTCCATCTATTTTTAGATTTTTCACATTGGAGGCTTTTATTAACCATTCTAGGATATGTTTTAATAATAGTATGAAATCTATAAATACAACAACAATTCTACCATTAAGCAAGTAACAAGAAATAAACAAGCTAATATGTAATTTGATTTCTGATAATATCAATATATTCAAGTGTTTTTTATTTGTTGCCCTCTTTTGTCTTTTCTAATTCAAATAATTTATTTAGTCAATATAGTTGTAAATGCTTTGGGCAACATATCTACAAAATATGGAAGCATAGACAAGATATGCAAATTGATTTGACAAATTTCTCAAAGAGATTTGACATTATGGGTTGCAACGATTGTTAGTTGAACACAAAGTGGGTTTGTTAGAAAAGTTTTATAAACTTTCAAGAAAATGGTTTTTGCAGAAAAACTATAAAGTTCACACAAATATAGCAAGATGCTAATGATGTTTCAATAACTTTGGTTGTTTATCTTCTCCCCATTGATTTGTATGCAATTGGCATGTGGTTAGTTTTGTATCTCCTTTGTGCATAGACAACTATTGTGCATGTACGTACTTCAAAAGAAAATAATGATAAAAATACCGAGTTTCAAAGTTACTACACAAGGGTTCCAAATGATAATGATAATGGTGGTTGCATTTGAGAAGGCATTAGGGAAGAAATTTCCTCTAAAATTTGTTGATCATTAACCTAAAGATTTTGAAACTCTAGAGAAGATTAGGAAGGAATTAAAGTGGGAAAGCATTGTGATAGGTCCATTGTGATAGGTCCAAATAATAGCTCATTTTATGTTTTTTTTATACATATTTTGAGATATTTTTAGATCATCTTTCTAGACAATGCTCCTACATTATACTATCATTTCATATCTATTATGCAAACTTAAGCCTGAAATATAATGATGGAATTATGGTTATAATATATTAGTATTGTATTCAATAAAATAAACCTTATTACCAACCCAAAAAATATATATATATTAGTATGGTATGGTTTATATGAAGATAGGAATGGAATGTTGATGGAATGCTATGTTTTGATTATGATAGCTATTCTTGTGTACATGTTTTGAAAAATTAACTTGTTTGCAACTAAAGAGGAACCATGGCACGCAACAATTGCGAGATGAACTCATAGCAAAAGGAACGCTGGACAACGAGGCAGGGGAGTTCCATATTAGACTGAACGTGATGATTGTTGATTAAAGGAACTTTATGAAGATTGAACATGTGTTATTATAACCAATTAATAAATGTTGAAGAAGAGATCTCCTTCACTTAAGGAATTTTGACAAATGGTTGTATGTTTACATGCAATTCTGTTATGACAGAGTTCTAGTCCTATTAGGATTCTTTTTTTTTAGTTATAGGTTGAATAAATCAGTCTTAACTCTACGCTCTAAATATTTAGGAGTGGAGTTAATGATTTTAGTTAAGTTATTGTTTTGAATAAAGATTCCCTCTAGCTTGTATATAGTTGTTGGTTAAATCTATAGGAAAGAGAGTTGGTTTTTCAGTTTTATGTTATCAGTTACTTTCAGTTTGAAGGCATGAATAATATTCAGAATGATTGAGTACAATCTACAAAAAGATATTTTGTAATCTTTCATGATGATATGCAATGAATGGAGTTAATTTTATGGGATATGCATAATCTGGTTAATTAGATTTGGGTTTAGTTAAAGTGGGAACAACTACTTGACCAGGCCACTCAAGGTATTGTTCCTCACTCTTCATTTTCAGTTATTTATTTATGTTTGTTTAATAGTTGTTATTAGTTTGTCATCACTTCACAAATCATTTGCAAGCTAATTAGAATCTCATCTCTTTCTTATTGTTAATAAATGCTTATGAATATGTATGTAATGGTTAACTAGTAGCACTTTGGAGGATACTTTAACTAAATCATTAGTTTTTTATCAATTTTTAACTGGTGCAGTAATGTTTTATCAGTAGCAGTTTAGTTACAGTCTAAACTGTAGGTACCCGTAGCCACTAGTTCCAATTATGTCTTTTATTGTTTTGCAATTATGTGAATTTCTAGCAAGTAGAATAACTTGAGTAGGATAACATTAAGGTAATTGTGAGTCTCTGAAGGCATATATTGTGCTGCATCATCATAAGTTTACCAACCCTAGGTTGACATTTAATGTAGTCTTGCAATGTTGAGTGGATTGTTCAGTCAGTTAAGCCTCTGAATTGTGTGTAGGTGTAGACTTGCAAAATTGACATCATGCATTCCTCATATTTAATTAAATCATATCCACCCATTAATTAAATAAATCAAGTTTATTTGATTAATCTCCTAAGGTTATCTCTTTAATTAAATAAATCATTTTATTTAATTATCTCCTAAAGTTTCTTCATTTAATTAAATCAAATGTATTTAATTAAATAGCTAATTATTTCCTCTCATTTGATTTAAAATCTAAATCAAATGTCATGTCAACTAATCTCTATCTAAAGTTAATTAAATCCTAATTAGCTTCTAACACTAATCCTCTTTTCTCTAGCTTTTGTTACTTGCACAATAAATCATTTACTTTGATTTATTAATTCTTCTAATTTCCCTCAACATGGCATAAGACAAGAATATTCCTTCAAATTTGAAATCCCTCCAAGTGGACTTTGTCCTTCCAACAAGACATTAATTCCTTCTTACATGTCCTTGTGCATTGAGCCAAGTGGCATTTAAGTCATTCATTTTTCCCTCTTACATGTCATTTCACTATTTTCAAATTCCACCTACATCTTTGGCCCATTCACATCTTGACAAGTGGCATTTTTCCATTGGTTGAAAGTTAGTCCGACATTGCTTCATTTTGGGCACTTCTCCACCTTGTCTTTCTATAAATTAGAGGTTTCTCTCCTCATTTGATCATCCACAATTTGAGCAAACCTATTATACTCAATTTCATCTTCAAACATCATCATTTTCATCTATTTTATCAAAGTCTTAGCTAGGTTATGCAAGTTTTTCATCATGGAGAACATTTGAATTTTCAACAAAGTGGATCACTCTTCATCACTCATCAACATTGCATCATTGGAGTTGGGAAAGGGCCAATTTTCACATCAAATTGGCACCAATTCCCCCATGGGATCAAGAGTTTGCATGCTTAATTAGGATTTCATTGCTTTTTTTATGGTCATTTTATTTCCTAGTTTGAGCATTGCTAATGGATTTCATGGGGAATCTTGATTCTTACTTGCATTTTGATCTAACTATGTGTTTGTTTATTGTGTTTTGTAGGTATTAGGATTGGGGTTCTACACTAGGTATCACCAAGTTTACAACACATTAGCTTAGACTCTACACATTGCATGGAAGATCTATTTATTTAGCACTTGACCATTGGAATACTGACTACCCTAATATATGACCTCAACATGTCATGGTCTACTATTGCTACAATTATGACCCTTGTAGTCTTTGATTTCACAAATGCTCATCTCTCCCTTGAGAAGGTTTCTTATTCTCTTTTAGTATTCTTCTCAAGTATGTTTATCATAGTAGATGGATTCAACGAGACTAACTTATTAGGTGCACTATAAGATGTTGAGACTCATAAATGAATTGATAACATGCTTGGGTTAATGACTATGTTGGTGACCATACACATCATTTTTTTTTGCAATTAAGGTTAGAAAATGGATTTTGTTTCCAAAGAAGAGACAAAATAGAACCAAATAAAGTCTAATTTTAATTATTATTTTTCAAGAATCAATTATAAATCAATTACAGATTGAACAACTATATGTTCTCTTTTTTGTAAGAGGATGGAATTATGGGCTAAAAAACTTTTGGGTTCTTTCACATTGTACAACAACAAAAGAGTTTGTGGAGCTCTTCATTTTGGATTAAATAAAAGATAGTATGGCTAACCTATGAACTAGTATGTTGTATTTTATGTTGCATTCTCTTCATATGTCAAATTAACAATCTTTCTTTTGAATATTTTCTATCATGTGGTGAATACATATGTTTCTCCTTAATATATGTATTATGCAACTTGGACGATAATATAGGTTGTTTTCTTATCTACAAGTCATGAAACCTTATATAGATGCATTTTTCTTATGTCAAACTACATTCCATTTATAAAACCCCAATTGCATCCTTTTCACTTTGATAATGTTTTTCGAGGAATAAACATGTGTATTTATTCCTCTTCTTTTCTACAAATTTTTGTTACATCTCAATTTTAATTTGTCTGCCTTTCCTACATTCCGATCAAAAGCATACCCCTAAAAATCCCAAATTTTATCAAACAAAGGAGCTGCCCCTCTCAAACGTAGAGGAAGATCGTTGATCTAATAATGATGTCTCCAATTGTTAGAACATTTGTTGTTGCCCGTTTGGCAAGTCTAAAGCTATTTGTAGTTAAATATAGCAACGAAAAAATTTGTTTACCAATAGTTCCTTGAAAGATTGAGATTAAGAGAACTACATATGACTTCAATTTTGTTTGGAAGTAGATATACAGGCAATCTTTGGGTGAAGGATACCCTTGGACCCAAGTCAGTAGGAGGGTTTAGGGAATAATTTCAAGCTTTGCATTGTTCCTAAGCATGATCATCCCTCCCTCTTCAATGGGTTGCATCTAAAAGTTGGAATTTGTATAAAATGGCTAGAAACTCAACCTTTCAATTAATGTTCCCTCACTATATAGGTCTAAGCTAATAAAAAGGCAACCCATCATCATCAAGCATATCTATTCAAAGATTTTGTGGGTTTAGCTTTCCAAAATCTACTCCAATCTTGGATGAACTTTTATAGTCTCTATCATCATGGTTTGTCTTGATGTGAATGAGTGAGAATGCCTTTAAAATTATTTTTAAGTAAAATAGTCAATGTTTGTGTGTTGAACATTATGGGCTTGTGTCTTGGATCAATAACAAGAGGGTATATGTTAGTCTCAAGGCTTCATAAGGCCTAAACTTCCAAAAAGTAAAGGCATGATAAGCTTGCCTGTGACTTGGCTATGAGTGAGTTAGGAAAGCCTACTAACTTGCATATAATGATGATGTTGAATTAAGCCATTATGATTTGATGATGTGAACAACTCTTATTATGTATTGATGGTTTTCTTCTCTAATTATATACCTATATCTATGTTAAGTTTAAGATGAAATTCCTTACAACTACCTTTGCTTATTATTGGAATTAATGGTATGTTGTTTTGTCTTAAATATGTTTAGTGGATAATTGTGATTAGTACTATGCAAAAATGTTACGTACTCAAATGTATGATATTGTTTAATATTACTAATATGAATTTAATTTATGTCTAACAAATAATGTGTTTCCAAATGATAATAGAATGAAGTGGATGACCTTTCAGACTACTTTATGAGTTTGTATTTATGTATGTGTCTAGTTAAGGCCAACTCACATGCGTTCAATGTGTTACTTTTGTCATGGATTTTGACTCCAAGAACAAAAGACCATTGTATAGTTGAATGGATCCCTTTAGGGTAATATAATTAGATTAACTAGCCTTGGGTGTAAACCCTTCAAACAATATGTTTCACATCAATGTTTTGGTACTTTCAAAATGTCACAATATTGAACCAAGATCAATATAGAAGTTGACTTCTTGCAATCACAATTAGGGTGGAGAAGGGGACTCTAAGAGGGCATAGGTAGAGGATAATTGTTCTCTTAGTGTAACTTGTCCCACTCATCTTGAGGTGATCACTAAAATTGCAAAACAAGCTATGACCCACTTTTAGATAAGCCTATCATTGCTCCAACAGGATAGGAGTGAAGGAGCATGCGTTGTCAAAGAAGTATTCAACTATATCATAAGGCTAGCAAGCTTTCACCAATAGCATGCAAGTGATAATGTCAAAAACTACCCGATTTCATAGGGTTAGCTAACTTTCACCAATAGCATGTAAGTGATAGATGTCAAAAGCTACCCGATTTCATAAGGTTAGCCAACTTTCACCAATGGTATGTAGGCGATAAATGCTAAGAGCTACATGTCTTAGGAGTTCAATATTGGCATCAGTGTATCAAAAGAAATATGTGTGCTTCCAATGTTGTGTTTCCCTACAGTCCAATTCCTCATAGTTCTAATTGTTAATTTGGTCTAGGTGATTGATAATAGACACTAATCTTAGGTGAGGTAAAACCATATGGCATCCTTATCATATTTATACAATTATAAGACGAATCAAAGGCTTAATGGGCTATGGAAATCTTATTAATGGCCTTATGTGGTGTATATTGTTATACTTGTGACCTTGTCAACAATAACAACAAATAGTATAGGATGCCTGCTTGGCAGCATAGCTGGCAATGATCTACAAGATATGATGGAACCCATAGTGCATTATGAGATACACCAACATTCTTCTTTTCGCCTTGGATGTACTTAAAGGTTTATGCATTAGTGAACTCAATAAAGGGGAAGATCCTAGCAATAACATTGCCACCACTTCCCTTTTTGCCATTTCTATTGAACCCCCAAGAATTAGGTCTAGATCTAGAAAATTGTCATGTTATGTGAGTTTATCTTATTTAGTGCAAGATTGTACATTTGTGGTGTAGGTCTACCACCCTTATTATGGTTGAATAAGGTTATTAAACTAGCTCCTCTAATTGAGAATAAATTGCTTGATCAATCAAGAGAATATTAAAGGACTAAAAAAAATAGGTAGTAACCAACGGTAGTTATTACATTATAATCCAAAAATTAGTGCTCAATTGTTGATAGCTTCATTTGGTCTATAGACAAAACCCCAAGATGGCCATACCAATATGGTCTAAGAAGATTTCTTATTGTTGTTCCACCATAATTTCATTTTCTCGTAGGATCCCCCCAATTTCAGGCTTGTTGGCTTTATTCTGTATAGCACCATTATTGGGGTCTAGTTGATTTTTTCCATCTAGACAATAATTCCATTTTACATTTGCTTTCACTGTCTTTCTTCAAGTTCAGAGCTAATGTTGCTTCAATTTGAATTATGCCTTACAACGAAATACACTTTCCTGCAAAGATCCTCTAGTTTCATTATGAGATATCGTATGGACACCTGGCAAAACACTGTGATGTACGATTGTCAACAGAATGGTTGAGAGGTTTCAGGAGTGCTGTTCTCAAAGTACTGTTAATATTTAGGGTTGTTTTTCTATCAATAATAACAGTTAGAGTTGCACGAGTTTTGGAGGAAAAAGGGAACAAATGTAAACTGGCCAATATGGTCGCTGGCTTAGAACTCTGGACAGTTGGATTGGAATAGGAATTCCTTGCTGGCGCATTGACTGGGCTATATATAGGAACACATTTGGGCTTGAATGAACAGTGGCGTTCATAATATGTAAATGTTTACTTTTCCAAATAAGATGGATATTCGCTACGTTTTCTGTTTGGCGTTAAAGGTTAATTATTTACTGCATGCTCTGTTGTGCGCTGCTGTGATGGATTCTTATCAAGAGTGAGTTATGACTTGCAGATTTGAGAATAGAGATTAATCTGCATTTGTTAGAGTGCTGGGTTTTTCTTTGGCTGACTTTTGTTTGGTAACGCATATCTTGACCATATTTCCCTTCTATTCTGTCGTGTTCGTTGCTCTACCTACAACAGGTTTATTTTAACTGGCAGCAACAGAGATTGTCTGCATCACAATGTACAGAAAAGATCTTTTCAAAGGAAGGAATTGCATGTGGTATCCTTGGAAAAGAAGCTTTGTGAGCTTATTGTTCTTAACTACAATTTTGCATTTTTTTGATGCAAGAAACTCTCGAATGTTTCCTTCAAATGAAGATCACAACCAACTGCAACTTCACCGAAAATGCACCTAACACCTTGCTAGTTATGTCTTGTTGAAACACTACTTCTTTTTCATCAATTCTCTTTTGTACTACACTCTTCAATTCATTTGCACTTTGGGCTACTTCTTTTTCATCAATTCTCTTTTGTACTACACTCTTCAATTCATTTGCACTTTGATACCCAAACATTCTTCTAGCTTACTTCATGGTTTATCTAGACTTTTGTTTGTCTTTAAGCTCAAGTCTAGCTTCTGCTGGAAGAGACAAAATTAACATTTCAAATGCTCCTTTCTTTTCCACAATTTTATTTGTCTCCTTCCCTCATGTTGTATCTCATAAGTATTATCTCAACCATGAATTACTTTTCGGTGATGTTGCCAAGGCTACTTAATAGCTAATGACAAGCATCCATCGGCACCCATCACATGGCACTTTGCCCAGATAAGGACCCAGATAAGGACCAATTTTGAAAGCAACAAAACAAGATTTATCCGTAAGTACATAGTAATCCTTCTTCAACCAAGAAATCTTGTAAGGGTTAAGTTTAGGAATGCAAATTTGTTAACCATTTATGTGTCACTAGTTTGTTGGCAAATCTACCATCTATGATCGCCTTGCACACTTTGTCCTTATGCTTGCATTTTGTTCAAAATACGCTCTTCTTCCAAGAAATCTTGTAAGGATTAAGTTTAGGAATGCAAATTTGTTAACCATTTATGTGTCACTAGTTTGTTGGCAAATCTACCATCTATGATCACCTTACACACTTTGTCCTTATGCTTGCATTTTGTTCAAAATACGCTCTTCTTCTTCCAATCAGCTTCTGGGGTTTCTTTATTCCCAAACAATAAGGTTCTTCGCAACATCAAGTTCTCTCTTGTCTCTACTTCAACTTCTTCTATCAAAGGTTCTTCGTCAAGGAAACCATTGCCCTTTTGGCCCTTTGGGGCTCTAACAAAAATCTATGACCTTGCGGGCTTCATTACAAATAGAACACCTCAACGGCTTCCATCTCTAGAAGATTGTATTCTTCATCCCTACCTCAAAAGCCTCCCTTTCCTCTAAAAACAGCCTTCACATTCTTGCCTTCTTTGGCTTTTCACTCATGGCAGGTTCTGAGGAAACTTATTGTCCTCTATTATGGCTGCTATCATACCTTCTAGTCACCATCTTGCTTTTCCAATTCAATTTCCCCTCCGCCTTTAAGCATATTCATATGCCTCATCCAAAGTAGATATCTTCACCAAGGCAAGGTCATCATGAAGTTGAAACTTAAAGCCCTTGACATACCTAGCTACTGCTTGCCCTTCATTCTGTTACATATCAGCCTGAATTTGAAGCCTCATAAATTGCTCGGTATAAACTTGAATACTAACACACAGGCCTTCTCATGGCTTCCTCGGCCCATTCCCTTCATAAAAAAAAAACTTCTATCTAGCACACCAACCCTTAAAAACACAAAAACTGAACAAAAAAAAAACACATAATTGACTACTACAGCTGCCACCAACAGTAGCTAGAACCCAAAATTACAAAAACAGCTCAGCAAAAGGAAACGGATGGGTTGTTGGGGACCTGTCACAGAAGAGCAATTATATCAAAAATTAGGAACAGTGCCCGCTTTGGAAAAAGATTTTCAGAGATGAGAAGGGGATGTGTAGGGCTTTGCAAGATAAAATTGCAGCACTAAAATTCCTATTTACAACTAAACATATTTATTTACATATATATTTCAATATTCTTTCATGATTTATGCTTCCTAAAATTTTAACAATACTAAATTTTTTATGTTCTTAAAAATAAATCCTAGCAGAATTTAAAATCCATCAGATTCAACATAGAAGAATCTTTCAGTACTTGTTACCATTAGGTAACTAATCTTAGTTGTGATTTAATCCAAGGAGAGGAGTTGGAAGAATAGTTGTGTAAGATTTGAGGAACAGAATGCATGATAGTTGATAGAGTGAATTTGTTTCAGCTGCATGCCAATAAATAAAGCGGTTACATCAAACAGTCCGTTACACTGATTCAGATTTTAAATCTTACCATTTAAGTAGTTAAAAAACTTAGAACCGATTAATGTTTAGGCAGAGCATCCCTCGCCACATGCCAAAGTTGCAAAAACAGCTCACAATGGACAAACAAGCAGGTGTGAATCATGTAGGCAGTTGTCAACCACAGATTTTTTAAAAAGTGGAGGAAATTAAAACATTGAAAGCAGAACTTGAAATACCTAATAAAAAAAGGCAAAGAAACAGATACTAATACCTTTAGCAATAAAAACTTTAAGTTTTTAATAGCTTCAATGAAGTCATGAGATATTAGCATCTTCATTATTCTCCATTCCAAGAAGAGATCGTACCTTCCATACATTGAATATCTCAGTAATCATTATGTATGCTTTAAAACAAATCACCAGACTATGTTGCCAGTAAAATCAAATGAAGCTTCAACAACATAAACAACTTTTGGAATAAAAGCAAAAAACAGCATGGAATCAAATACCACAAACAAGCTATTATAGAGGACACAGTATGAAGTTCTAAGGTCATAGTTTTTTTAGCCTACATTTGGTGCAAACCATCCATTACAATTATCCTTGCAAGTAAGGATGCTCTCCTCAGGTACAAAATATCTTTAAAGTACATACATTGACCTTTGTCATTTTCGTCAGGTAGCCGAATTTCCATTCTTTCAATAAAGGACGTGCTATGAAGCAAGCAACTTATTACTGCAATTTCGTTGGAGTCAAACTCAAGTACTTCTATGCGTATTTTCTTAAGGTTAAGATGTGGAGAGGTGAGGCAAACAGGTATAGGATAACTTGCCAACTCCTGCTTTGCAGTGCCATGAACAAGTAACTATATCAAGGATTCCTTTCTCGCATTGTTTAAGACAAAGTCTTCCATATTTTATTTATATACATTCAAAATGCATGACCTTAAACTACCAACTTAAAAACTATTGAGCAAACACATAATTGACTACTACAGCCGCCACCAACAGCAGCTACAACACAAAATTACTAAACATAGCTCAACAAAAGGAAACAGACGGGTTGTGGAGGACCTGTCATAGAAGGCCAGTGACATCAGAATTTAGGAACAGTGGCTGCTTTGGAAAAAGATTTTCAGAGATGAGAAGAGAAGGTGTACGGCTTTGAAAGATAATATTGCAGCACTAAAATTCCTATTTACAACCAAACCAATTTATTTTACATATCTTGCAATTTTCTTTCATGATTTAGACTTCCTAAAATTTCAATAATGCTAAATTTTCTATGTTGTTAAAATCCTACCAGAGTTTGGAATCCAGCAGATTCACTACAGATGAATCTTTCAGTACTCGTTACCATTAGGTAACTAGTCTTAGCTGTGATTCAATTCAAGTAGATGAGATGGAAGAATAGTTGTGTAAGTTTTGAGGTACAAAATGCATGATAGTTGATAGAATGATTTTGGTTCAGCCGCATGTTGAAATTGTGATTGACACGTTCTGAATGTTGTGATTATTTTGTGAGAGTAATAATGGTGGAATTTCGATGCAAACACCTCCATTCCTGCAACTTAGCATCAATAAAACATATACTCTAACCTACACATCAACTCCACCAAACTCTATTTTTGAGATTCATGCTCAGGATAGTAATAGTAACAAATCAAGAGGCATAATTTAAAAGTGGAAGGAGACGTGTTTTTTTAATTCAGGATAAAATAATGCAACACTGTTTCTTTCATTCAGGATAAAATAATACAGCACTGTTTCTTTTATTCTGGATTAAGAAAAACAGATACAGAAATGATACCCAGCATTACAATCTTAGAGCAGCACAAGCAAAACAAACATTGCCGCACAGCACCATCAACAACTCTAGTATCTCTAACCGTCCAGTAACCACAACAACACCCTGCTAAAAAGGGAAAATTCACATAAATCAAAACCACAACAGCCCGATTCACACCAAATTTTAACCCAATTAAAAAGATGGGAAACTGACAAAAGAGTGGGGGGCCTGCCATAAAGAAGCGGTCACAAAAAATAAGGGATTAGAATTCACATTTTGTACCCAGATTTACTGTACTGAAATTTGTGCTTCACTATCATTACAAATGTTAATGTTTGCTTCAGATTTTTTTTTTTGTGGGAAGGGGTATGTGATAATTTTTAATTTTTATATCACGCCAATTTTTATGTGGATGAGATGATTAGTGTGCTTTAAAAGATATCACCAGACTATATTGCCAGTAAAAGCAAATGGAGCTTCAGCTAAACAACTTTTGGAATGAAAACAAAAATAGAGCATGGAATCAAATCACCAGTCTAGTACACTAATCCTTGCTAGTAAGGATGCTCTCCTCAGGTACAAAATGTCTTTAAAGAAGTCCATACATCGACCTTCATCATATTCGTCAGGTAGCCGAATTTCCATTGTTTCAAGAAAGGGCGTACTCTGGAGCAAGCAACTTATTACTGCAATCTCTTTGTAGTCAAACTCAAGTACTTCTACGCGTATTTTCTTAAGGTTAACATGTGGAGAGGCGAGGCAAACAGGTATAGGATCTCTCCCCAACTCCTGCTTTGCAGTGCCATGAATAAGTAACTTTACCAAGGGTTCCTTTCTCACAATGTTTAAAAAGAAGCATTTCATCTTTTATTTATAGACATTCAAAATGCGTGACCTTAAACTGTCAACTTAAAAACTATTGAGCTTCAGGTTAGGAATTTTGTATAAATACCTGTACAAACAAGCCCACAATATGCAGCCACTGAAGATTTGGAAGCCGGTGAAGCAGGTTCAGTAGAGGAACATCCATCTCTGCTTCCCTTTCAAAGGGATTACCCAGGTATATGACAAGTCCCTTCAAGGACTGGCAGTTGCCTAAAATGTCAAGAAATCTACTTGTTGAAACATCTACTGGAATGTCTCCTTTGTATTCCATGGACAATTCCCTCAGGGTACTTCCACAGTCCATTTCAAGTTGCCAGATGGCAGAAGAAAGCTCATAGAACCTTAGACCATTTACACTCAAATCCTCAAACATGAACCCCGACATCGTTTTAAGTTTGGGGCAGTTAACAGAGAGAGATTTTATCCGGCTCACATACAAATGTTCAATGGTGGGTGAATAGATTACTACATCACCTAGCCAATCATCTCTTATTATTTCAAGTTTTTGGAGAAGGGGGCAGAACGAAATGAAGGAGACTAAAGAATCTTCTGTCAATTGAACACCCTGGAGGTGACAAGTAATCAGGTGGGGGAATCCAACGAAATTAATTGGGATACTGGTGAGAACGTAGTCGCGCAGATCTAGTGTTATGAGACGCGAACATGAAAAGAGAGCAGGGGGTGGGGTTACTTTTAAAGCACGGTGGCGCTCATCGACACGCTCATCGTAAGGACCCGGCACGTAGTGGTCAAACAGAGTGAGGTGTTGAACATTACACGAAGATGCATATCTTACCCATCTGCACACATTTTCACGAGAGAAGCGCCGTTGGTTTTGATCGAACCCGGTGTTGTGGAGGTGAAAGGCCTCCAGATTATGTGAATGCAAAAGCAAGATGTTGGAAATTATATTCTCAACTTTTAACACGAGGAGTGGGTCGAGAGAAGGGCAATCAGGCCCCAAAACAAGATTCGGAGAGAAAGTAAGTTCAGGCATCTGAGTGTAGAGAAACCTCCACCTCTTGGAAAGAACAGAAGATTTGACAGCATCTTTTATTGGGATTTTTGATAGTATGAAAGAAAGAAGAGAATCAGGAAGTGTGTAGAATGCATCGTGGGCAGCCATGATTGTAACATAAGATGCAGAACAAGAGATTGATGAGATAATCTGTAAAAATACAAAACATCAGTGAAGTTGAGGACTCTCAAAGACAGACCATTGCGATTGATAGCATTATCTGACGGCGGGAATTTCCTCCGAAATGAAACATATTATATTGTCTCGCGAATTGTTTAAAAAAACCCTAGAAGGAATTACCTACGAAGTTTGTGGGGGAGGTAATATAAAGGGAAATAGGATATTCACATTAGTCTCGTACTAATTTAGTTAGAAATTTTGTTCCATTCCTATTTAACCATCTTGGATCTTAGACTATTTTAATAAATGAATTGGCAGTTTTTTTCTTGTATTGAATCAATGCAGAAAATTACATATAAAATAATAAATAGGCAGTCAACAAGTTGCCATACAAGTAAACACAAAACAAGTTGTCACTCAAGTAAACACAATTACAAACCATCAAAACTATTTCATAACAACAAGATATACCTCATACAACATAATACATTGTCTTAGATTTTGAATTCAACCATGCTTTGAAGTTGTTTGGAACATAAGAAATCATTTTCTTCCGAATTTAACCATGCTTTGAAGCTATTTGGAACATAAGGAATCATTTTATTTTGAATTTAACCATGCTTTGAAGCTATTTGGAACATAAGGAATCATTTTATTTTGAATTTACCATGTTTTGAAGCTATTTGGAACATAAGGAATCATTTTCATGTAGCTGCAATAACTGTAACTTTATCTTGTCCAAGTGATTGTTGATCTTTACATTTTTTTTAGGGATCCCTTACAATTGAGAGCACAAAAAGATAATTTGGAAGATGATATCAAAGTAAAACTTTAACAGTTCTCCTTCATGATGAACATTATATTGTGGAAAAATGCTAAACATCTACATTTCCATATGTTAAACAAAATAGTATGTCTCATAGAGTCAACCACACATTATTTTGAAGATCGAGGCTCAAAACAACAGTTTTCCAGTTTACAATATGCTCAAAGCTATCAGGGAGGAAATGAAAATCGTATTCCATTTTCTTTTAGGCCATGAACAATTCCAAAAAACATGTGTTTAGGCTTTCCCTTTGTTGGGATAATTGACATTTAATAGGTTGCACGACAATGAATTTCAATGTCACCAATAGATAGTTTGGAAAAGGAAAGGAAAGGTCCTTTTATAGTCCACGATACCAGACGATCTTTTTTTGGGTGTACAAATGCCTTAAAGTATAAGGGACTACCTTGTACTCCCAATATGCAGGAGGTTATTGATAGTTGAGATGGTTCTATATATATGTATATAATTAATGAGGCCTTCTTTAGGTAAAGGATTAAATAACCCTAGAGGGAAAAAAGGGTATGTTTTTAAAAAAAATGTCTTCTATTTATTTATTTTGATTTTGTTATTGGATGTAATATTTAAATATTTAATTCAATAAAAATTGTATTGTATATTAATTATATTTTTATTTTTATGAGTTTAATTTATGTAGTTTCTTTTTAGCACAATTTTATTCATTATTTCACTCTAGATTAAATCATGGGTGTGGTTATGTTTCTAAGATAGAATTGACACATGATTGTTGCTTTAGACTCAGTTTGTAAGCCTAAAAATAAATGTGGGTTGGGTCTAAGAAAGATTAGAGGGTTCAAACTTTTTGTAAATGCTAAATTATTTGAATATTGCTAAATAAAGAAAACGAGAGGATTGCTCATTTTAAAGAAGTATTGATAGATTCAAATGGTGATATGTTGACTTCTAATGATCTTCTCCAAGGATCTTATATTTGGAAAAGTATGAGTACTAGTAGATTTATTTTAATAAATGCACAAGATGGAATCTTGGGGAAGGAACAAAAATTATTTTTTGGGAAGATAAATGGATGTTATACTCCTCTTTAAAGGATGTTGAATTATTCACTCATTATATGTTGATTTATGCAAAACAACCTTTTTCAGGAAAAGTGATAGACTATATTGAAGATTTTAATGTATCTAGGGGACTTAACTAGTGCTTCTTTCAATAAGGTGTATGCTCTTTCTATATTAGAATTCCTATTGCATAAATATCACATCCCAAGGGCTTTCAAGAGTGATGAACTAGTCTAGGTAGCTAACTCCATAGGTGTTTTTTTTTTGTTGCTTCAGGGTTTATTATGATGGTTGATCAAGGCCCTTCTCCCTTTTGGGCTAAATTGTGTCAACCTCAATTGATTCCTAAAGTTAATATTTTTATGGTTGGAAAGGCAAAACAAAATCCTTGAAATTAACAATTTGGTCAAAGGGGATTTGCCTTACCCAATAGATGCTCCTTATGTGAAGAAGCAAAAGAAAACATTTCTCATTTATTGGTGAAATTTCCCTTCTTATAGGAATTTTGGAGCCTCCTACTCTCCTTGATCATAGTCAATTGATTTTTTTCTAAAGAGACTCAAGGGATGCTAGAACAATGGTGATCCCCTTTTAAAAATATATCCTTAAAACTTTTGTGGCACATTGCTTTGCCTCATGCTATTTGGGGGTTATTGATGGAGAAGAAAAACAAGATCTTCTTTGATATGAAGTCTCTAATGATCAGGGTCGTGAGTAAAAAAATTGTTTATCCATGAAGGAGAACTTTCTTACAATTGTTGAGGGAAAATTTTCTTCAATTCCTTAAATTGGGTATCTAAGGTTGACTTGGAGATTTATCAGTTTGGAATCTTGACTTTGATACTTCAATTCCCTTCAAGGATTTTAAATTCCAAATGCATAGCATTGTGTGGTCCCTCCCCTCCTAATTGACATAAAGTAAACTTCAATGGAGTCTCGAAAGGGAATCTCACCCTAATGGGTGGTGGAGAAGTGCTAAGAGATTATAAAGATAATTTGATTGTAACATTTGTAATTAAATTGAGAAATCAAACCAACCACTTTTTCATAGCTATAAGAGTTTATAATACCTTAAAAATGGCCCAAAAAAATTGGTATTTAATCCTTAATCATTGAAGGGGATTCAATGAACATAATAAATTGTTTAAAGAAGAGAAATCAATCTAGTTAGACAATTAAAGGATTGATAAATTTTTCTATTGATATTAAAAAATAATAAACGTTAACGTTGTCAATATTTTAAGAGAACCTAATAGAATAATTATTTTTTACAAATTACAGAGCCCACCATTATGATACCACTAATTGTGTGAAGAATGACATGTTCCCCTTGGAAGTCATTAAACTTAGTAGTGATGAGATTAGAAATTATTAATTTTCACTATCTAGTGGGATTGCGAGGATTTGGGCAATTGATCACATGATCTTAGTTATTATGGTTGATGTACTTCAAATCTCTCTTTAGCAACTTATATTTGTTCTTCGCATCAATGAGCTTTGGTAAAAAGTTACTAGTGTGATTTTGTGGGGTAGATGCATTGGTGGGATATTGTGGAGGAAATAAATTTTATAAGGGATTTTAAACAATGGGATGTGATATAAATTATGTTGTGCCTCTAAGTTGTAATACTGTGAATTAAAACCAAAGAGTTTGGAGTGTTTTAATGAATGTGGGTGTAAATCCATACTTAGAGAGACTAAATGGGCACAACACCATATTGACCATTGATTTTACAAAAGGGTTGGACGATAGGCATGTCATGATGCAAGGGATAGGCTTTGAAGTTATAGAGGAGTTGTTGGCTCAAGTTACATGGCTACATAAGGATCAAAACCTTAAACAATCTCATGAAAATAAATAGTAAATTGTTTTGACATAATGTAGAAATGAAATGAAACATCTTCAACATATACAAAGGACATATTACATCTGTAGACATCTAAAAATGCTTGAACATATCACACATTCACTAGCATTTCATTTTCATCATCTTCATCACTAATTCCTTATTTCTCATCATTTTCCTCACTTTCATCACTAACCTTGCATTTCTCGTCATTTTCATCATTTTGGTCACTTTTTGCCATTTTTCACCATTTTCCATCTAAATCACCTCATTTCCTCTATTAATTACATATTTCTCAATTATTTAATTAATTCATCACTTTTTACTAATTTTCCTCTATCCTACCTAATTAAATAATTTTCTCAATTATTTAATTAGAAAAAACTAATTTTCTTCTATCTCACATAATTAAATATGTTTTAATTATTTAATTTCTTCCTTCCACTAACCATTTGCACATGGAATATTAGGGTGTTGGCAAGAAGTTGAGTCCACTTTTTGGCCGAAAAGTGGAAGTGTTTTTCCTGATTTTCAGAATTTGACACATTTGACCTTAAAATTTGAAGCACTTAGAGATGGAATCTTCAAAAAAGTCACTATCATAAAATGTAGTACTCGGAGTCTAGTTTTCAAATATGTAATTTATTTCAATACTCAGATTGTACAAATTGAGTTCCAATAGGCGTTTCTAAAAACCACTGTTTAAAAGTCACTTTTTTTTACCATACCATGCACATGTATGACATCCATATTTTGACCTCAATTATCGTATTTTTCTAAATCCTTTTGGGAAAATATTTGTGACTCACTAAAGCTTGTTCTCGATATTTTTTTGTAATTTTTTATTGAATTTTTTTTTTGTTAATTTTTGATTAGGCATTTTTGTCATTTTGAAAAATCGTCGTGTACGACACACATAAGATGACCTAAACTTATCATTTTTTTATTTTTTTAAAAAATTGAAAAGAATTGTCTAAATTTTGTTCTCATGCAATCTGTTCGTCAAAATGTTATGTTGATCAAAAGTTATTAAAATATTAAAAAACCTTGATATTTAAAGTTTATGGACTAGTTTCATCATAAATTAATTGAAAAATAGAAAAAATAATCCAATTGTAAAAAAAAATACATATTTGGAATTTGCATTGTCTCATCTAAAATGGGTTTTAATTTCGTCAAAAAATTCTGCAAAAAAAGTCGTCAGCCATATGTCCAAACTCGGTATTTTTCTCTGACATTGTTAGGACCTTCAACTTGCAGGTCAAACCAGGTTGAAGGCCTAGGTTCGGATTCCCAATGCTTTTCCTGAACCAAAATACAAGGCAAAAACCCAACCACAAAGAAAATCCAAATTCATTTTTTTGGAAACGGGATCTTGTTTCCCAATATTAAATGACGTGACCATTGACAAGGAAATGGGATCTCGCTTTATAAATGAGATCTCGTTCCTTTGTCAATGGTCTCCACATTAAATATTGGGAACGGGATCCCATTTGTTAATAAATGAGATCTCGTTCTATAAATGGGATCTCGTTTGTTTTTAACTGTTTTATTTAAATTTACTGTAAAAAATTACTGTGAAGTCTGCAACTTCACATGTACGGTCGAGAGTAGTAAAATTGGGCTATTTTTCATCAACTATTGTCTTTACAGGTGGTGAACTTGCATTTTTGATTAATTTTTTCAAAGGAGGCATCATGTAAACCGTTTTTGAAGTGGAATTGTGTTAGTTTTGTACTTGTTTGGAGGAACAAAAGGTCTTCAACTTGCAATATGGATTGATTTTTTCAAAGGAGGCATGAAGAAAATAGTTTTTAAAGTGGAATTGTGCTATTTTTCTACTTGTTTTGAGGAACACAAGAGGAAGAATTTTGTCCTTATAGGTCTTCAACTTCCAATTTGGATTGAATTTTTTAAAGAATTTCACTATTGACATTCATTTGTGCTTGAGAATTTTATAATCATGGGAGATAAAGCTCGTAATAAGAGGAGGAAGACATTGAATCCTGAAGAAATTGAAGCAAAAAAAGAGGAGAGACAAAGACAAAGAGAAAGAAGAATGAGAATTAAATCAATGAATGATGGGGGAGCATCCAATTCCACAACTATTGAAGATGAAGCTAATTTGCAAGAATTCAATTTGGAGAAGAATATGATTATACAAGCAAGTCCTACTATGTCTTCAAATCCCTCTTTCAATGTTATGGAGAATGTTTCAATATGCACAAATCCAGGTACGTCTTCAAATCCACATGTTAGTGAAATGGTAAATTTGTATGTAGAAGTTTTACAAGATGATGGACTTAACGATGTTGAAATTGATAATATTCAAAGAGATGGAACTTTTATAGAATTTGTTGAAAATAAAAATGAGAATGATCCTTTTGTTGAAAATGAAAACAAAAACTGTTTTGTTGATGTAAATGAAAATGAAAACCGTTTTGTTGATGAAAATGAAGATGAAAATGTAAATCTTTTTGAAGTTGAAAATGAAAATGAAAATGAAGATGAAGATGAAAATCTAGAATGTGATGTTGAATTTAATGAAAATACTTTTTTTTAAAATTGAAAGTGGTGTTTTTGATAATCTTCTTGGTCAAATTTCTTGGAGGCAAATAAGAACACATGCAAATAGAATATACAACAAATTATTTTATCATAAAAAAGTTGCAATTCAATGTCAACTAATGATGCAATTGATGAGAATGCAAAAAATGAGGAAAATAATGAAAAGGTTAGGCTTTTTTGTTAAACCAAAAAGAAAAGATTAATCATTAAAACATGTTATGTCTACTGTTGCTAGTGCCATTCAATCTATTCGGAAAAATAGTCAATCTAAAGATAAAAATGCAGCAAGAAGAGCTATAACAACTACTATTGTTAATAAAGCAACTTTGAATAAAAGAATGGTAAGCAATATTAGTGAAGTTTTAAAAATACATTCTAAAACATTGCTAACAGTGGAAAAAAGAAGAGAAAGTATAGAAAATGATCCTATCAACCAATGTTGGAGTTTCAATGGTCGACCCCCGAGGTTTGATATGAAATTGAATGTTGAAATTAAATCTTTGATCGAAAAGTATTGGCATGATAATACTAGGGTTTCATCTAATGTTAGAGATGTTTTAAAATTAAGGGTGGGTTCCAAAGTTCGCGATCCTCACCCAAAACACCTATTAGATACAACATAAACTGAATTTTATAGAAAATTTTGTGGTGATTTAGTGTTACCTGGTAATATTAAAATAAGTCAAAGGTCTTTTGAAAAATGTAAACCATGGTATGTAAAAATTAATAAGCAACGAATATCTTGTTGTTGTAAAATGCATGTTCAATTTCGTTATTTTTATGATGTTTTTCGATATATACATTGTACCTTGCATACTAACATGATTATACAAGAATGTGGTATTAATATGCCACTTGAAGCAATAAGGGAGTTTATTTCAAGTTTGTTTTGTGAAAGATCTAATGGTAAATTGTTTTATTTAAGTTCTTGTATTTCTGGACAATGCATTGACTGTGGAAATCTTTCATTCTTAAGAATTTGTATGCATGAAAGTGTTGATAATGATTTTGGACAACAATTAGTAGATGTTAAAAGATTTAAGAATGTTCACTATTCATTAAAAGATGGAAAAATAGGAAAGCATTGTGATTTAGTTACAAAAAAAGTTAGTGTGCATGCATTCATGAGTGAATTTAAGAATAAGATTGTACCAAAATATGCCATGCACTCTCAACATGCTTGATGGCTTGATGACCAATTTCGCACATGTAGAAACACATTTCCAATTGGTACTATACTTTCAGTGGTTGATTTTGCAGAAAATTATACTCTAGCTTCGTAAGAGGAAATTCAATCACAGTATTATAATTCAATGCAAGTAGCTATGTTTGTCCATATTGTTTATAGACATGCAGATGATAGCACTGAGGATGATAGAAATTTTTTGAGGGAGTATCATTTTTATTTGAGTGACAACCAATTACACTCATCAAAGTTTTTTTAATATTGTTTCAGTATATTTAATATAAATTTAAGAGAAAAAGGAATCCAGATGAAAGAACACCTCATATGATCAGATAATTGTATGGGGTAGTTCAAGAATGCTCGAATGTTCTATTGGTTAAGTAGGGTTTACAAGGAACTTAATGTCCAGCATATATGGAGTTTTTTTGAAGCTAGGCATGGTAAAGGAGAACATGATGGAGCTGGTGTGTGTGTCAAAAGAATTCTTGCTAGAGAACAATTAAAATTCAAGGATGCAGTAAAATTTAAAGATGCACGTGGGATTGTGGATTGGTGTAATACAAGATTATTTGCACCTGGTTCGAGTGAGTACTCTACAGTTCATCAATTATTTTGGTTGGTTGAAGAAGAGAACATTGTACCTAGAGTTTACTATGAGACAATCAGTGGATCTACTAAATGGCATTCATTTAGGAGTTCAACAACAAGCACATGGACTATCTGGACAAGGGAGCTTGCATGTTTTTGCTAGTTTTGTATCTCAGGAGATTGGGAAGCATGTGAAAATACAAAATGGGTTGAACAGTAGGAGCAAAGATCGTTGACACCTACACAAGCACATGATGAATATGAAAGAACTATTGAAGAAAATGATCAAGTGTTTGCATTTGAAGACTATGATCGTGTTTTAGACCTTGTACAAGAAGGTGATTTAATTCAATTTATTTCACTTTATTAAGTTATTTTGTAATACTAAATTATTTATATGGATATGTGCAAGTTATTAAATCAATTTTTGTTTGCAAGACATGTGTATGTTGTTGTTGCACATGAGGGGAATGAAGAGCAAACAAAATATTGGTTGGCTCATTGTGTGGAGACTTAACATAAGTTAATAGCACCTCAAGAAGATGATGATGGCTATCATTATCCAATAGGTACAGTGATCCCCTTAAGACATCCCCTTGAGCAAATTTTGATAACAAGTTTTTGATCCCCTTAAGCAATTTTTTAGAACAAATATTTGATCCCCTTAAGAAAATTTTGAGAACTTATTTGATGATGGTTTTCATTTTTTCCAATAGGATCAGTGGTGGTTGTTGGCACTTGGCTACGAAAATACCTGGCAAGGAAGAATGGTCTACCTGCATTCGAAGATTATGAAACGCATAAAAAGATTATACATTATTCACATTTGGTGGTGGCAACAAATATAAAACTAGATCGGTATCATGGAAGACTTGCAAATAAAGTGATATGGACAATTTATATGGAAGAGCATGATACAATCATAGATGCATTGCAAAAAAGAGAGGATGTAGATGGTACAATGGAATAAGTAAATACAGGTAAATATAGTTTTAGTTTTATATTGTCCTTTTAAATAGATTAAATACATGTTTTGATATTGGTCAAGTGTGTTATTAGTTGAAATTGATTTAAATTTTCCTTTTATAGATCCTTAAGCCATAATCAGAAAAAGGATCTAGTCCATGCAAATTCAACCTAGACAACATGGAATACTTGGTAAAAATAGGTAATTATTAGTTAAATTATATTCAAATACATGTTTCTATTACATATTGATATTGATTGTACATTAATAGTTAAAATTGATTTATTATCCTTTTTTGTATCCTTAAGCCATCATTGCATTGATCTCATACTTTGAAACAATAAGGAGAGGATGCCTGGATTCAACCTACACACATGTGTGGAATAATTTTAAATGCATGTACTTGAGTTGTGTACATATAGATAGTTTTATATAAATTAAAATATGTATGTTTTAATGATTTCATTGATATTGCTTGTACCTTTTTTATATCAAGTGGTGTGAAGACCTACTACATTCTGGGCACGAGTTTGAGATGTTCTTGAGATGGCATATCTAAATTTTGTAAACATTGTTTTGAGATGACATATGTGTACATACATACTTGCATAATTAAACATTTTGTACAAATTACAAATACATGTACATACACAATTATGTACTCTATGTACCTCTATGTATCAAAAATCGATATTCTATATATTTTGTTTATTAAATGTGCATGTTTCCTACTTTGAAATTTTATATTTGATTGTATAATCACTAAATATCATGCATACATTATTGTTAAATCAATTATATCCTTAAGACGTTGTATTATGACCCCTTAAGACATTGTATTATGACCCCTTAAGACATCCCCTAAACCCTAAACCCTAAACCCTAAACCCCTTAAGACATTGTATTATGATCCCTTAAGACATCCCCTTAAGACATTGTATTATGACCCCTTAATACATCCCCTAAACCCTAAACCCTAAACTCTAAACCCCTTAAGACATTGTATTAAGACCCCTTACGACATCCCCTTAAGACGTATTATGACCCCTTAAGATATCCCCTTAAGACATTGTATTATGACCCCTTAAGACATCGTATTAGGACCCCTTAAGACATCCCCTTAAGATGTCATATTATGACCCCTTAATAAATCCCCTTAAGACATCATATTAGGACCCCTTAAGACATCCCCTTAAGACAACCTATAATTAGTGTTGGATGCTATTATTTATTTTGACAACTTATAAATTAGTATTCAATGCCATTATTTGTTTTGACAGCTTATAAATTAGTATTGGATGCCATTATTTGTTTTGAAAACTTATAAATTAGTGTTGGATGCCATTATTTGTTTTGACAGCTTTTTTTTTTATACACAAGGTAGGGTTTGTATTGATATTAATAAGAAATACATGCGTCTGCTAAGCAGGAGATAACAGTATGCCATTATTTGTTTTGAAAACTTATAAATTAGTGTTGGATGTCATTATTTGTTTTGACAGCTTTTTTTTTTATACGCAAGGTAGGATTTGTATTGATATTAATAAGAAATACATGTGTTTGCTAAGCTGCTAAGCAAGAGATAACAATCCTTCTTGGACTCTGAGCCTATCAGCTAACCTTTCCAACCCAGGGCAACTTTCAACCGTTACAAAATTTGTAGGCCCATTGCAAAGCTTCAAAAAGCTGTCTACTATGATCTTGGATGCAAAAAATTAAGAGTAGAGGCCGAGCCTCATCCGACCAAAACCAAATTTATAGTTCCACTACGCTAATACTAAAAAACCATCCAAAATTTTGATTAACCAAAAAATTTTAAACATCAAAACACTTAAAACACAGAGGTCGAGCCTCACAGAAAGCCATTTAATTCTGCAAACCAGGTGAAGTCGTTCACCCATTCCATCCCCTCCTCCATCACGAGCCTCAGCTTCCTTTTCAGGAATTCAACTGCCATGGCCGCTACCATTCTATGCCTCATCAGTTCTGGCCCCTTGATGTCTAAGATGAAGGGGAAGACTTTAACTGCATCGTCTGATTCCTAGAGGAGGTCAAGGTCTATAGGGCACGGTATTCCTTTGCCCTTGAAGGCTGCTTTTAGTGTTTTCTCTAAGCCCCCTAGCAAGTCACCTCGGAAAAGATGCTCCACCATTTCCTTTGCCTCCGCCTTCGGGGAATCCAGGTCCAGAATCACTGCTAGAAACTGAGAGGAGATGTGAGCGTTGTCTCTCGCATATTCCTTTCTTTCCAGATGTCCTTTGCCTAAAACCATTTTGACTGCTACCATTATCAAGGGGTCATCGTCGAGAAAAATTCGCTTTAGCCTTTGATCTGTAATCTCCCGAAAGGCTATTTGTCTCTCTGTTGCAACCAAGGAGGCTGGTGTATCAACATCGAAACTCTCCAGCCCCCCCATTGAAATGGAGATAATGAATTTTGACTTGCTCGACCTCACCATTTGCAGCTCTTTTGGCGACCGTTCCCTGTACAACGACAAAACACAAACCAAATTTCAAAAACCATACAGTAAGTATAACTTCATCAGATCATTTAAAAGCCCGTGAATTGTAAGGTTGAGCCTCCGTGCACGAATCTGAATAATGGAAAAATGAGCATTCGTCCTTTCCATAACATTAACCTACGGCCTTCAATCTTCAACCTTCATGCCGCTATCTCCTCAAGTGAAGTGAATTGCCACTCAGCCCAAAAGCTTACGCTTTCATAATTGTCGTGCCCTACGTGTTAAGCTATTTTTGCTTGGATTCCTGTGTCATTCATTCCCCCTGTCGATGCCGAGGATGCCCCTGATTTAATGAGCATCAAACTTTAATTTATTCCCTTCCTCCTCCCGCTGTCAATTTGGAGAGGGCTTGGAATGATGTGGAAATGCTACTAAGCAGTCACCTTGCATGCCCCATCCACCTCCTCATGTCCTCCCTCTTTGGTAGCTTGATAGGTGGCTATTTGAGGGACGGAGGGGGCCCACCCTGCCACCCACAAAAAATTACTCTGAATAACATTCTTTGAACCTGGGTCCAATTACTCTCTTATTAGACACAAGGTCAGCTTCCGTGTTTCCTTCTCTTAAAGTGTGATTGGTCATCACTTGTTTAAAATTTCTTAGCTACTCTAATGCAGCTTCCAGATACACCCCCAATTGCCAATTGTTGATCTGTCTTGTCCTTAGGGCATTTATGACCAACGTTGAATCTCCTTCGACTATCAGATTTTTGATTTCTAATTCCTTACCTAGTTTTAATCCAAGTAAAAGAGCTTGGAATTTAGCTGCATTATTCGTTCCTTCTGCTAGAGGCTGAGCTAATTTCCCCAAAGTTGAACCCATGCAAGTTCTTATTATGCAACCTGCTCTAGACGGGCCCGGGTTCCCTTTGGAGGCTCCATCAAAGTTCAGTTTGGCCCACCCCTACTCGGGGGGGATCCACTGTGTCTTGTTGCATTGTTCCGAGGAAGCCGCTTTTCCTTAGCAACCCAATGGGGGGGATTTGATTCCAAACCATTGTTTCATGATCCAAGCATCCCATTTGGTAAAATTGGATTTCTTTTGTTTGACCATCAACTGTGAATTGAAAAGTTCTACTATGCTTGCCTCTATCTTGCACTGAAGCCTTGGGATCGACATCTCTTTATCCTGAAAAAGATGATGATTTCTCTCCTTCCACACTTCCCAGATTAGGATTGAAGGACTCATCTTCCATAGATCTCCGAAGATGGAATTGTGATCATTGCTTGGCCAAGAGTTTAAGCAATCTTATAAGGTGTTGGGGAAAACAGTTGCCCAGTTTAGCTTTGTGCACAACCAACACCACATCTGATAAGTGAACTTACAATTAATGAGTAAGTGATCCACTGTTTCCTCAGCCTCCTGACATAGAGAACATCTGGTTGGACCATGATAACCTAATTTGGTAAACCTATCTCCTGTGAGGATTCTTCCCTGGGAAGTAGCCCATGTGAATATCCCTACCTTTGGAAGACAAACCTTGTTCCAACAATGATTTCAAGGAAACTCTGGCAATTTTTCAGTTGAGGATGTTAGTGTGTTGTAACCTATCTTGGCCGAGTAAATCCCATTTGATGCAGCATCCCAACATAAATGATCACTCCCCTGTCTGCCCCAGATCCTTCTTCTTGATAGTGCTTTTTCAAAGACTTCAATTTCCTAGCCTCCCAGCTCCAAACTTCTCACTGATTTCCACTTCATGTAGCCATCATCTATGACTTCCGCATAATCTATGTAATCCCTAACTTTCGAGCCCCAAATTTTTTTAGTCTTCTCCTTTACTCTTGAAAGTTCTAGGATGTCGGCTAATGTTGGATGTCCTTCCCAAGAATCTTCCCAAAACAAAGCCTCCTTTCCGTCCTTCACCTCCCACGTAAGGAAGTCTGTTATAAGATCTCTACAATTTTTGATGAAGTTCCAAACTCGGGACCTAGATGGAAGGGATTTTGCAAATAGAAAGCAATACGGATCTACTTCCAGATATTTTTCTCTAACGATCTTTACCCATTTAAGATCGGGGCAGGAGTGAATAGTCCAAGCTAATTTTTCCCCTAGAGCCTTGTTTTGGTGGAGAACATTTCTTAGACCTGTCTTGTCTTTCTCCCTCTTCTCGCAAACCTTTTTCCATTTTATGAGAGGAATTTTCTTTTGTTCAGAAGTGTCTTTCCAAAAGAAGTCCTTCATTACCTTGTTTAGTTCTTTGCTCACTCCAATAGAAAGCTGCAGGCAAAACATCATGTAGATGGGAAGTGCTGAGAGGACTGATTTCAACAAGGTTAGTCTCCCTGCTCAGGAAAGCCATCTATTTTTCCATGAGGATATTCAATCCTTACATTGTGTCACCATGGAGCTCCAGGCACTGTTACTTTTGGTACCTTTGTCCAATGGTAGTCCCAAAAATTTACATGGCAGTTGCCCCACCTTAAATCCTAGAATTTGCAATATTTGAAGCTCACTAGGAAGATTTGTGTTGAAGAAAAAGATCTCTGATTTGGCCTTGCTTACTTCTTGCCCTGAAGCCCTAAAATAATCTTCTAGCATTTTTTTGTATCTTTGTGCCTCCTTTGTCGAAGCTTCACCGAACAGCATTGTATCGTCCGTGAATTGCTGATGTGTGATGTTGGGTAGGCTGCTAGTTACTTGCAAGCCTTGAATCCATCCGGACCTCCTTGCATTTTCAATCGATCTCCCTAGTGCTTCAACCATTATTATAAACAGGAAGGGGGATAAAGGGTCCCCCTGTCTAAGTCCTATTGAAGCTGTGAAGTATCCCTCTGGAGAACCATTAACCAAAACTGAAAAGCATAGACTAGCCACCCATCCAAAAAGCCAATCCAACCATTCCTTTTGGAAACTGAAGGCTTCCATTACCTTGAAGAGGAATCTCCAATTCACTCTGTCGTATGCTTTTCTGATGTCTAATTTCAGCAGCATTGTTGGTTTATTCAGTTTTTGGATTGAGTGTATGACTTCTTGAGCTATGATCACCCCATCTAAAATTGATCATCCTGGGACAAATCCTGTTTGTTCCTCGGATATTAATGTGGGAAGAATCTTCTTCAATCTATTAGCTACTGCTTTGGCCAATATCTTGTAAATCGTGTTACACAGTGATATTGGGTGAAAGTCTTCCCAGGAGTCTAGTTTTTCTTTCTTTGGGATGAGGGCTATTAGAGTGTTATTTGCTTCCTTTAGAACTCTTCTGTTTATCTTAGAGTCTTCTATGGCTTCCCAAACGTCCTTACTCAAAAAATGCCAACGTTTCTGGAAAAACCGGCCGGAAATCTATCCGGTCTGGGTGCTTTTTCTGGCTGCATCCCAAAGACTGCCTCTTTCACTTCCTCTTCAAAGAATTTGGAATTCAAGACACTCATTTGAGTTTGGGAAATTAGTTTCGGTATGAATTGTAAGGAGACATTCTGGGCATCCCAATTTGAACCTTCCCAATCGTTGAGCAGGTTTTGAAAATAGGTAACTGTTGAATCCTTGATTTCCTTCAAATCTTCCATCAGTCTTCCATCCCCATCTTTCAAGCATGATATTCTGTTGAATTCCCTTCTTGCTCTTGTGGAATTGTGAAAGAATTTTGAGTTTCTATCTCCTGTTTTCAACCAAACCTCTTTGGATTTTTGTAACCAAAAAATTCCTCTTTGGCCAGGATATCATTAAGCTTGTTGGTTAGTGCCTTTTCTTTCATGTAGCAGGCTTCGTTCATCCCTCTTTTAGTAATTTCATCTGCTAGGATATCCAATTCTTCCTCTGTTTGCTCTTTCTCTCTGAAAATATTCTTAAAGCATTCTTTGTTCCATTGTTTAAGTCGCTGCTTCAAATATTTTAGCTTTGTAATCACATTGAATAGGCTTGAACCCACCGGGGAGCACTCCTCCCACCAATGTTCTAGTAAATCCATCATCCCAGGATCCTTAAACCACATCATTTCGAATTTGAATGGGCATCGGATCGGCCCCTTCTCCTCGACTACAGTTGAACTGGAAAATGATTAGAGCCAGTTCCAGAGTTTATCTTACTCTCGAGAGAGAAAGGAAAAACACTCATATTTCCTTTAAAGAAGAATCTGTCTAATTTTTCTGCTATACTTCCAAACCCTTTCCTATGATTCGTCTAGGTAAAATGTATGTTGCCTATGGGAATTTCCAGTAGAGAGTTTCTCTCCACAAAGCTACAAAAATCCTTTTGGGACTGTAGTGCTTTACCTGTTCCACCTTTCTTGTCTTCCTGCCTAAGGATAGCATTAAAGTCCCTTCCTATTAAACTAAAACCCTGTTGCATTCCATTCAAGACTCCATCCAATTCTAGCCAGACCAGTCTTTTCTGAACGCTCATCAAGGGACCATACACATTAATTAGATTGAAATGAAGATTTGAGATTAGGCTTCTTACCTTGCACACCATCCAGTGACAACTCGAGTTCAAGGCTTCTATTAGGACTGTCTGCGGTTTCCATATGATCATTAGGCCTCCCAAAGCCCCTTCCGCTTCCATGCCTATCCATTTCCATGACCTCCATTTCCTGCCAAATTTCTCCAGATCTAAACCGCCTAATTTTGTTTCTTGAAAAAGGAAAATTTCTGCTTGACTCACTTCTATGTGGTGCCTAATTAGGTTCCACTTGTTAGGGGCATGTAAGCCCCTAACATTCTAGGTTAAAATTTTCATTGTTGTTCAAGAAGGGCTCTGCCCTTCCCTACTTTTATCATTGTATCAATTTTTTGTTGTCCACTAGCCTCCCCATCCCGCTTTCTCTTTTCTTGATTAGGAATTCTACCCCACTTTTTCTGATCCCTGCAGTCCGGAGTTAGTTTGAATATATCCCTTCTGTGAATTCCTAAATGAGATTTGGCCGCCTGCAATTCTTCTATCAACTTTCTCTTTTTTCCTGATTGTGGGCTTAACAACTCTGATATTTCTTGAACTTCTGTCTCCCACATATCCTCTAACCCATCTAGGTTGAGCTCAACCCTCCACATTCCTGACTTTGCTTTAGCCACCTCCGCGAGTTCCACTAGTTCCTTCCCAACTTCTATCAGAGAGTCCAATTCCACATTCCAGCAACTATCCCCCAAAATTTCAAGGGTCTCAGAGATTTTGTCTTCTAAATCCACAAGCTGATCCTCCATCTCCTTCTGTTCTTCTTGTAGCTCGTTCCTCCCTTCTATTTTGTCCACCAAGGATGATCTTGGAGACCCAATTTGGAAGGCACCCACCGAAGATTTCAAGTTGACCCTGTCCTCTTTTATAGAAACCCTACACTTCGTTGGTTGTGACTTCACACACTCTCCCTTTGGAGAGGTAGGATTTGTAGTTTTAGTGGTGATATGAACTGACGCCCTGGGGGTCGCCGGTGTGGCATCCAACCGGCAAGATTTCACTGCCTCTTCATTGGGTGTTCTGCATCCCAGAGTACGCACTAGGTTATTGTGCATTAGAGAGTCCCGCTCCAGTTTTTGAACCCATTTCCCATAGTCCGTTAAAAGTTCAATCTCACTCCATATCTTCCTGTCTACTTTATTTTCCACGCATATGCGCACATAGGTTTGATTCTTCTTTGCTAGTTTCCTTTCTTCTGCGCAAACAAATGTGCCCAGTTGATTGCCTATCTCCTCAAGGATGGAAGGAGCCCAAAATTCCTGAGGGAGATTTGGTAATTTGTACCAGTCTTGCAGGGATTCCATCATGTGGTTTGACATATCAAAACCCACTGTCCATTGCCTTAAATAAAAGCCACACCCATCTAAAACCCAAACCTCATTCACTATTTGATCTCTGATATTTCTGGATGGGCAGACTACCAGGAAGAAGTCGTTGTGAAGCATTTTAAACTACAGTTCAGAACCCCATCATTCTTTCCACCACTTCACCAAGTATTCCTAGTTGAGATCCTTCCCGAACCATTTCCCAAGCAAACCTAACTGCTCTAGCCTCAAGACTTCCGCTTGCAATTTTGAAGAGTTGATAACTACTTTGGTTCTTCTGCCTTTTAGTTCTTTGGGAAAGAGTGGGCAATGATGCCCCCTTTCACCCTCTAGGAATTCTTCCCGAACTACCTCCCATTCCTTATCAGCCGACTTCTTTTTCCAAGCTGCTCCTCGTTTCCCATTTCTACGTTTAGGGTTTCTTCTTGGGCCCTGTCTGCCCAGCCATGGAAAATCATTGTGCCCTCGTTTTCCTTCATGTTGTTGCCGAGGTTTGTGAAACTCTTCATTTCTGTACTGACCATTCTTGGTCCTACCTCAAGAAGATCCAACACCTCTGTTCATATGAGGATTCCCGTGAGCCTGTTCCTCATGAAAACAACCATTCTGTGCATTATTTTGAGGGCGGGCCCATCTCTCTTTCATCCAGACATGATCTAGGTTCCCATTTTGATTCCTGTTGAGTCCCTCACGTCCTTTGCCACCTTGCCAAAGTTTTTCCGACCGTTGTTTTCCTCCATGACCGTTGCAGAGCTCCATCTCTCCCCCTGTACTATTTGTTTTGACAGCTTATAAATTAGTGTTGGATGCTATTATTTATAGAATTTATTAATTCTTTTGTTCTCTAATCTTGTATGGTATTGTTTATTTCTTAAAATTTTATCCTCTGTGGTATATAAACAAATTGATTTTGTTTGTAAATTATGATTTATTGACTAATTATTGATTGATGTGAATTGAATAAGTTCATTGACTAATTATCGCTAATTATTGAATGTACATATCATGTATATCATGTATGAGATCGCTAAATTTGTAAAGTATAAATATTAAAATGTCCTATTAATTTCAACTTTAATTTCACATTAATGTCCTATATTAATGTCTTGACTATGAACATAAAATTCATAAATGTACATGTGTAAATTAAAATTTCAAACAATAATAAAGTCCATAATTTATGTAAATATATTAAGTGCATGAAACCAATATATTAAGTGCATGAAATAAAGTCCATCAGAGTACAACCCATGAACTAAAGTCCAACTAAGTATTTGAGCCATGAAATATAAAGTCCAACAGAGTACATGAGAAACCAAAAATATAGTCCATGAAATAAACAAATATAACCCATAAAATCATGTTTCTAGGTCATGTATTGTCTCTATAATCAAGAGACCTCTTCACGCCATGCAGACTATGCAGATGACCTGAAACACTCTGTACAAGAGAAAGATGAAATCAGATGTAAGACAATGAAAAATGATTTAATGAAAATTTAATTTATAATTTATCATAAAATTAAATTACCATCATATTTGGGTCTGGATGCTCGGGTGCACCTGAAGCAAACTCTAAATTCTCTGAATCAATCTACATAAATAAGACAAAGAAAGTTGAAATTAGATGTACAAGTCTACAATTAAAAATGATTTAATTCAATTTAATTTATAATTTATCATATTTTAATTGTATCGTATTATGAGATTGTGCACCCTCTTCTCCAGGACCTGTTTGTACATACTCAACTACAAGATGTGTCTCATGCTATAAAAGAAATAGAATTTAAAACATGTATTAGCTCATATTATATATATATATATATTCAATTTGAAATTTAAAATTAAAGTTATATTCATAATATATAATTTATAATTGACTTTAACTATAATAAAAAAAATTAAATTACCATTTGATTTGGAGCCTGCTTTGTATATCCTCCTGGAGGTGTAACTATGTCTGGGTCAAGGCTGAAAGTCACACTAACAAAGTCCTACAAGATCAAAATTAAAGCATGTATACTTGAATTAGGCTAATATATATATATATTCAAGTTTGCACATTTTGTGTAGATTTTTTTTTAAACAACCTAAAAATCATAGGCCTCACGAGTAGCCACAACATCAAATGTTTGCTCGATGCCCATTCTCATTGTGATATCAACCTAGACATACATGTAGACATTTAACGCTTATAATATTTACAAGTGTACATGCACATTTCATATATAGTGAATTCAAAATTCATAATTGTAACTATACTAATGTAAGTTAAACAATTTACATTATAAATGTACCTACCCCTGATCTACGATGCCTAATAGTGGAGGAGTGCTCGACAACCCCTCGGGTGGAATCAACGTGGAAGCCGATTGACTCGCCTAAACCAACATAAATATTTCAAACATATATATGATTCAATTATAAATTTAAAACTCAAGTTTAAAATCATTTCATATATAATTTAAAAAATTGAAATCAAAATACCCCATAAGGGTTGCCGAGTAGGACTAGTGTCGATGCATGTACTCACGGAACAGATGATTGCCCCATCGTTAGTGTCATCTGTACACCAAACAGTTTGATTGTTAAAATGTATTGCAAAATTTTCTTTGATATATACATTCATCAAAATTCTTATAAAATGAATGTGTAGATGCATATTTATACATGTGTCGCAGTGTCCTCAGGGTGATGGTTTGTTGTAAGAAACTCTACAAATGAACTGATGCGACCAAATGAACCACCAAAATCTCCACGTCCACTTGAACTAGGTGTGGCCTGATCAGGTCCATAGCATACCTGATGGCAACTAGTACATACATGTGGGACATGCCTCGACACTCCTAGAGTGGTACTTGGACTAGCTGCATAAAACACTCCTCCATCATCATCATCTCTATGCTCCCCACCCGCTATTGTAGAAGCATGTTGATCAAGGTCTCCTGCGAGTGTAGTAAGGGAACCTAATGTCGATACCACAACTCAATGATGCACAATTGTGGGAATGGGAGGACCAGGAGCAGCAACAAGGGGTTGTGCATGCATGGGGAGTTGGGGATCAACCCTTGCCCCTAACCTTTGTTGTGGCATTCCACCACCAACACCTTGAAATGATTTAAAATCAAAATAATTGGGATTTTTCCCCATAACAAACTCTACATATAGTTTCCTCAAAAAATACAATGGGCACTCCCAATTAGCATGTGGGGGACTATCAAAAACCATATACCATTGATCCCAAAAATGTGAACTCATTTGTGGATGTATGCACCACCTCATGGATATTCTAGATTTGTTGGGAGGAATGGGTTGTCGAGTAACGGGGTCAATAAAGTAGGGGGCTAGGTGGGCTTTTGTTATTTTAAGGTCTAAAATTTGTTTATAAGAGAGACCATCAACATAAAATTGTCTCCTCTCTTCTTTGTCTCGTCGATGCCTATCTAGATCAAAATCAATGGTCCTGATGGCATCCACAACATTTTGTATCACAGATGCAAAATGTCTCACATGTGGTGGAATCAATGCTTGACTTTGCATAGCATTGATTTTATTTTGTATGGATGCAACCTGATCATTTATGTGTGCTCGCAAGTGAGCCTCATCAAATGCAATAGGTGTTGGAGGTGACATATTAGGTGGAGGGGGAGGTGGAGGTGGTTGTGGCTGAGGTGGTGGATTGAGGATATCATCAATGTTAAAATCATCCATGATATGAGATATAAGTGTGCACCTGCATTAAATTATACAAAATTAACATACAAACTTAAAAAATTATAAGAAATAGTTAAATTTGAAACACACATGCAATTTTTTTAAAATAGGATGTGCATACATATATTAAGATCATATAAAATTGAAACACACATATACATTGATTGAACTTGAGCATGTGCATACAAAATTCAAAATTTAACATGTACATACATTTAAAATAAAAAATACAATGCATAATTTGCATGCATACATCATTAAACTAAACTATGTACATACATACAATTTTCAAAATTTAAGAACTATATGCAATTTTAATACATGTGTACATACTAAACAATAAACTTGAAACATTCACAAAAAGCTCATTTTATGTCTAATATATATATATATATATATATATATATATATATATATATATATATATATATATATATATTAATTACAATTTTCCAATAGGAGAAATCATGATCTAGTAGATAGTCATAAAATATATACTATTATAAATTGATCATTATAAGTTCATAAATTCCACCAAATTCATAAATTCATGTCACTAAAAATATCCATCGTTGACCAAATTCATAAATTCATAACTATTTAAGATCATTGTCTTAATTTAGAAACTATTGTGGCTCTCTACTGCATATCTTCATTTCTTTGCATTTTCCTTTTCAGAATTAGAAGTTCTCCTGTCCTCTAGCCATTGTCGATGCTCATCTAAGATCCCATCCATAGCCTTGACAACATCAACAATGGTTTGCATCCTAGATGTAATCATCCTCACAGGTGGTGCGACACATTCTTCATTTTGAATAATGTTGATTTGATCTTGGATGGTTCTAACATTGGAATTGATTTGTGCTTGCAAATGAGCACCATCGATTTCAGGTGGTGGAGGTGGGGGGTTATGAGGTGGAGTGGGTGAAGGTGGAGATGAAGGTGGTGGAGATGGATGGTGCGGAGGTGGATTGCGAATATTATTGAGTTGATCCATGTGATCTCTAAGATATGAATTAGATTTGTAATTTCAAAATGTAAGATACATGTTTAGGAAATACCCTAAAACTATTCAATATAAATGGCCTAATTGAATGCAAATGATAAAATATGCAAGCCTCATTTATGTCTAAGGCATGTTACTTGAACGAAAATACAATTAACTATTAATATAGGACAATTTATGAATGCTATAGGGTTTACGACTTAGAGTTCAGGATTTAGGTTTTAGGGTAATAGGATGCCTTAAGGGGATCTATGTAGTAAGGTTCTAGTACAAAATGACATGGCTTTTAAGTGAATAAAATTTGGTGAAGATGCCCAAGGAAACCAAATTTCATTAAGGTTTGAGGCAAGTTCACCAAATTTTATTCACTTGAGCCATGCCATTTTGTCCTAGGAACTTACTAGACATAGATCCCCTTAAGCCATCCTATCACCCTAAACTGTAAATCAATCAACCTAGATCATGATTTATCTCATTCATATTATAATCTTGCATGGTCTTATTATTGTTAAATTTGGTTGCCTTGGGCAACTTCACCAAATTTTGAGAACTTATTTGATCCCCTTAAGAAATGTCATATTAGGACCCCTTAAGAAATCGATTTACGGTTTAGGGTGATAGGATGGATTAAGGGGATCTATGTCTAGTGAGGTCCTAGGAAAAAATTACATGGCTCAAGTGAATAAAATTTGGTGAAGTTGCCCAAGGCAACCAAATTTCATTAAGAGCCTAAGAAAAAATGATGGCTTTAGGGTTTAGGGTTTAGAGTTTAGAGTTTAGGGTTTAGGGTAATAGGATAGCTTAAGGGGACCTATGTAGTAAGATCCTATGAAAAAATGAAATGGCTTAAGGGAATAAAATTTGGTGGAGTTGCCTAAGGAAACTAAATTTCATTTTAAGGTCCTAGGACAAAATGAATGCTTTAGTGTTTAGGATTTAGATTTTAGAGTTCAAGGTTTAGGGTTTACAAAACTTAGGGTGAAGTTTTGGTGTCCCTTGGAATATAATGAACTTGCAAGTTAGTGAAGAAATTTTTCTTGTGGAACAGTTGATTGAGATAGCTCTTGTTTCAACTGACCAACCTAGATCATGATTTATCTCATTCACATTATAATCTTGCACGATCTTATTATTGTTAAATTTGGTTGCCTTGGGAAACTTCACCAAATTTTGAGAACTTCTTTGAACCCCTTAAGAAATGTCATATTAGGACCCCTTAAGACATTGATTTATGATTTAGGGTGATAGGATGGCTTAAGGGGATCTATGTCTAGTGAGGTCTTAGGACAAAATGACATGGCTCAAGTGAATAAAATTTGGTGGCATTTCCCAAGGCAACCAAATTTCATTAAGGACCTAGGAAAAAATGATGTCTTTAGGGTTTAGGGTTTAGAGTTTAGAGTTTAGAGTTTAGGGTTTAGGGTAATAGGATGGCTTAAGGGGATCTTTGTAGTAAGATCCTATGACAAAATGACATGGCTTAAGGGAATACAATTTGGTGGAGTTTCCTAAGGCAATCAAATTTCATTTTAAGGTCCTAGGACAAAATGAATGCTTTAGTGTTAAGGGTTTAGATTTTAGAGTTCAGATTTTAGGGTTTAGCGAACTTAGGGTGAAGTTTGGGTGACCCTTGGAATAATGGACTTGCAAGTTAGTGCCTAGTTTATGAATATTTTTTATTTTATGAATAGATTGACTATTTTTGTAATAGAAACACATAATTATGTATTATTAAGATTGAGTTTGATGTATATTTTAATTGGAATTTTTTTTAATTGAATATAAGATTATTTTATTTAACATTTTTTTCATTAATATTTCCCACTTAAATGAATTTTATGATATAAAATGTATAATATAAAATTAGTTAATGTTGAATGAAGTATTTTATTTTTGATTGTTTGGAATTGAAAGAACCTAAAAGAAAGAAAAGAAAAATATTTAGATTCTTTTAGTGTCTATGTATTAGTGCAAAAATTGAGATTTTAGACCTAACTAGAAGCCTAATTAACAAGTAATTGACTAGAATGAGGGTTAAGATTGTCAAAAGACAACAGACAACACATGCAAACAAGAAATGTAAACAAGGCATGACCAAGAGAGATCAAAACATAAAATAGAAATGAATGTTGAATACTATCTAATTAAGTGACAATTGGAAATGGATTGTACACTTGGATTTACGAATTTGCTAACTAAATTTGCAAACAAACATTGATAAAATTTATGAATTGTAACTATTCTTTAACATATTGTTTTCTAATCTAATTATAATTTAACATTGAAACTAAAGTTTAACATATCATTTTCTCCATACAATGCAAATGAAATTTAAAACATTTAAATTTTGTAAATGAATTTTCTTGAGCTTGAAATTAGGGTTTTCAAAATCAAAATGATTTGTTCGATTTCAATTTAGGGTTTCAATTTCTAAGCAATTAGGGTTGTTAATGCAATTTTTTCATTTTATTTCAAACTAGGGTTTTCAAATTCAATTTTTTTTGTTTGATTTGAATTCAGGGTTTCAAAAAGCTTGATTAGGGTTTCTAAATGCAATTTTTTTAATTTCATTTCAATTTCTAGGGTTTTGAAATGCTTTTTTTTTTGTTTCGTTTCAATTAGGGTTTTCAAATACAATTTTTTTTGGTTTGATCGAACAATTTAGGTTTCAAAAGCTAAATTTTGTTTCTAAAATACAATTGAAGGTTCATTTTTTCGTTTCTATTCAGTATCTTCAGGTTTCATTATGTTTTTTCATCTATTTCTACAATTCCTCATTTCTACTATAACAAGAAATAAAATGCTTAAAACTTCAAATAAATAAATAAAAACATGCTAAAATCAATTCTACTATTCATAATTTCAATAAAAAATGAAAAAAGCAAAAAAATGAGGGTGGACGGGTACCTGGAGGTTGTTGGAGGTCGCTATCACTCAGAACTTGGCATCCCGTGTGCTGCTAAAATCAAGGTTTGTTCATTTAAAAAAAATAAATACCATTACAAAATGGGATCCCGATTATTACAAAATGGGATCTCGATTTTTATAAATCGGGATCTTGTTTCGTACTAATCGAGATCCCATTTCGTGTTCGTTTGTTCGGGACACTCTAGCAAATGGGATCCTGAGTTTTAAAAAGCAAGATCCTGTTTAAGATTTAGGCTCGAGATCCCGAAGTGAAACGAGATCCTAATTTTTAAAAATCGGGATCCCGTTTTTGCAATGTTTATTTCATTTTTTGGTTAAGGCAAAAACTTCCACGTTTCATGGACTCAACTTTGTGCACTTACCCATTATTTTTTAGAAGGAATAAATTCTCTTGCTCACATAATTAAATAATTTTGAATGATTTATTTATCTAATTTCTCTCAAAAGTATATTCTAAGGAATATTCTCTTTCAAAAATATCACAATCAATTCTCTAAAATTAAGGAGATATTTTTAATTAACTAAAGCTCTTAATTAATCTCAACCCCTGATCTTCTAGATTTTATCTCAACTATTGATCTCAAGACCTGATCTCCCCCGTTGATCTGATTTTTGAAAATCTATAAAACAAAGCCATCTCCCTCCATTTCAAATCACCTAGAAGCATTTTGAGCATTCAATCTAAGCATTTTGAACATTTTGAGCATCTTTTAGGTTAATTCAAGCTTTTGCAACATGTGGGTTCTAAGGTTTGAGCAATCCAACATCAAATCAACACGATTCACAATGGAATGTTAGGTTTGCACTTCTTTGGATTTGGATTTTGAATGTTAATTCTGATTTTAATGATCTTTTTCTAAAGTAGGAGCATTCAATTTAATTGGTTAGTGGGTTTTATCAATCTTTTCTTTGTGGGTGTTTGAGATTTCTAACTAGATAATTGCTTCAATTATGTTCTTAATTGATTTTCCACTAAACCCATTGCACATTTTGGAAATCTTGATGGGACCCACATCCCTGATTTGACATTTTTGTTGAGTTTTTTGATGATCTACAGGTTACAGTGACATGTTTACATAATTGCAATGATGCTTTTTATCACAAATTGACGCTTTTGTCACACTTCAACACATATACAAAATTATGAGACATCTATTTGTAAACTCATGCTTTTGTTTTCTAATGTGTTTGCTTTTCTCTGTCTATAGGTACAATGCCGTTTTTTATTATGATTTGGTGTGTCTGTCTCTATTTGACACTTCTACAAAAATACGACACGTTTAACTATGGATTGATGCTTTTGAGGTAAAAAAATGCTTTTGTCTATAACACAATGACACTTCTTTTCCTATTTAATCTTTTTTGGTTTTTGTGCTTACAAATTTCTTCTAGCCCTAATGTGTGCTTCGTTTCTTAATTTTTTTTACTAAACTATTTGTGCAACACTTGATAAATGTTGGGAGAAGAGAAAATTGTGAAACTACTAACAAATTTTGGTGCAAGGTTATTTGATTTACATTTTTAAATCTTAAAATTAACCACATGTTTCAATTTGGTGCACTAAAATGAACTTTTTTTTTCCATGTCTAGTAGACTAGTGGTGTGTATACTCTCTCCTTGTGCTTCATACAATCTTGGAGATAAAAAACACCATTAGTTTGCATCTTGTTCTTTTCATCTAAGGAGTTGCCTATGTATGCTCTCCCCTTACACCTAGTGTGATCTTGGGTGACTAGAAATAGTAACACTATTCCTTCCTTTTTCCTTTTGAATAATAGGCCTGCTTGGGGATTTCATCTCCCCAAAGATGACCTCAACCACATTTTTTGAGTGGGGTATATAAAGGGGGAGAACGAAATTTGTACCCCAAGGTGTAGCCAGTGTCGCTCAAGACAAGCCTCACGACCCTCAGTCTGTTAGGATGCATATAGGTGAGGAGGAGAGGGGAGACCCCCCTCAACTCAGACACTATCAGATGAGCTCATTGTTCACCGTTCTCCCACTATGAACCTTATTTTTAGTATCCTTTAAGACCATCAATCATTAATTTTATGGTGCAACATATAATATCATGCATGAAGTTACTCGCCATGTACTGTCCCTTGTTGAGGTGACCACTGTTCCTTGATAAGACCGTGCCCTTTCAAGGTGAGGGGTGTCAAGGTGGTATATGAACTTGGCATACCCTATTCACCCATTCATTGGATGGTATTATGCTCTGATAGGTGGACGCACATTAAGTTGGCAATCCTTTTACTGCTACCTATGTTGTATTTGTTTAGCATGTCTTCAATTGTGTTATATTTGTAGACATGTAAAAATGCCTAGCGAATATCAAACATCCTAAAATTGCAAATTTCCATCATTTCCATCATTTTATTATCATCAATGTGTTTTCATCATTTATCATAATTTGCATCATTAATCCCCCTTTTAACATCATTTTCATCATTTAACCCTATTTTCCTCTATTAATTAAATAATCTTGAATCATTTAATTAATTCATCATTTCTTCATTAGTTTTCCCTTTATCACCCTAATTGAATAATTTTTAGTTGTTTAATTATATTAATCCAATATTCTTCTAATGTCTTATAATTAAATAATTTTAATTATTTAATTATCTAATCTTTAATCCTCATCCCACTTGCATGAAATACTCTTTTTCAAAAAGGAATATTCTAATCCTCCATAATTAAATAATTTTTTAAATTATTTAATTATCCTAGTTTCCCTCCATAAAGCATATTCCCAAGGAATATTCCTTTTCAAAATATCTTAACTAACTTTTGTCTCAAGCATTTCTAACCCTTCATTTTGGAGATCTAATCTCCACCCTTCATTTTCAAATATCTCAACCAATTTCCTACAAATGAGGAGATATTTTGAGTTGAAACCAATCTCATCCTGTCATCATCCTTGATCTTCTCCCATCCCTCCATTTCAAGATTCAATCTCAACTATTGATCTAATTCTTGAAAATCTATAAAATCACTCTTCATCCTCCATAATCAGAACCTAGAATTTGAGCATTGAGATCATGTCATTTTGAGAATTGAGAAATCATATCATCTTATCGTCTTGCTATCTAGGTCATTAAGATTTTGCAAGCGTAAGGATCTAAGCTTTGATCAATCCAACACCATCAAACAATATGCTCTAAAATGGGATGTAAGGTTTGTTTATGCATTAAATTCTTGATTTGATTTTGTGGGTACTAATCATTTAATGTTTGAATTCTTCATGTAGCTCAATCAATCTCATTGGTAAGTGGGTTTTTGATCATTTTATGTTTTGGGTCTTTGGATTTCTAACCCTAATTGAAGAATTCTCATTTATTTTGCAATTTCCACTTAACCCGCTTCATAATACCCATGACACTTAATAGTGAGCTCTTGTGGAAGAAGGATTGTGAAATCATCCTAATCACCTTGGAGTCAATCTTGATATTATGTCTTTTGTTTGTATCACTTTTCAAAAGAAAACATCTTCAAAATCACCCCTAAAACTTGTAGAAACTTCATGAATTTCCTGAAATCAGTTGCAAAGAACCACTTTTGACTGTCACAGTTTGAAACTTTTGCATAAAAACCCACTTTTTCTTGTAACTTGTCACTTTTACCAAAGAATCTTATCGATTTTGATTTTGTATATTGATTTGTTTTGTGCATTTTGATGCTTTTGATTGAAATCATTCTCTATCATCTCTAAATTTTTATAATGAAGATTTTGTCCATCTCGCCACTTTTGACTATAACATCGTGTTGCTTTTGCATATCTCAATGTGTTTGATAGAATCCTCTCACTTTTTCCTTAAGGCAACATGACACTTTTTCATAATTCAACACTCTTGACTGTTAAACTAGATCTTCCTAAACTTGTAAATTTTTCATTGTTAAAATTTCATAACCTACTGATCCAAAACTAGAGGTTTCTGACATAGTAGACATCACAGTCCTTATCAATCATCCCCATTCCAAAACATCACATCACCTTCATCTTAGGTTTTTTAAGGAAATGTTACCCTAACATTTTTGGAAAAACAACAACAATCACAATCCTTAAACAACCATCATCATCAAACAACATTAGCCTTGTCAAACTAATCTTCAACATCCTTGTCAAGTATCAATCTAATCATTCAACATCCAACTATCAATCAATAGATCATATGCTAATATTGCTTTCAACATTAACATCTATCTTTATCTTGTGATTTTTATAGCTTAGTGAAACTTTCTCCCCTCTATTTTTTTGCAAAATAACTATCATACCTTTTACTTGTACTCAACATTCTAGTCCAAGTGTAAGTGTCATCCATCTTTTATCAATATTTTGAGATCTAGCATAATCAAATAATACCATCATCTATTTTTGTCCCAAAGGCTAAACAATGTATTCTTTAAATCCATCTTGAAATCAAATCATATTGTCACACCATCATATTGAATCTTCCATCTTACATCCCATAAGCTCAATTGTGGTTTTATGCCTCTTACGAGATCCCAACACAAGAAGATCATGGAATCAAATCCTAGTAGCTCTAATGTCACCGACACATCAACTACTGCAACCACAATCAAAATAACATGGGGAACACTCTCTAATTTTTTTCCTCCTATATATACCATCCCACAATCATAACAAAAGCAGCCACCTCAAGAACAAGACGAGCATGTAAAAGACTTGAACAAAAAATTTGATGAATTCACTGAAGAAAGACTTTTAGAGATACAACAATACTCGACACTAGCTTGAGCACTTGATGTACTTATTGCCTCATATCCAAACACTTATTTCCTTAGAATTGCATAACATGGTGCCAATTTAGTGGTATATTTTAATGTTGAAGCTCTTAGGGATCAAGTTATTACCCGTGTTACAACACCTGACTTGTTTGGTGAGAATACATCAGTGTTTCAATGTATTGATCAACCTCTACAATAACCAATAATATCAACCATCCTTACACAACTGATAATTCCAACAAGTGACATGGGGGCTCTAGGAAAATTCACCGCCAATAATTTACTATGGGAAAATTCACCACCAACAATTCACCACGGGAAAATCCACCGCCATGAAAAATTCACCTCAAGGAATTCACCACTGTGGAAAATCAATCCCATTAACATTTTTTAATATATATTTCCAAAAAAATGATTTTTTTTTACAAAAGAATAATTTGATTTATGATAATAAAAATGTAGTGAAAATTATTCTTTTGCAAAAAAAATTAAAGTTTTGGAAATATATATTAAAAAATGTTAATGCTATTAATTTTCCATGACAGTGAATTGCTAGTGGCGAATTTGTCATGGTAGTGAATTTTCCCGTGGTGAATTTTTTGGCGGTGAATTTTCCTGATGTTGGGTCCCATACTCTATTCGAAACAATTTGTCAATCCATTGTATCAAACTTATCTCAAATAGACCAAACAATGGCATCTCATCAAAACCAACCAAATCCTAATATTATGCCATCATAAATATCTCGCATCCTTCAAACAACCCTTTTACCACACCACATGCAGCCCCTAACATTCCAACCATGACTTGGAAACCAAACATACCAATGAACCTATATCAAACCTCCTCATCACATGCTCCATCAATCAATGTACCACAACAAGATCCAAATCCCAACATACCAAAAATTTCAAATCTTCCTCCCTAACCATAAAACTTCACACCAAATCCATCACTACATGTGAATATCCCATCACATCAAAAATACACATATTCACCCATCTACACCATTCCTAATCAAACCAACACACCCCAAAATCCACCTCAATAATAACCTACTCATCAACACATCAACACCATTCCCCATCGAACAAATACACAACCCAATCCACCTCAACAACAACCTACTCATTAATACATTAACACCATTCCCCATCAAACAAATACAAAACTCAATCCACCTCAACAACAACCTACCCACCAATACACTAACACCATCTCCACTCAAACTAACACACATCCAAACCCCTCACATAACACTCCTTAAGACATGGTGCAACAAAAAATCACTCAAAAAAAAACTTCCTCATCAAAATCAAAACCCAACATACAAAACCTAATACCAACGACAATTTTTTAACTTCCAAAATCTAGACCAAAGCATAATTCAATACCAATATAACCCTCACACCTAACCTCCACAACATCAATACATTATCCCACAAGATCCAAAAATTCCTTCCAAGACACATAACATCCCATAAAACCCCATGCAAAATCAAAACCTATCCTACCACTCATCATCCCTTCTCGGATATCAAAATTACAATCCACCCAATCCGCCTCAAAACACTCAATGTGATGAATTGGCATTACAAATCCAAAATCTAAATCAAAATATTGCGGACATATAAATTGGGAAAACTAAGAAGAGTTACTCCTTTGAAGATCTTTTCACCTATCCTTTGAATGAAGCATTGCAATGGTTCCTTTCCCTAGTAACTTTGAAATGCTCAAATTTGATAAGTATAAAGGAAGAGTGACCATATCAAACATATATGAGAATTCTCTATGGCTTGCATGGAGGTAGCCTATAATGACACATATTTTATGCAACTTTTTCCAAGAAGTTTTGGAGGGAAAGTTATAGAATGGTTTTCTCACCTACCTCCTCAAATCAAAACACTCAACGAACTTACGAAGAAATTGTTCAGTCACTTCTCATATAACATAGAACAAGAGATTTCAATAACTGATTTGTACAAGAAAAACCAAAACTAGGGTGAATCCTTTGCCTCTTTCTTGCAATGATGGCATAAGGCAAGCAAGTGCAAATGTCATGCCCCCAAAAAATAACTTGTTGTCATATTCATACAAAACCTAAACACAGAATTGGGGTTCCATTTGACTATGCTATGTCCTAACATATTTGACAAAATCATTGAAAAAGGCATAACTATCGAAAAATCCCTCATTGCAAAAGTACTTGTAAAGATATACAAAGATAACAAAGATCAACCTTCAAGCTCAAATGACAAGCCATGTCTATGGGAAAAAAAAAATGTCACCAATGATGGAGTAGTGGACACCAAATTCATACAAAACATACAACCTCCATCGAACAATCCACCAAACAAATAACATAATAATTAAAACCTAAATCCTCAAAGGGGACCACAAAGATTGGCCAACAATAACTACAATTAGACCATACAAAGATACAATCCTTTGGGAGAGCCATTAGAAACTATTTTACGCAAATTGATCCAAACCAACCTCATTAAATTACCAAAACTTTAGAACTATGAAGAACCTTAATTCAAACCTTCTTGACATAATTAAAATTACCATTGTGAGTACCATAGAACTAAAAGGAACAAAACCTCAAATTGCATGAAACTCAAAAATCTCATACAAGACTTAACTAATCAAGGAGAGGTTGACATCAAACACCATCTTGGAACATCTGGGAATAATGATTTGGTAATCTATAAGGATCCAATCCCCAACCATTGTACACACTATGCAAGATGTTCCTTCTACCTATCATCAATGCATAAAGTTTCCATACAATGATATTTAAGTTACCATTTATGGTGACCCAAAAAACTTCCACTATTGTAAGAACTTAGAAGAAAAATATCAAAATATATTCCAAGCTCCTAGCGATGACATATCTTCATTCTCATTCTCATATTTTGATCCATTATCCTTAGCCTCATCATCCATGAGAAACCCACCTAAATCCAAACTCAAGGTCCAAGTACTAGACAATGGTTGCATGGATTATCATCTCAAACAATCCTTCTACATTGGAAAACTTCCGCTATTTCTAAGAACATATGGAAAGCCACAAGAAATTGGTAAATTTCATACCACAATCAAGTTCAAACCTACAATTTTCTCTAAATTGGGAGAGTTGAACAAAGAATTCATAGATTAAGATGTATCTACTTGGTTATACAAGGAAGAAGAAGAGCAACAAACTATCTCTTTTGATCACAATAACAAAGGTTTTTAGCTTATCAAAAACATGGGATTCATAGGACAAGGTGGCCTAAGACTACATCAACAAGGTATAAGGGAACCCATTATCTTGGAAAAACAACAAAAATATCAAGGATTTAGGTATGGTTCATTGGACAATGTTACTTCAAACAATGGAAATACATCTTACGAGGAAGGTTCATCCTCTCTTGTGGTTAATAATTCTAATGATGATGATTCCATTGAAGACTCCACCATGTACATTGCTAGTTTATTTGAGAATTTTTTCATAAATACCATCACAACTCTTTTATTTGACCAAACATCCCAAAAACCTGAACTCCAACTTGTCTATCCTAAATTAATCAATTGGGACCAACAATAAGCATCAATTTTAGATATATTCCAAAATGACAAAGCTATTGTTGAGTTTTTGGAACTACAAGATGATATGCCATGTCTAGAGATCATAAAGAGGATTTGACATAAATCTTGGTGAAGAAGCATACTTTGGGGAACAAATTGGGTCCTTTAGTTGCAAAAATAAAAAAATAAAAAATAAAAAAGAGATCCCCTAGAGAAAACCACAAAGTGGTACTTTTAGATCATGAAAAAATAAAAATAAAGGACATATCTAAGGGTGAAAACCTCTTTGAGGTGCATGAATATGAAGGATTCAATTTCCCAAGTATCACTTAATATCAAGAAAAAATTGTAGTACTAGTAGAGGACTCCAAGCAAATAAATGTGGGAACATCTGATTCACCTAAAATCACCTACTATGTAGCTTCTTTGGATCCTGAAGAGAAAAGGAATTTTGCATCCTTCTTGGAAGCTCATATGATCAAATTTTCTTGGTCTTATGTCGACATGCTTGGACTAAACACATCATTATTAGTGCATCATTTGAATTTTCCTAGGAACAAAACCTATAAAGCAAAAGCTTAAAAAAATGCATACATAAATAACACTTTTGGTCAAAGTAGAATTACAAAAAATCTTGGATGTTGGCTTCATTAGACTAATTTACTATCCTAAATATTGAATCTAGTACCAGTCTCCAAGCCCATTGGGGGCATAAGAATATGCAAATATTTTAGGGATCTCGATAAAGCCTGTCTAAAAGATGATTTCCATTACCAAACATAGACATCATAGTGGATCTAATAGAAGGACACAAAATTCGCTCCCTCGGATGGATTTTTAGGGTACAATCAAATTAAAATATCCCAAGAAGACCAACATAAGACAACCTTCATGTGTCCGTGGGGAACTTATTGTTGGAACGTCATGCCATTTGGGCTTTAAAATGTTGGAGCTACCTATCAAAGAGCAATGATCATTATCTTTCATGAGATGTTTCACAACATCATGGAGGACTATGTGGACGATCTCCTAGAAAAATAAAAAATAAGGCAAGGTCACTTAGATCTCTTAGCATGTATATTTGATAGATTATAATAGTATTGAGTATGACACAACCCAAAGAATTGTGTTTTCAATGTCACATTAGGGAACTACTAGGATACATTGTATCTTGAAGAGGTATATAAGTATATCCTTCTAAAGTCAAAGAAATCATGGACATGCCTCTGCCAAAGACCTTAAAACAACTCGATAGTCTTCAAGGAAAAAATTAGTCCATCCGAAGGCTCATATCTCAACTAGCTAATTAATGCCATCCTTTCACACATCTACTCCACAAAGATGTTTCCTTTAAATGGGATGAGAAGTACCAGTAATATTTTCAAAAAACAAAGGATTATTTGGAATCACCTCTTATTTTGATGCCTCCTATATCAAACAAACCAATGATCATTTACATATCAGTGACCCCAGCATCTCTAGGCACTCTATTAGCACAACATGATGAGATAGGAAAGGAAAGGCGAATATACTATATCAGTCGTACACTGGTGGGATATGAACTTAACTACACACCTATTTAACAAGCTTGTTTAGCCATTGTCTTTGCATCACAAAAGCTCAAACATTATATGATTAATAGACAAATCAATCTAATTTCCAAAGTAGACCCATTAAAATATATTTTGTCAAAAGTATCCCTAATAGGTCAAATGGTGAAGTGGGTTATAATTCTCAAGAAATTTGACATAAATTATGTTGTCCAAGGCACCTATTGGTGATCACAATCCTTTGATATCAAAATTTCCAGATGAGGAAATCCTTCTATTAACTCAAATAATACAATGGAAAGTATACTTTGACAGATCTCACACCCAACATGGATCAAGAGCAAGCATTCTCTTTGTTACCCCTTAAGGAGATTGTATACCCAAATCATATAGGATAGATTTTCCTTGTACCAATAGCATAGTAGAGTATAAAGCACTGATTACAGGATTAAGAATGACAAATCAAGGAACTGAAAGTCTACGGTTATTCACAATTGGTATTTAGACAAGTCAATGAGGAGCACCAAACTATGGATGATATATGGCTTTCTTCTAAAAGAATGGTTGACAACTTTAAATAGTACTTTGTAGTCATCATCTTTGAACAAATACCAAGGATCAATAACAAAGTTGTTGATGCCATGGATACAATTGGGTCTCTTATTGACATGCCACATAATATTCATAAATGTGAATTTATTATGGAACAATTGCTCATACCCACATTCGATGTCTCAAAAGCTAAAATTGTGTGTAAAATTGTTGGTCCTGATTCACCCTAGTACCAAGACATCTATGACTATCTTCAACATGGAATCATACCCCTTAACCTCACTAACACCCAAAACAAAACCTTTATTTGACAATTCTCTCATTTTACTATCCTTAGTGATACTTTATACCGACAAAGTCTTGATGGAACATTACTTAGATGTCTTAACCTTGAAGAGGAAACAACCACCTTATAGAAAGCACACAAATGTGCTTGTGGGTCACATTCTAGCGAACCTAACCTAGTAAAGAAGGTCCTAAAGATTGGATACTACTGGCCCATGATGGAATAAGAAGCCAATCAGTTTGCCAAGGAGTGCCTTTGATGTTAACAATATAGTGATCTTATTCATGCCCCTACACAAGAATTACATCTGATCACTACACCATGGCCCTTTTCACAATGGGGACTTGACCTCATAGGAAAGATATCCCCCACCTCATCTAACGACCATAAATTTATTATCACTGCCACTGAGTACTTCACAAAGTGGATAAAAGTCATACCCCTAACCTACATCACAAGCAAAAAAATAGCTAATTTTATTCTAAACTATTTTATTTTTCAATATGGTAAACCTAAAACCATAATCATTGACAACAATACACGGTTCAAAAGCCAATATTTTTGATATCTTTGTGCCAAGTTCCATATCCAACACTTCTTTTCCACTCCTTACTACCCTTGGTAAACGATCAGGTGGAAGCGTCTAATAATACCATCCTTAAGATACTCAAAAAGACATTTAATAACATCAACCGTGACTAGAATTTTCAACTAAACCTAGCCTTGTGGGATTATCGAACAAGCATCCGAAAACCCTCAAGTGTTACCCTATTTTCCCTAGTCTGCAATACTGAAGCTATCTTTCCTATTGAGGTTGAAATTACTTCCTTGAGGGCATATTTGCAAATTCTTGTTGACAATGAAGAATATTGAGTATACAAATTGCAAGAGCTCGAGTTGTTAGATGAAATACGTTTAAGTGTGCTCAACCACCTTCAAGTATATCAAAATCATCTTCGGTGCAACTACAAAAAGAAAATAAAAAACATGAGCTTCCAAGTGGGTGACCTAGTACTGAAAGAGAATCAAAAGAATCAACTCAACCAAGAGGGTAAAGTAAAGTTTGAAATTAATTGGTTGGAACCATTTGTGATCACTACAAGCTATGGCTCAGAAGCATATTAGTTAGCAACCGCTAAAGGAGAAACTTTAGCATAACCTATTAACAACACTCATCTCAAGAAGCTATATACCTAACCTATCAAAATATCCTAGTAAAAAATTAAAACAAAGTAAAAAAAAAAAGCAAAAAAGATAAAGAAGCAAAAAAATCAAATAAATAAAAAAATTGTAAAGATAAATGTAGTGTCGAAAAAAGCAATCCTTTTTCACACTTAATTTGATAATTGACATTAAAATTGAATTAATGGTGTTTTCGAATGGTGTTGTATTGTGTTGTACACATTCACATAATTCCAAGACCCTTATTTAATTAAAATGTACCATAACTTGTACTTTACAAGAGTGTTGTAAAGTTTTGTAACACACTTTCACACTTTTCTAAGGATTATTTAATTAATTAAGCCTAATGGACTCTTTTTCAAATAAAATATATTTAACTTGTACCTTATCTAGGTGTTGTAAAATGGTGTAACACTCTCACATTTATCTAGGGTGGTATTAATTAATTATGGTTAATTAGAGTTAATTGGCCCTTTTAATTCAAATTCAAGCCCTCCTTTCAAGGATCTATCCCAACACCCAATAATGAAATTGTATAACATTTAATTTGGCACATTTGGTGTCCTAAAAATTGCTGCTAGGACCCATTCACCTTTACTGGTGAATGAGTCCTCTCCACATAGGACACCCCTTTCTATGCATTTTTGAGGTGGGTTTTTGATGTTATTTTACCCCCCCATAGCACGGTCCTAGAAAGTTGTGCTAGGAACCATTCGCCTTTAGTGGTGAATGGGTCCTCCCTTAATAGGACCCCTCTTTTTGAATTTAATTGTGGTAGGATCCTTATAATTTTAATACCCAGATCTGAGGTCATCTTGAATTATTTGAATTTCGAGGTTAATCTCTAGAATTAGTATAAATAAGGGGTTAATTCACTTAGTTTCATCTAGACTTTCAAGGACTCATGCATTATAGCAAATTGGAGTTCACAAGAGCATTGCAAGAGCATTCATAAGGCATTTCAAGGTAGATTTTTAAGGTTTATTGCAACAATTCAAGATCATTTCATCATGTCAAGGGTTTGATGCATTCATGTGTGTTGTTGAGCTAAGAAAGTGGATGTAGCATTGAGGATCTACTTGCAAACATCATTTCACATCCAAGATCTACATTCTTCATGGCCACTTCATGTTAGTTTGTAGATTTACATTACAAGACATCATCCAAGGTATCTACATTGCATTATTTCATTTTTCATGATTCAATTCCCTTATTTCATCAATTGGTTTAATTACCTACAAGGGGTTTGACCAAGGAAAACCCCTTTCCACTAAAAAACAAGTTTTTCTCCTCTTGAATGTGTGATTGCAGATTTTCAAGTTGAAGATCAAGTGGAGGATTTAGATTTGGAGCAAAATTGTTAAAGTTTTCAAGTTGCAAAAGTTTCCATTCAAAGTGCAAGAGAAAAGAATTAAAGCTACATAATTAAGTATAGGTTTTCAAGAGCTGACAACCGAGGATTTGAGAGTGCAAACATCAAGGAACACAACCCAGATCTCAGTTTCAAAAACCCTAATAGGGACCCATTCACCATTAAAGGCGAATGAGTCCTTTGTGCCCTAAAAAAAGGCTTCTTGCAGCAAGGTACACACCATTTTATGCTCTAAAAACTTACCTCATATTTGCTATAATAGTTAGGGTTTGTTTCTAATTATTATTTGCATCTTTTGGCTCCCATAAAAGTATGTTACATAGCATTAAAAATTAGTGGTTCATTATCTTGATTCATTTCACCTTGATGAAATGAATCATACCCTGTCACGTTAGGTTCACCATTAATGTTTAAGGTGAAAAAAGGGTTCACCAAAATGAATCAACAAAGTGATGAACCACTAATTTTTCTAAGACCTTAAACACTAAAATTATGTGTATGATAAGATGCAAATAATAATCAGAAATGATACTTAATTGTTATAGCAACTATGAGGGAAGTTTTTAGAGCATAAAAAGCTGTGTACCTTGTCAAAAACTTGTTTTTAGGCCACAAAGGACTCATTCGCCTCCAGTGACGAATGAGTCCTTGTTAGGGTTTATGAAATTGAGATTAGGGTCATGTTCTTTGATGTATGCACTCTCAAAATCCTGGTTATCAGCTTCTGGAAGTCTATAGGTAATTTTGTAGCTTTAAATCTTTGATTTTGCACTTTAGATGACAACTTTTGCAACTTTTGCAACTTTTCTCTAAACTTGCTCCACTTGATCTTCAACCTGTAAATCTGCAAACACACATTCAAGGAGAGAAAAACTTATTGATTGTTAGTGAATAGGGGTTTGCCTTGGTCAAACCCCTTGTAGGTAATTAAAATAAATGATGAAATGAAGGAATGAAGCACACAACATGAAATAATACAATTGATATCACTTTGGATGATGTCTTGTGAAACAAATATGAAAACTAGCATGTAGTGGCCATGAAGAATGAAGATCTTGGATCCTTGAATATGATGTGAACAATGCTTCCAAGTAGATCTTCAATGCTACATCCACCTTCTTAGCTCAACAACATACATGAATGCATTAAACCCTCGACATGATGAAATGATCTTGAATTGCTGCAATAGACTCTTGAAATCTGCCTTGAAATGCCTTGTGAATGCTCTTGTGATGCTCTAATGCTTGTAAACTTCAATGCGTGGAGACTTAGAATGAATTTCTAGGATAAATAATGTGAATTTACCCCTTATTATACTAAATTAGGAGATTAACCCCGAAATTCAAACAATTAAGGCCGACACCAGATCTAGAAGTAAACTTTATTAAATTCCTACTAGAATTAAATTTGAAAAGGGGGTCCTTATTAAGGGAGGACCCATTCACCATCTAGGACGAATGGGTCCTGGTTCAATTTTCTAGGACCTAATCCTAAGGGATGGAAAGAGCACTAAAAACCCATTTTAGATCAACTCAGAAAGGGGGGTCCTATTAAGGGAGGACCCATTCGCCACACCCTTGACATGATGAAATGATCTTGAATTGCTGAAATAAACCATGAAAATCTACCTTGAAATGCCTTATGAATGCTCTTGCAATGATCTTGTGAACTCCAATTTGCTACAATGCATGAGTTCTTGAAAGTCTAGGATGAAACTAGGTGAATTAACCCCTTATTTATACTAATACTAGAGATTAATCATACCATTAATGTTTAGGTGAAAAATAGGGTTCACCAAAATGAATCAACAAAGTGATGAACCACTAATTTTTCTAAGACCCTAAAAATTACAATTATGTGTATGATAAGATGCAAATAACAATCAGAAATGATACCTAATTGTTATAACACCTATGAGGGAAGTTTTTGGAGCATAAAAAGTTATGTACCTTGTCAACAACTTGTTGTTTTTAAGCTACAAAGGACTCATTCGCCTTCAACGATGAATGGGTCCCTATTAGAGTTTTTGAAAATGAGATTAGGGTCCCATTCCTTGATGTATGCACTCTCAAAATATCGGTTATCGACTTCTAGAAGTTTATAGGTAATTTTGTACCTTCAAATCTTTGATTTTGCACTTTAGATGACAACTTTTGTAACTTTGACAACTTTTCTCCAAACTTGCTCCACTTGATTTTCAATCTATAAATTTGAAATCACACACTCAAGAGGAAGAAAAACTTGTTGTTTGTTAGTGAATGGGGGTTTTCCTTGGTCAAACCCCTTGTAGGTAATAAAAAAAAAATGATGAATAATGTAATTGAAGCATGAAACATGAAACATGGAATGATGATACTTTGGATGTCATCTTGGAGTATGAATCTGTAATCTAACATGAAGTGGCCATGAAGAATGTAGATCTTGGATGTGAAATAATGATTGTAAGTATATCCTCAATGCTACACTCACAATCTTAGCTCAACAACATGCATGGATACACTAAACCCTTGACATGATGAAATGATTTTGAATTCTTTCAATAAGACTCCACAAATCTACCTTGAAATTCCTTTGAAATGCTCTATAATGCTCTTGTGAATGTTCTCTTGAGTGCTCATGAAGATCTAGGATTTCTTAGGATGAAACTAGGTGAATTAACCCCTTATTTATACTAATTTTAGAGATTAACCCCAAAATTCAAATAATTCAAGTTGACCTCAGATTTGGGTATTAAAATCATAAGGATCCCACCACAATTAAATTCAAAAATGGGTTTCCTACTCAAGGCTAGCACAATTTCCAGGAACAAGCTTCGGGGAGGTGAAATAACATCAAAAACCCACCTCAAAAATGTAAAGAAAGGGGTTTCCTATGTGGAGAGGACTCATTTTCCACTAAAGGAAAATGGGTCCTAACAACATTTTTTAGGACACCAAATTTTCCAAATTAAATTTCATCCAATATCATTATTGAGTGTTGAGATAGATCCTTGAAAAGAGGGATTGAATTTGAATTAAAGGGCCAATTAAACTCTAATTAACCACAATTAATTAATGAAACCATAGATAAGTGTGAAAGTGTGTTACAACACTTTACAACACTCAAATAAGGTACAAATTTAAATATATTTTATTAAGAAGGGACCCATTAAGCTTAATTAAGTAAATAAATCCTAGAAAAGTGTGAAAGTGTGTTACAACACTTCACAACACCTTTGCAAAGGATCAATTAAGGCATATTTTAATCAAATAAAGGTCCTAGAATGATGTGAATGTGTACAACACATTACAACACTATTCTAAGACATCGTTAATTTAGTTTTAATGTCAATTATCAAACTAAGGGAAAAAGACTACTTTTTCCATTACTACATTTTTCCCCCACTTTAGTGAGAGAATTACCCCATGTCAAACTCACACTAAAGTAGACATCCAAGACACTTAAGTATTCAGCAATAACAAAGATACATAATCACACCTTGTCAAAGGTCAAGAAAAAGAAAAACAAAAGAGTATAAATAAGGGGTTAATTCACCTAGTTTCATCCTAGAATTTCAAGCACTCATGCATTATAGTAAATTGGAGTTCACAAGAGCATTGCGAGAGCATTCATAAGGCATTTCAAGGAAGATTTTCAAGGTTTATTGTAACAATTCAAGATCATTTCATCATGTCAAGGGTTTGATGCATTCATGCATGTTGTTGAGCTAAGAAAGTGGACGTAGCATTGAGGATCTACTTGCAAGCATAATTTCACATCCAAGATCTACATTCTTCATGGCCACTTCATGTTAGTTTATAGATTTACATTACAAGACATCATCCAAGGTATCTACATTACATTATTTCATGTTTCATGATTCAATTTCCTTATTTCATCAATTGGTTTAATTACCTACAAGGGGATTGACCAAGGAAAACCCCTATCCACTAAAAACAACAAGTTTTTCTCCTCTTGAATGTGTGATTGCAGATTTACAAGTTGAAGATCAAGTGGAGGATTTAGATTTGGAGCAAAATTGTCAAAGTTGTCTAGTTGCAAAAGTTTCCATCCAAAGTGCAAGAACGAAGAATTGAAGCTACATAATTAAGTACAGGTTTTCAGGAGCTGACAATCGAGGATCTAAGAGTGCAAACATCAAGGAACATAACCCAAATCTTAGATTCAGAAACCCTAACAAAGATCCATTCACCACTAAAGGCGAATAAGTCCTTTGTGCCCTAAAAACAAGCTTCTTGCAGTAAGGTACACACCATTTTATGCTCTAAAAACTTCGCTCATAGATGCTATAACAATTAAGGTTTGTTTATGATTGTTATTTGCATCTTTTGGCTCTCATATTTGAATGTTTTAATAAGGAAAATATCTAGTGGTTTATCATCTTGTTCATTCATGGTGGTAAACCCTACTTTTTCTATTAAACAATAAATAAATCATCCTTTAAGTGAAAACCGCTTTGGTGGCACTTCTAGGATAGGTATCGTGGTGAAAACTTGGTAAATAGGCACCACATATGATTAAGCTCTACCCCATCATCTATCAAAATCTATTTTCTAGCCATCCATTCCATCCATTATCTATCAAAACCTCTTTTTCACCCATCCATCTATCCACTCCACAAAAAAATGTGCATCTGACCATGGCTTGATCACTTGTTAAGTGTCTATCTTCATCATACCATCATTATCCCCATTTGTATGACTACACCTATCCATAATAATGTAATCATATACTTAATTGGGGGCATCCTCCTGAACATGGTAGTTGGATTAGATTCTTGTTCCTCTCTCAAGTCTCGAATATCTTGAAAATCCAAAAACATCCAAATATCTTGAAAATCCAAAAACATCCAAATATCCTGAATATCCAAAAATATCCAAATATCTCAAAAATTTGAAAACATCTAAATATCCTAAAAATCCAAAAAATCCAAAATTTTGGAAAATTAAAAAAATCCAAATATCCTAAAAATACCCAAAACAAACTCAAAAGTTTCAAAAATCCCCAAAACAACCTCAAATAATTTTGAAAAATCCCAAAAACATTCAAAAATTCCAACCATTTCCATAACTGCCCATCTGTAATAAAATTATCGTCACACTCACCTTTGATAAAGCAATCAAAACAGACATAGCAATTGTTGAAATCTAGAAAACTTATGTGAAAATTGTGAAGACTTGATCATTATCAGACAAAACAACACCTATGTATCAATTTCCTACCATTATTACTAACATCAACATCCAAGCATGTGCCTTGATGAATATATTGTTCCTAAAATAGGCATCATCACCGGACAACAACTGTATCAAAAGTCTTTGATAAGTGATATGACACCTTTCTTTGTCTTTTGGTCTTTTCTTTTTATTTATCTTATTGTCCTATTCTAATGATCTATCGAGGATATCTAAAAAATGATTAGAGAGAAAGAAATGGGGCATGGTCATTGTTTTTATATGCCATGTTTGTTGGATGTTCTTGTATTATGACCATGGTGAATACTTTCCTTGTGTGTGTAGAATTCATTTGAGGAAACATAAAATAAACCTTGCATGTTAGGATCTTTATACTTCTTTATACGTTGGTCTAATATGATTTGAAAATGTATTTCACACACTCATAACAAGGTTTTCATGTCTCATATGAGCAAGAATACTCCTCTTGTTTGCAGTGTCAAAGTTGATGCAATAAATACAAAGTTTCCTTGGTTCTTCATACCTTGGTGCATATGTCTATTTTCTACATTAATAATGATTGCTATGATGAAATTACTTAGCATACCCACAAGAAAAAGCATACTCATCAAATTTTCAACATCATCAATCATCATTCATATCCATAATCATGATAAATGGATTTTCAACAAAATCGGATCAACATTATCAATTCTGCTATAATCTAATCTATTTATCCATTCATTCATCATACTAACATTTCTATCCAAGCATCATGGCATACACAAAAACATAAATCATATCCTATATCCACATGCATCGTATCCTACATCCACAAAATCATTATTCATACATCCATCAATCATACATCATATCATATATCATTTGAATCATACATCCATTATCACACATAACATAAAAATACCAAAAATAATCATATTCAAACATGATGATATGATATCGTACACCCTACATCCACAAATTCATTACTAGCATCATCATATCATAAGCATACATCATGAGCTCATACATGCATACATCATAAGAACCATAATACATCTCATAGTCGCATAAAAAATAGCTCATCTCATATATGCATCGCCAAAAAAGTATGTCATGATACAATCATCTCATCAAAATATGTGATAACATCAAAAATATATACATAAGGCTATCCAAAGCCGATGAATGTATGTATAAAAATAATGTCTATATGATGATTAATCTACAATAATACATCAATAATATGTACAATGTAACTACATTGAACTACCTCTCTCCTCTTCGTCAAGAAGAGGCTGAGGAGGAGCCATCTGCTAAGCAAAAGGACCTTGGGGCTATTGAGCCTCCTAGGAACCCTATGGCTGTTGATCCCTTGGTCATTGTGCCTGTCCCTATGAATCTTGTGAGTAGGCCTATGATGACCTACCCACTAACCCTCCATTTGATCCCTTAGGACCCATTGTGCTCCTCTATGAAATTGATCCTGTCGTCTATGAGTTGGGACAATTATATCATACAAGGTCCTATAATATCTTGCCTCACTTTGCAATGACCTAGTGGCCTATATATGCTAAGAAAATTGAATGGCCTGGCCCTATCAAGTAGCATCTAGTTGTTGTCTACAACCTCTCTCTTGATCTCTCTCTACTGTAATCTATGGTAGTTGGGCCTCCAACTACTGTCACTGATAGATCTTTGCATCTCTCTCCTAGGCTCTCTGATATTGCTTTATAGTGCACTAAGCCAACTATACTGTCAAGCCATCCCTCTCTTGGTGATATCCATCATGCTCTCATTATATTTACTCACACTCTTGAAGAGTGACTCTTAGTATTTGATCATCAAGGTCAACATCTGCATGTCCCCTATCACTCTCCATGGGTGCAATGCATACAATGACTCCAATCACAAGTCGTTATCCTTACACTTTGTCCTTTGCAATAGGAATCTTAGCCTTTTCCCTCTACCTCTAACAACAAGCTCTCCCTCTCTTTGCCTCTTGGTGCCCCCAACCTCCAATGACACCCCCATCAAGATATGTAAATCACAACGGTCTCCATAGAATCTACCATGCATCATAATCCTGAGTAGTACTTGGATCATCCTTATTGTTTTCCCAGATCCACTAGAACTATGATAACTAGTAAAACTATATGATAGCAAGCCAAAAATAAGACATAGGCCCCCACTTTTCTATCTCCCTTGTGGCATGAGAAAAAATGACCTAATAATCATCAGTCAGGACATCCTATGGCTCCCCAAATTGACAACGAACCTTGTCAAAATTGTACCTCTCTAGTATGTATTGTGTTTTCCCAATCAACCGTCTACTTTACCTACAATAGGTAAGGTTCTCTCCATCATCATCCCATGCCTCCATCTTGAGCCATGGTTTCCATCTGAACTCAAGCATATCATCAATCAAATGCCTCTAATAATCCAAATCACCCAACTTATGCTGAGTGAGCAAAGTGTCATATCTATATACCATGGGATAACTTGGCTCCCAAACTACCTTGTCTACTGGTCTGAACATGACAATGTTCCCCCAAGCCCAAATTTGTAATAAAGTGAAACCTGTAGATAAATTGGTGGCCAACCTATATACCACCTAGTGCATGTCATGATAGAGGTGGGCCATGATACATGGGCCCCAAGAAAATATGTGACCCTCCTCCATAATAAACTCCAAAAATTGGCCCCATCTGATGCTAAACCTTTGATATTGTCGATCGAGCATAATCTGCCCATAGATAAGTCCTGCTACCACAATGATGGTGTCACTAACCCTGCCAATATAGTGATGTAGGTCAATTTGACCATCGTCGTCATCCATAACTCTCTCCAAAGCTATTATATCATGACCCACATTGTATACCACTCTGTCTCTATGAATAGGTACCCTCAAGATATTCCAGATACCCTCAAGGGTAATAGTGGCCTCTTTGGTAGGTAGTAAGAAAGAATATGTCTTTGATTTCCATCGCTCGACTAGTGCAGTCATGAAGGCTTGGTGAACCTAAATATTTGGAATATACGCAATGTAATACAATCTAAGAGCCCCTAGGAACTCTACCTCAACCTCTATAAATCACACCATCCTGTCTAGAACCTAAGGAAATTGCTCCTATGAAAGGATAACCTCTAGTATAGCTTGCAAGCATAGCGCCCTTGACTTCAATTTTGAAAAAATTATAAAAAAATTAAGTCTAACTAGGCCTATTGCAAAAGCAGCCTTTTTTTTCAAAAGTGTCGCTATATCACAGACAAAAGTGAGCTCTTTTTTAAAAGCACCGCTTCGCTAAAACAATATTGAGCAATTTATCAAACGTGTCTCTTGGTAACCAATTCCCAAACCAACGCTATTACAAGGAAGTGACACTTTTGATAAACTATCGTGTTAGTCTTCATAAATGTCACATTGGGTTTCATAAGTGTTGCTTATGAAGTGACGTATTTGACTAACTTTGCCTAAATTTTTTCCTACCTAAAACTACGTGTAAAGAAAGTTGAGTTAGTTACATAATGAGGGGTCTACTCTAGTGGGCCACTAGAATTGACGAACCACATCTGCACGATGTGGGGTGCGAACCATGTGTTCCATACTAAAGAGGTCTATACAAAGTCTCAAAGCTAGAAATCACTCAGAGCTCTAGAATTTTCAAACTCAAAGGATGCAAATGAGGTTGAAATAAACCCAGATACATATATATGACCCCCAAACCCTAGGGTTTCACCCTCAATTGCTTTCAACTTACTTTTCATCTTCCACCATCTCTCTTGGTCAGTTTCTAGGACCCAAAGGGCTTGATTTTTGGTTCTCTTCTCTCCAGAACTAGTCCCATCATCCTGTCATGAGCCTGACCCAATTTTTTTTTTTGTTGGCTGACCTCTTGAGGGGGCATCCTATCATCCTACCATCCTTCATTTATTTATTGGGGCATAGTGGAGGATCATTTTTTTTCCAAATCAACAATTGTTTTTGAAATAATGTAACGATTACATTGTCTGAAAGGGGAAAAATGTAGACATCTAAAAATTCTTGAACATATCACACATTCATTAACATCTCATTTTCATCATCTTCATCACTAATTCCTCATTTCTCATCATTTTCCTCACGTTCATCACTAGCCTTGCATTTCTCATCATTTTCATCACTAATTCATCATTTCTCACCATTCTTCATCATTTTCATAATTTCATCACTTTTCACCATTTTTCATCATTTTCCATCTAAATCACCTCATTTCCTCTATTAATTAAATCATTCTCAATTATTTAATTAATTAATCACTTTTTACTAATTTTCCTCTATCCTACCTAATTAAATATTTTTTTCTTAATTATTTAATTAGAAAAATCTAATTTTATTTTATCTCATATAATTAAATATTTTTTAATTATTTAATTTCTTCCCTCCACTTACACATGGAATATATATTTTTTAAAGAAATATTCTCTTCCTCACATAATTAAATAATTTTGAATTATTTAATTATCTAATTTCCCTCTGAAAGAATATTCTAAGGAATATTCTCTTGCAAAAATCTCTCAACCAATTCCCTAAAATTAAGGAGATATTTTGAGTTAACTAAAGCTCTCAATTAATCTCAACCCCTAATCTTCTAGATTCGATTTCAGCCGTTGATCTCATGATCTAATTTTTGAAAATCTATAAAACAAAGCCATCTCCCTCCATTTCAAATCACCTAGAAGCATTTTGAGCATTCATATCATCATTTGAGCATGCAATCTAAGCATTTTGAGCATCTTTTAGGTCAATTCAAGCTTTTTCAACGATTGGGTTCTAAGGTTTGGGTAATTTAACATCAAATCAACACAATTCACAATGGAATGTTAGGTTTACACTTCTTTGGATTTGGATTTTGAATGTTAATTCTAATTTATAATATCTTTTTCTAAAGTAGGAGTATTTAATTTCATTGGTTAGATGGTTTTATCAATCTTTTTTTGGTGGTGTTTAAGATTTTTAATCATAATTATTTCAATTATGTTCTTAATTAATTTTCCACTAAACCCATTACACAACATGTCACATGTAAAAGTGTTTAATCCAAAATATTAAGTACAATAAATAAGGTACACCATCACATTAAGTACTAACTAGTCATGTAATATAGAGTATAAGATATAATTTATACATGAATATGACTAAAACTCTCATGTTCATCTGGTCATAACAATACAAGTAAAGATATAAAAGAAATATAATAACTAGAGTCTTCGGCCGCCACTAACCCCAATGATCATCCGCAAACCAAGAGACAAGAATATGGCTTAGGCACTTTTTTTCCCAACACGAAGCTTACGCTTCCTTGAAATTATTCCTAACATGAAGAATACCCAAACCTACATGAGAATCCTAGCAATTTGGAAACGGTTGACAAGATGGAATCCTAACATAATATATCTATATGCATTTCACATATGAGCATGATATTCCCTACTATCAGGATATGATAGATAGAATAAAATAACATCCATCTATTTCAATGGTACACATAGATTTGGTCAAATAAATTAAACTATAAATGATAAGTAGATCTAGAAAAGTAAATCCCTTTGTTAGTCCATATTCAACACCCATCTTGAAAGGTAAAGCCAAATCACATATAGAAGAAAACAAATTTCCTCATGAAGACAATATAACATGCATATATCTAATGATCATAAAAATAAATAGCCCTTTAATTTTCATGCAAAATGATGATATGGAGGTATTTTTTATTTCAATCCTTTCATACATAATGATGGTTAAATGTATAAATGACATGCAATTTGATTGTGCAACTTGATTATTGACATGCAACTTGACTTCTAACTAATGATATTTTTGTATATGCAATGCTAACTAATCTTTGATGTCATGCAGGTTAAATCCATAAGAACCCAATTCATAACATATGATACATAATGTATACTACTATTTAAATTTGTCGATTTTATGGAATATCACATTGTTTTTGTAACAACAAAAAGTCATACATGGTCACATTACTGAACAACCCAAGATTCATTTATTGAAAGACTCTAATGAGGCAGGTGACCCTTATACAAAACTCTAGTCATAAAAAGCTAATGCTTATTATCATTAACAACAACAAGGTTTTATAGTGGGTGAGAGATAATGACATCAAGTAATAACATAATGTATCTCGATCCATTATCTCTAGTGTCCTGTTACAGGTGCTTAGTCCAAGGAACAAATAGTACAAAATATTCAGAAGGTTCAACCTCATAAGTTTTATTTACAATCAATCATGTAGCACAACAACATTAATCATACACATTGTAGCTAGTAACCACCACTTACAAAATCCAAGAACCAACACACAGTTGAGTACATTTGGCCAAATTCCCATTTCTCCTATAGTGATGCAGATGGGGCTTTGGGTGGGTTGTCTATGATGTGGAACCCTAATAGGTTAACTGGATCTAAAATTTTCCAAAGGAGCAGTGTGGGAATCCAGTTCTTTCACTCTGGTGGTTCTTGGTTCCTGATCAACATCTATGCCCCCAATTTAAGGAATGCAAGGAGAGACCTTTGGTAGGATCTCACTGACTAGATAAAGAATAATGGGGGGATCACTGGTTAGTGGTTGGATATTTCAACTCTCTGTTGTACCCTTCAGAGAAGAGTGGGGGTCTGACTGACTATTTTGACAACACGACTAACCTTGCTAATTTATTAAGTAACACTGGTCTGGTGGACATTGACTTACATGGACAGGCTTTTACCTAGACCAATAGGCAGTTGTGGGATGGAATTATCTAGGTTCGACTTAATAGATACCTCTTTTCTCCCAATTGGATGGCCTTACTTAATTCCAATATGATGGCTTTACCCTAGATTGTTTCGGATCATAATCCTCTACTGCTGGTCATGTATGAACACTCTATTGTGGGTCACTTTCCTTTCCAATTTGAGATCATGTGGAATACCCTTGGATTTTAGGAATAAAATTTCTTCTTGATGGAACATCCCGTACATGGCTCCCCCATGTTTAAGGTGTTCCATAAACTCAAGTATATCAAGAACATGGTTAAGGGTTGGAACAAGAGGGTTTTTGGTGATGTCTTCCATCATAAAAGGGTGTTAGCCTATAATATTAGGTTGACAAAAGAGAATGGAGGAGGGTGATATTAGTCTATAGACTTGTTAGTATGAAAGAGATGAATGCATGGAATGGGAAAAAATATTGAAAAAAGAGGAGATATTCTGGAAGCAAAAATCCAGAGTTCAATGGCTTTTGGAGGGTGATCGAAACACCTATTTCTTTCATGTTTCAACCCTCAAGTATAGGAAAAGGAATCAAATAAAAAAGTTGAAAAATGAGTTGGGTAATGATGTCACTACCCCTACTCAGATTGGTTTATTGGCCTCTGGCTACTTCCAACAGGCTTTATTAGCACCTAATATGGCTCCTAATTCTATTTTGGATGACTTGCTACTAGACCCCCTTCCTGTCTCTCTATCTCAGGAGGACAACAGTAATATTCTAGGTGTTTTCACTCCCGGGGAAGTCAGGGTTGTTGTGTTCAGTATGGGTGCCTACAAGGTTTCTAGACCTGATGGATATCCCCAGTTTTTTTCTAGGTTTTCTGGGACATAGTTGGTGAGGACTTAGCTCTTACAACTAAGGATTTCTTCAATTTTGGAAAACTACTCAAATAGCTAAATCACACCTTCCTTGCCCTTGTTCCCAAATTTGAGGACCTACAAAACATGATTGAATTTTTCCCTATTAGTCTCTATAATACCATTTATAAGATTTTCTCCAAAATCTTAGTGAATTGCCTGAAACCTCTTTTGGAAAAAATGATAAGTCCAAGCCAAAAGGGTTTTGTCTCAAGGTGCCATATTTTGGATGCTACCATTACCACTCATAAAATATTACACTTTATGGACCATTGTAACAACACTAGTATGGCCTTTAAGCTTGAAATTTCAAAAGCCTACAACAAAGTCCTTTGGAGTTTTCTCCCAAATTTTTGGCTAAGATGGGATTCAATTAGAGGGTGATTAATCTCATTATGGAGTGTGTTACTACTGTGAAATATTCTATTTTGTTTAATGGGGTCCCCCATGGATTCTTTAATGTTGGGAGGGGCATAAGACAAGGGGATCCTCTATCCCCCTACTTGTTCATAATGGTCACAGATGTGCTGAGTAGGAATGTTGCTAGAATGTTGTCAGAGGGTTCTATTAAAGGTGTCAAACCTGCCACTACTCTGGAACCTACTGTCATACAATAGTTCATGGATGATACCATCTTGTTTGAGAAGGCTTCGATTGTGGAAGCTGGGAAATGGAAAAAGTGCCTTAAAAACTATGCGATTTGCTCTGGCCAATGCATAAACTACAACAAGAGTATAATTTATTTCTTTAACAACACTCCCATTTTGTAGGATAAGGTGACTACTATTTTGGGTTGCATTGGTTCCTCCCTGCCTTCACTGTACTTGGGGATCCCTTTTAATATCAAGGAAGTTTCTCCCACCTTTGGAATATTTTCCTTGAGAGAATTCAAGGGAAATTAGTTGGGTGGAAAGGCTCAATCCTCAGTCATGTTGGTAAGCTGCAACTCCTTATTGCTACCCTTTAACGAATTCTAATTTATTTCCTCTCTATGTTCAAAATCCCTAGATACATAGTAGAAAATTTTGAAAAAATCCAAAGGAACTTCCTTTGGTCTGGCACAGAGGAAAAAAAGAAGTTGGCTCTGATTAGTTGGGACAAGGTGTTCCTTCCTAAATCTGGTGGAGGATTTGGTATAAGGAAAGCTCAACCAACCAACAAAGCCTTGCTTGCTAAGGTTGGTTGGGATCAGTTAAGGAACAAAAAGTACCGGTGTAGGATTATGAATGCTAAGTACCTAAACAACTTCCCCCTAATCAGGTGTCTCTCATTGGAGGACCCTGGTGGCTCTTTGGCTTGGAAAAATATATGCAAAATGAAAAGGTTGTTGCACTCTGGGCTAAGATGGAAGCTTAGAAATTGCAGCAATATTAGCTTCTAGGAAGACCCCTGGCTGCTTGAATTTCCCCTTTCCCTATTTGACTTCAAGAATCTGATGGAGCCTGTGTGGAAATTCTTTGGCAGAAAAGCTTGTGACTACATGTATGGTCCTCAAGGTTCTAGGAAGTGGAAAGTTTTGGAATTATGTTTCCCCCTCTCTCTGGGCTTGAGAGTGCTAGCTAGGACCTTACAAGACATCCTTTCCCTAACTAGAATTCCTATATCAAACATGGAGGATGAGTTCTTTTGGGTTAAGGAATGCAATGGAAACCTCTCTATTAGGTCGGCTTACAATTTGTTGTCGGGATTGGGAGCTCATAGAAGAGTTTGGAAATAGGTTTGGAACAAACATTTGACCCCAAAAATAAATTTATTTTAGTGGAAAACATGCCACAATAGGATTGTAACTCAAGATAACTTAAGGAAAAGGGGATTCTAGATCCTGGATAAACGCATGTTATGAAAGAACAATGAGGAGTCGCTTGACCACCTGTTATTGCACTGTTTATTTACTACTAAAGTTTGGGATTTGAATTTTTGTAAATTGGGGATCCAAAGGACCATGAATGGGGACTTTAAAAAATTTATAGAAAGGTGGTCTGTCCCCTTTCAACATCCTCTCCCTATTGAGATTTTGCATCAAACTTCTCCCATCATTTTTTGGTGTTTATGGAAAGAGAGGAACAATTGGATCTTCAGAGATATAGAGAAAAGTCCCAAGGAGGTCTTTGACATTGGTTTCAGACTTATTTCAGAGAGTGTCTCCATTTACTCTTGGAAAACCTTGGACAAAGCCCCCATGGAGTGGGAGATCAAGATGGAAAACTCATGGAACAAAAAGTTGGAGATCAACGCCTTTGATAACTCTAAATCTTTGGCTAGACATAATACGGTTTGGAAACCCTCAGATACTGGCTGGCATAAGCTTAATTTTGATAGGGAAGCAAAAGGGAACCCTAGTATGGCTAGTATTGGTGGCGTTATTAGGGACTGCAAGGACAACTTTGTTTCCAGGTATGCTGGTAGTATTGGTATACAAAATTCTATGAGAGTTGAGGCACGAGCGCTACTCAAGGGAGTCAAGATTATTGTCACTCTAGGTATAAAAAATCTACCTATAGAAGGTGACTCTATGATGGTGATTGACTCTATTAATCATTGTCATTATCAAGGATGGAGTATTAAAGATATCCTTCAAGATTTTTTATTTATTTCTAAGTTGGAAAGGAAGAATCTGTCTCACATCTTTCATGAGGGAAATTAGGTGGTAGATGCTCTGGCCAACCTTGGCTCCTTGTGGAGTCTATCCAAATATTGGAGAATACTAGAGACTCTCTTGATGAATATACAAGGATTTATCCTTGCTGAACAAGAAAATTTAACTGTTAACGAAGGGGGCCAACTATGTTGATTTGGGTGGGAACATGTAGCACTATACCTTTGAGCCTTGAATGATGTGGAAGAAGCATGAGTATGTGGAGAGGTTTACGTGGGGAGCTGAGCAGTGTTTTGAATTTATGATGATGTATAGCCAGCTTCTCCAAAACTCATTCAGATAGTCTTGTCAAATGTACCGTAACAATATTCACATTTTCAGGAACGTGTATTTGGTAATGTTTATCTTTAATTTGCTGGCTAATTATTGTCTGCTCACTCTTATCATAGCTCTAAGATTTGATGTGTTGTACTTAAGGAAAATTATTTATGACCCCATAGCCAAAATTTCTTGGAGTATGTGCTAGAACAAAGTTAGCTCTAGACCTTCGATTTATAATATCCTAATCAAATTTGTCATGGATTTTGTCTTAAGTTTGTTGTACTTAAGAAATCTCCATTATGGCCTTGTGATGATCAATTTCTTGGAAATGACCATTGGCTTATGTGATCTACTAGAAGCCTTAATTAGGCATGATCATCCTTGGTTTGGGAATGGTGATATTCGGTGGGTCAGTTCACCAATTTCCATTTCAAAATTTTTCTAACTCTATTGTTTTGGGGAAGCTTTTGGATTTAATGTGAAGATATGGAAGGCGACAAAGTTAGGACTAAGCACGAATCCTATGATGAATTATGTAGGAACCTTATTGTCTACCATATATGCGTTGAGGGTGGGATTGCACCTCTTATGGAGTATCTGGTGGGTCGTGATGAGAAGTTCTCAGTTCAATTTGATGGCTCTTGGAATGACATGAGAGTTACAGTGGGAGGAATTTTGTTTGAAGTTAATAAAGATATCATTGGGAAGGGGATGAGTCTTTCCTATACTGGTAAGAAACTTAAGAAGCACACCAAATTCTAGGACTTATAGAGTCTTAATGCCTTCTTCAAAGAGAATGAGAAGCCAGAGAAGAAGTACGCGGGTTTCGAAAGGGAGGAACTTCCTAAACCATGAGATTAGGTTTATTTAGCTCTCATGAAGTATGTTACTCTTGATGGAAGATTTAAGGTCTTTAAATTCTATCATTTATTGCTACTCAATCACCTTAGGCACAAAATTCTCTTAAGTTTTCCTTTTTTTATACTAACTTCCCTGGAAAGCTCGGTAAAATAAACGATTGATGTTGCTGCCCAAAACCCAGAAAAGCCACCTCCGCTGCCTTTACACCAGAGCCTTATTCTTAGGCTCTACCATTTCCATTTGGCCCTGTGTCCTCCCAAACCCATTTCTATTATCTATGTTGAAGATCTAGAATAGCTCGTCCACTCCCCTAAAAAACCCTCCCCTGCTACTTCTATCAGACCCAAGAGGAAAACCCCCCTTGTGGAATTCCAACCCAAAAATGCAACCCCTTGCAAAAAAGAAGGGCATGGAGCGGCTTTAGGCCAGTCTAAGGAAGCTTCCGACCTATGTGAATTAAAAAATGACCCTACCAAGGAGGACAATAAACCAATAGAAAAGACTAAAGGTAAGAAGGAGAATTTGTGCCAGGTGGAGATGTCGACTTCAGACAGTAAGGGAAAGAGCATCGAGGACCATGATTCTAAAGGGGATACCATTGTGGCAGCTACAATAGATGTGGGGATGGAGAAAACTAGCATCAAGAGGTCCCATAGGCTAGAAAAAAATAAGGAGGCACTGGTGGACGAGATATCCAATAGCTCAAAGGAGATTGGTGGTAAAGAGGAGAAAACTAGCGTCAAAGAGGAGTGCAATAAGGACATTGTTGAGGAGAGGGAGGAATTTGTTGAAGGACCCAACCACTTCTCAGATATGAACAAAATGATCGATGAGTATTCTACCACCTAGTCTTTTGACCTGATGGATTTAGAGGAAGAGACTATTAAGAGGAATAATGACATGACAGAGGATTTCAACAAGTTGCAAGCACGGGTGGAAAAACTGGAACAAAAGTTTACTTGGTTGACACGATTCACCATTAAGATCATTCACAGGTATGATGTCACACTCTCAGAGGTTCTCAAGGAAGAGGTCAAGAAGAAAAAAAAGGGAGAGGGACCTAATTGGATGGGTGATAATGTCCTAAATATTCTCTTTGAGAAGTGGGATGGGATTGCTATGTAATGTGTGGGTTTGTGTTTTAGGCTGTTGGGTCTTTCTTTGTTGTTGGTCTATTGTGCCTGTTTCTTTTGTTTTCTGTTGTTATGTTCTTTTGATGTAACTATGGAATTCATCTCTTTTTGGCCCCTTGGGATTGTTGTGTAAAGGATACTACACCTTGTAAATGCAACTTACCTTATCAAAAACTACAAGCATAAATTTTAGCCTAGAAAATATGGAACACAAACTTACAAATCATCCCAAGTCCATTTACCAACATGAAAGATATCAGATTATCCACCACAATAAGATGGTCAATAAAAACCTTACTCCCTAAATCCACCCAGCATAGGAACGTTGTCAAGAGTGCCCTACCTATTGATAGTGAACTATTTACTGTTCATAGTCTTAAAATGATTGGTTTTGATTTAGATTATTTTGTGCAATGTGCAATTGGAAAAAGGAGCCTTGATTTTAAATGTTTAGAATTTAGAAAGAGGAAGATTGCAACAACTAAAGGAGACACCAAGGAAAATAAATAACGATGCTCTTTCTCATTGTACATATTTGTGTCAAATAACAAGCAATATTCATACGCTTATGTGAGTCTTTGATAAAGATATGAGTTTTTACTATTCTTATGTGCAAGTTCACAACCACTTAGTAGCCTCTACACTGTACCACATAAGTTAAAAATAAGACATAAACCATTATGGATGATACAATTTATTCACAAAATATGTTAAGATTTTGATTATTAGCTAAGAAAAATGAAATTGGCTTGCACTAAGATTCAAGCATGTTCCAACATGATAATAAAAATGCATTGAGACATGAAAGCATACCTATAGTTTAGATTAAACCAGATTTCAATAGGGAGGGAGGAGGGACCACAAATTTTGACGCCTATGATTTTAGATAGTTTAGTAGATCGACTTTCTAGAAGCTATGAACTATCCCTATGATCTCCTCTGCATGGTGAATGATCCCTTTTTTGGTCTCCTACTCTCTTTTATCATGGTTTTCATATTTCCATGTAACTGTTCAACTCTAGTTGGAGTATCTCTTTATTTTTAGAACTAAACTTTCTCCTCATGCTAGGATCACGACTTATCATGCAAATAATTTAAATTTTAAACGTATTTGATTTAATTTTTGTTTCTTTTTAATAGTAAGCTATATATATATTCATATACATAAATAATTATATCATTATTATATATATAAATATAAATTTATTTAATTTTGTTTTCTTTTTAATAGTAAGCTATATATATTCATATATAAATAACGATATCATTATTTTATATATATATATATAAATTATGAGATTTATCATTATCAAACATTTAAAAACAAAATATTTTATTTTCCCAATTAAATTATTTTTTGTAAACAAAATAACCATAAGACAATCATTATTGAATAGATCATAACACACTATAGGCAATGATGTATTCATGATAACACAATGCATAACATAATCATTCACAATGCAAGATGAATGTAACTACGTGAGTGTGTGTGTAGGTGTGACCAAAGTCATAGTGTGAACTAAATACGATAGATCCAAATGAATTTAAACCCTATTTAATCCCCTAAGAAATGATCCCAATAAGATATTCAAAATTCCAAAGAACAAGAACCCATTAAACTAATATGAAATCAACACAAAAATGTAATGGAAATCCATTCTAAGACCTTGAATCTTATCCTATTGGGGGAGTGGTGCCACATTGATGTGGAATGGTGACCCTTTCCTAATCCCTTGGATAATATGAGCTTGTTACAATCGGTTTTATTGAAGAAAACCAACGAAACTGATGAGATATGAACAAGAAATGATAAGAAACTAGTTTAACTTGATAGATATGAATGCTAAATACTAAAGTTATTGATAAGATGGATGCAATCTATGCTAAATGTAAACAAAATTCAAAGATATAATCCATTGATGCAAACTATGCTAAAATGGATGCAAACTAAGTTACCATGGAATCCATTAATGGATGCTTTAAGCTAAATGGATGTAGCTTTTATCTAAAATTCTATCAAATATGAAATATAGATGCAAATGAGTATGAATTTAAACAACATAACTTTGCTATCAAAAGATGGATCCATTTCTCTCCAAATAGTGATCTATTTATAGGAGAGCAAATGAGAAATCAAGGGCTCATATCGATTTGATCTATCAATGGTCAATATTGGATGAAGGGGGAAACATGGATCAAGGATTCTCATCAATGGATGAGAATAAAAGATCACATGGATCAATGAATCTCATCAATGGATGAGAATAAAAGATCACATGGATCAATGAAAGATCAAGGGATAAGAATGATTCAAACAAACACACTTTCTAATAGCTTTAAAAGGTTGTTACAAAGTTTGTTTGAAAGAAATCATTCCTTTTTTGAGTCAAAAGAGGAGAATATTCCTTTGGAATATTCTCTAAGCAAGTGGATGGGAGGGAAATTAGAAATTTAATTAATTAAAACTAAATTTGAATGTGAAAAATGGAGAATAATATGATATCCATTAAATAATTGATTTATTGAAAAGAGGGATGCAAAATGACATTTAATTAAATAATTAAGATTATTTAATTAAATGAGGGGACTTAGGGTATTAAAATTAAATAATTTGATTTATTCAATTTAAATAGGATGAAAGGTGAATGTGAAAGGGTGGGAATTAACCTAATTAAATCAATTAGATTAATACATGAAAATGATGCATTTAATTAAATAATTAGGCTTATTAATCAAACAGGTGAAAAGAAGATGGAATTCAGGATGAAACAATGTTAGTAATTAGATTTGAGTGTGTAATACCATTCATGATAATTTTAAGTGTCTACATTTTTCCCTTCTTTGAAGTGAGGTACCTGTTACATTGGTTCAATGACTGACGGGCTTTGGATTAGTGCTATTGCTCAGATCAAAATTTTTAAAAATCCTGATTTTTAGGATGCCCCACTATTTCCCAAGCGAAAGGAATTAAGCTGGTACCCTACCCCCTTGAGAGATCAGGCATAAATTTGTAATTTTGGATTGATCTCTCAACAAAGGTGAAAGATCAGTTCAACTCAAAGAGGACTAGAAAGCTCAGATGTTTGATGTAGACAGATTTGATGATGTATAGATAGTCATCAATCATGGGTAGCCTCATGTATATTTTGATATATCACACATATTCGATACATGGATAAAAATGTTAGTAAAGATAGAATAATGAGATGGATGGATTGACCATTGATTTTGAGATTGAATGAGAATTCCAACAAGCCTATGATCCATTGAGACTTTATTAAATTATGATGATGAGATGGATGATTTTTTCTCATATTCGGGATTGGGACACTGCGTCATTCCTTTTTTTGATATAACACATAGAAACAATGCATCAAAGTATTGATAACTAGGATGGCGTTGTATCTAGTGCAATGGTATTTGACTCTACAAATTGATAGGATAGTCCTTATTCACACCTTGACATACGGAAACCTCATCGGAATGTAGTTTATAAGTTTAGAATATTTCAGAGAAAAGCATACACAATAGTCAACAATCTACTCCAAATGACCTCCCTACACACAACTAAGCAAGTATGCACCAAGATTATTTTACAAGAATACCCCACAAGCACAACAAGTGAAAGATAATGATCAATGCCCCATTCCTTTCTCTCTAAATCATTTAGACATCATTGAGAGGTTCTGGGAATGGGTCAACAAGATAAATCATAAGACAAGATAAAAAAACAAACATTCAATGTTATCTATATCTCTTGCCAAAAGGTGTGTTTTGTTTAGAATAAGTATCCAAAGTGATTGAAAATGATAATTCCCATTGTAGGAAGGATGCATCCTAGGACATGTTAGTGGGTGGAGGCAAGTTGATAGGTTGTTTGAAAGGTCATTGATATAGGGTTTACTAGCTTGTTCACATATGATCTAGAATTTAGATTTGGACATTTAAGTTCACACTTTATGACTTACGACACTTGTTTTCTACTTGTTTTACCAAATGTTGAAGATGGAAATTGATTTATTATGGATGAAGGCTTGTTGTGGGTGAAATCCAAATGGGATGGATGATTTTGGATTTTCTTGAATATTTCACTATTTTTGGTATTTTGAAAATGTTTTGAGGCTATTTTTGGTCTTTTTGAGAGTTTATGTAAATTTTTTGTTTTTTGATTATTTGAGGTTGTTTAGGGTTTTCTAATATTTTTGGATTTTCAAATTTCAAATGTTTTGATGTCTTTCTAAGTTTTCAAATGTTTTGGGGTTTTATGAGTTTGGACCAAGAACCTAACCTAAAAGACTATCCTAGGGGCCTCAAGGGCTTATCAAAGAGGAGCCTTGCCTATGTTATACATGTAGAGACCACATAATTCAACTGACTATGACTTATTATTGATGAAAAAATGAACACTTGATGGATTATCAGTTTATTATGATGGAATCCTAATCTAAAAGTGTCTCAGGAGCACATCAGCGATGGCCTTGCCTACGTTCAAGCTTAGAGACAATGTAGTTTAACATGGTACTATTTTTGGATTTTTTTGATGTTTTGATTTATTTAGGGATTTTTATGTGTTTTAGATGTTTTTGATTTTGACTTTACAATTTTTTGAATGTTTTTGTATTTTAGCTATACAATATTTTGATGTTTTTGGATTTTTTGATTTTGTAAGTGTTTTTGGATTTTTGAGCAATTTTGAGATAAACGATACCTAGATCACGATGTCCTTGTCACGTTGTGAGATATAAGACATGGATCAAGAGTTATTTGAAAACAAGAGTGCAAGAACCTGCCCCTAGTGTCTAGCAATGTTCCATAGATTAATGAACAAACCAAGATAGGTAATGTATATCCAAAGAGTTTTAACAGAGTTTTATCATGCTAGATATGGGCTATGGGACTTCATGAGACATAATGGTAAAGAGCTTGTCACAAATTTTCCATGAGTAGAGTTGAAGTATATGCCGAACCTTTGTCAAGATCAAGATAAATTGGAATATTTGGATAAATCTGGATTGGATGGATGGAGGGAACATTGGATTTATCATGACAAGGATGAGATGCTTCTATCTGAGAAGGATCATGTAGATGCTTGATTCTACTCATGACACCTATTTACCAGGTTTTCATCATAGTACATGCGCAAAGCACCACTATAGTGGTTTTCATTGGAGGATGATTTTTATTTTTACTATTTCCTTGAATTTTTAATTTTTTTGATTTTTTTGATTTTTTGGAAATTTTTACCCTAATGTTGAACCACTTGATGGTACTGATCTAGAGGCCACTGTCATAACGTGCAAACAATATCCTACTTGAAGAATCTTCTTTGCTAGGATATGAGAACTTGGATGCAATTTTGAAGAACTCTGATCTACCTTATCGATACTAGAATTAACCTTGTTTATGTGTGAACATCGCGATAAAGTGCCTTCAAAATCCTTATGATGAAGAGTAGCTGCCAACACACGATCAACACAATAATTTGATATCATGAATGGAGTGTACAGTGTCATGCATGAAGGAATATGAGATAGATTGGTGGATGGTTTGGAACCTTTGACTCTCCAAACTTGGGAAGACGAGAAATGATGGGTGGGAACAAAGGTTTTCATGGAATTAGAACCAACCACTTGATATACTTAGTTCCTTGGTTGAGAAGCTTGCTTTTGTATTTGAGGACTCTTTTGATGGATACATTTCCCTTTTTGATTTTTCCCCATAGTTTCTTTAACTGATGAAGTTTTGGGATGATTTTCTTTTACATTCTTTGGTATCCATTTGTACTTGCTTTGTTCTTTTTGCTTTACTGCTTCATTTTCTTTGATGATCTTCTCCTTGCTTTGATAGAAATCTTTCTTTTGACGTTGGTCCCAATTTGTGTATGAGATGATGAGTGGATGACGATTCATGATACAACTAGTTATAGTGTTGAGTGTTTTCCCCTTAAGGATCCTTCATTCCCTCTATGTTGATGTTTGCTTTAGACAAGATTTCCCTCAGTATTGTGAAGGTATTAACAATACCTAATCCTTTTCCTTTATAATGTATCCTCTGATCCACAACCATTGAATAAGACTTGTCATGAACACATGATATTTCTATGGGTCCTGATATTCAGGAACATGAACTATTTACTTTGATTCTATGACATTGTTATCTGTTGATACTACTTCAAAAGATGTCGGTGCTGATTCAAAAGATGTAGATGATGCATAATCATTGTAAGAATCAAGAATCTCAACCGTTTCTTGCTCTTGTGTGGGAATATCAAGAGTGGGAGACTTGTTTTGGATGAAGAACGTCTATATGTCCATAAAAAAGAAACATCTTTGGGGTGATATTGGGGACATCTTTGGAGTTTAAAATGGTTTGGAAGATGTCCCTTAGCTCTTGGTGAAACTATAGGGATAGGGGTTCTTGATCTTGACTTGATTCAAAGTAACTTTCATTATCCTCAAGAGCCTCTTCTTGACATGATCCTTGGGTGGATGATATATCATCAGTAAAAGACTCTTCGCAATAGTTTATGGGTATGGGTGCAATAAGGGATATTTCTTGCTCGTTTGGAGCTTCTTCAACATGCCCAATCATTGATTCATATGTGGGATAGATATCATAATTCGATACATACTTGATTCTATTATGGTATGAAATATTGCTAGACATCATTGATTCGTTTGGACTTTGTTTTAAAATAGTATCATGATACATGTTTGATTCCTCATGTGGTGATGAATGAATAACACAAACATGTACCACCGTGGTATCTTGAGTATGGTTTACATTGTTTGAAGTTGATGCCTTCCCTGAATCTTTTGTCTTTCCATGATTAGCATAGGGTTTGTGTAAATTTTTAGATTTTCATTCCTAGATTTTTTTATCTACATCAATGTCTCCTTGCTCAATAAGATCTTGCATTAGATGTTTGATTCTAAAAAAGCTTCATGTGTTATGACCTTTGTATCAGTGAAATTCACAAAAATGATCATCTCTATAGCTAGGAGGTTTGACTTGTGGTGCTTGATAGTTTGAGAAATCTAGGAGTGTGATAAGGTTAGACTATATCAACTTCTTAAACATATACTCCATAGGTTCCCCTAAGGGAGTGAATTGTCGCTTAGAAGTATTGTTCATTCTTTGTACTCCATGTTGAGTGTTTGCAGTGTTGATCGTTGGAAGTGGTGTGGATGGTTTTTGTGGGTTTAGGGTTTGGGTGTTTTCTTGCCTAGGATTAGTTAAGACAACCTTTGCATCAACAACACCATCACTAGTAACATTCTTGTTCTTTCCGTAAAAGTGGGGTTTTTTGTTAGAACTAGTAGATGGGAGGTTGTCTTTATACACTTGTGTGTTCCCTTGTGAGCTTAAGGCTCTCTCGATGTTGACAGACCTAGGGATAAGCTAATCATAAGTGGTGATACATTGCATCTTTAAGTGGAAGGATAGCTCTGGATTAACATTGACTATATGATAATCCCTACTTGTTGCTTGTCGAGAATGGGACATTTTCTCTTACTAGATATTTGCCTCCACCTTTGTAAGAAATTAGCGAAGGATTCTCCTTTGTTCTACTTGAGAGTGTACAACTCTTCTAGGCTTACATCCACGTCAATATTGAAGGATAAGTGATCTATGAACCTATCAATTATTTCTTGGAATGTTTTGATACCTGAAGGCAATTATGAGAGCCAATCAATTGTTGGGCTCACCAAACTATGTGGGAAGAGGTGCATCAACTAGGAATAATTTTAGGCCACCTCCATACACATGACGTCAAATTATTTGATGTGATCCATAGGATTTCCCCTCCCTTTGTATTTTATCAAACTTAGGGACCTCAAAACCTGGTCGGAAAGGTACCATTGTGATATTTTTATCGAATGGGTATGGACACAAGTTTTTTTGCATATGTGGCTTCTTTGTTTTTCCCATTTGATTGTCTTGGATCTGTTGCGTGAGCACCTTGAGCTGCGATGACACGTCATCTTACAAATTTGGTAGAGGAGCATATGTGGTATACTATGGAATGGTGGATGAAGTGTAAGTGGGATTTTGATATGATGGGGTGTTATATGGTATGTATGGTGGATTCTGATATTGTGAAGGTGATCTGGTAGGGGTGGAAATGTATATGCTCCTTGTGCTATTGGATTCATGACATTTTGTTGGGGATTATAATACAAAACTTGTTGTTATTGCATAAGCATCTATTGTTGTTGGGTGTATTGTTGTGCTAGCAACTCTTGTTGTTGGGATTGTTGTTGTTGGTGTGTGAGAAATGCTTGTGGTTGGGCCTATTGTTGTTGTTGTGTAAGCAACACTTGTTGTGCCTTCTATTGTTGTAAGGCTTGCACTTGATCTTATTGTTGTTGCACTGCTTGCTGGTAGGTGTCTTGTGCTTGTTGAAAAGCTAGAGCATGAGATTGTTGTTGTTGCAAGGCTTATTGATAGGCTTGTTGTTGTTGCAAAGCTTGGTCTTGAGCTTGTTGTTCTTGTTGCAAAGCTAGTGCGTGAGTTTTTTGTGTTTGCAACATGGAAGTGTTTTGGTGTGGTTTGATTTGAGATGGTTGTTGTGTGGTGAGTGTTTGTGGGTTGTTTTGTGCTATCATTTCTTAAAATTGTCAATTGGGATGGAGGAATGTAATTTTGGGGCCCCATTTTATTTTGCATGATTTGGGGAACCAATGGCAAGGATGATGATGCCATTTGGTAGTGTGATGTCAATGGTAGTGTGATGTCAATGGCATATTTGGACCTTAGATCAATTGATTGGAAGGGTTCCCTTGACCAATTTGTTGGGGGTTACCTTGTTGTTTTTAATGTGGGACAAAGGTATTATCTTGGTTGATGTGGTTTGTGATCAATGTGTTGCTTTGGTTTGGATTGATGATGGATGGGTTTGATGGGTTTTGTGAAACTGATGGGTTTGATGAGCCAATTGGGTGATTGGATGATGATGTCCCTTTTTATGTTAAGGGTTGGTTTTGTGTAAGGGTGTCAACTTTCCATTTTTTGTATGTATGAGATATTTGATTCACCCTACCTTCTGTAACGTTAGGCACACTTGTGGTACTCATGATGATGGATGAAGATGGTTGTGCTAAAAAAGTTGAGGTCGTCATGGTGTTATGAACTTATGGAACATAAATGGCTTGTGTGGATGTAGAGGATGCTCAAGAATGGTAGTGGTAGAATGGGATGGGGCACCAAATGTTGGTGTCCAACTTGTGTTTTGGGGAAGGTTGGTGTTTTGAGTACCCACAAGTGTGTTGCTTTTCAAAGGAGGAGTGTAACCAAAGTCGGTGGCAATCCTAGTTGCAAGACTAGGAGTTAATGTTTGACTTGGAACAAGGGGTGGAGTTGGTTGAACCATAGATGGAGTCAAGCCTTGTGCCAAGGTTTTTGTGATGAAAGATGGGGGAATTGAAGCCACATTCTCTAATGTTTGATGATCTTGTTTATACTCAAGGAGTTCTTCCTTAGTGAATTCAAATGGATCGTTGGTGACATCTTCTACCTCATACCCTTATGGAACTTGTGGTTGATGTGAGGGGGTCGAATGGATTCTTGGATCAAATTCTTGTGGGATATTACCACTTGTGGTAGATGTTCCTTTGGTTTGTTCCATGATTCTCTTGTGTTGTGATCTTGTTGTAACCATAAATTATGGGTCAACCATGGGAGAGGTGTGTTGATATTTATAGTTTTGAAACTTTATAGTTGACTCAAATTTTGGTAAAAGGGACCCTCTAAGTTTTTTTGGACCAATGAAGTGAGTGAATGATGAAAGGGGCAATGATATGGGGAATGAACTTTATAAACTCTTTGACAACACTTTTGACTATAGGTTTGATGTTTTTGATGTTTTGGATAAATGATGTTAATGAACTTGTGAATATTTAAGGAATAAACAATACCTAGATCATGACGTCGATGTCACACTATGAAATATAAGCCATGGATTAAGAGTTATTTGAAAAAAAGAGTGCAAGAACCTGTCAGGCTAGTGTCTAGCAATGTTTCATAGATTAATGAAAAAACCAAGATAGGTAACATATATGCAAAGAGTTTTAACAAAGTTTTATTATGCTAGATATGGGCTATGGGACTTCATGAGACATAATGGTAAAGATCCTATCACAAATTTTCCATGAGTAGATTTGAAGTATACACCGAACCTTTGTTAAGATCAAGATAAATTGGAATATCTAGATAAATCTAGATTAGATGGATGGAGGGAACATTAGATTTATCATGCCAAGGATGAGATGCTTTTATTTGAGAAGGATCATATAGATGCTTGATTCTACTCATGACGCCTATTTACCAGGTTTTCAACATAGTACATGCCCAAAGCACCTTTTTAGTGGTTTTCACTAGAGGACGATTTTTATTTTTACTATTTCCTTGAATTTTTGAATTTTTTTGAATTTTTGGAAATTTTTACCCTCATGTTGAACCACCTGGTGGCATTGATCTAGATGCCATTGTCATAACATGCCAATGATATCCTACTTGAATAAGCTGCTTTGCTAGGATACAAGCACTTGGATGGAATTTTGAAGAACTCTGATTTGCCTTATCGATACTAGAATTAACCTTGTCTATGTGTGTAGATCGCAATAAAGTTCCTTTAGAATCCTTATGATGAAGAGTAGCTACCAACACACAGTCAACATGAGAATTGGATATCATGAATGGAGTGTACAGTGTCATGCATGAAGGAATCTGAGATGGATTGGTTAATTGTTTGGAACCTTTGACTCTCCAAACTTGGGAAGATGAGAAATGATGGGTGGGAATAGAGGTTTTCATGGAATTAGAACCAACCACTGGATATACTTAGTTCCTTTCTTGAGAAGCCTACTTTTGTATTTGAGGACTCTTTTGATGGATACATTTCCCTTTTTTATTTTTCCCCATAGTTTCTTTGACTAACAAAGTTTTGGGATGATTTTCTTTCACATTATTTGGTATCCATTTGTACTTGCTTTATCCTTTTTGCTTTACTGCTTCATTTTATTTGATGACCTTCTCCTTGCTTTGATATAAATCTTTCTTTTGATGTTGGTCCCAATTTGTGTATGAGATGATGGGTGGATGGAAATTCATGATACAACTAGTTGTAGTGTTGATAGTGTTTTCCCCATAAGGATCCTTTGTGCCCTCTATGTTGATGTTTGCTTTAGAAAAGATTGCCCTCAGTGTTGTGAAGGTATTAACAATACCTAATTATTTTCCCTGATAATTTTTCCTCTGATCCATAGCCACTGAAGATGACTTGTCATGAACACATGATATTTCTATGGGTTCCTAGTATTCAAGAATATGAAATGTTTACTCTGATTCTATGACATCGTTATCTCTTGATACTACTTCAAAAGATGTTGGTGCTGATTCAAAAGATGTCGATGATGCACAATCATTATAAGAATCAAGAATCTCAACCATTTCTTGCTCTTATGTGGGAATAGCAAGAGTGGGAGATTCTTGGTTTAGATGAAGAACATCTATATGTCCATCAAAAGAAACATCTTTGGGGTGATATAAGGGACATCTTTAGAGCTTAAAATGGTTTGGAAGATGTCCCCTCAACTCTTGGTGAAAATCTAGGGATAGGGGTTCTTGATCTTGACTTGATTCAGAGTAACTTTCATTATCCTTGAAAGCCTCTTCTTGAAATGATCCTTGGGTGGATGATATATCATCGGTAAAAGACTCTTCACAATAGTTTATGGGTATGGGTGCAATAAGGGACATTTCTTGCTCATTTGGAACTTCTTCAACATGCCCAATCATTGAGTCATATGTGGGATAGATATCATAATCTGATACATACTTGATGCCATTATGGTATGAAATATTGCTAGACACTGTTGATTGATTTGGAATTTGTTTTAAAATAGTATCTTGATACACGTATGATTCCTCATGTGGTGCTGAATGAATAACACAAACATGTCCCACCGTGGTATCCTAGGTATGGTTTACGATGTTTAAAGTTGATGTGTTCCCTGAGTCTTTTGTTTTTCCATGATTAGGCATAGAGTTTGCATAAATTTTTAGATTTCCATTCCTATATTTTTGATATAAATCAATGTCTCCTTGTTCAGTAAGATCTTGTATTAGATTTTTGAGTCTAAAACAACTGTGTTATGACCTTTGTATTGGTGAAATTCACAAAAATGATCGTCTCTATAGCTAGGAGGTTTGACTTGTGGCACTTGATAGTTTGAGAAATCTGGGATTGTGATAAGGTTAGACTATATTAGCTTCAACACATGAATCCATAGGTTTCCCTAAGGGAGTGAATTGTCACTTAGGATTACTATTCATTCTTTTTGGTCCATGTTGAGCCTTTGCAGCATTGATCATTGGCGGTGGTGTGGATGGTTGTTGTGGGTTTAGGGCTTGGGTGTTTGCTTGACTAGGAGTAGTTAAGACAACCTTTGCATCAACAACACCATCACTAGTAACATTCTTGTTCATGGCCCAAGAGCGGGGTTTGTCGTTAGAACTAGTGGATGGGTGGTTGTCTTTATACACTTGTGTGGTCCCTTGTGAGATTAGGGCTCTCTCAATGTTGAGGGACCTAGGGATAAGATAATCATAAGTGGCGATACATTGCATCTTTAAGTGGATGGATAGCTCTAGATAATCTTTGGCTATGATAATCCCCACCTGTTTTTTGTCGGGAATGGGCCACTTGCTCTTACTAGCTCTTTGCCTCCACCTTTGTAGGAAATTAGCAAAGGATTATCCTTTATTTTTCTTGAGAGTGTACAACTCTTTTAGGCTTACATCCATGTCAAGATTGAAGGAGAAGTGGTCTATGAACCTATTGATTATTTCTTGGAATGTTTTGATACATGGAGGCAATTGTGAGAACCAATCAATTTTCGGGCCTGCCAAACTACGTTGGAAGAGGCACATCAAGTAGGAACTATTGTAGGCCACCTCCATACACATGATGTGGAATTATTTGATGTGATCCACATGATTTCCCCTCCCTTTGTATTTATCAAACTTAGGGACCTCAAAACCAAGTGGGAAAGGTATCATTGTGATGTTTCTATCGAATGGGAATGGACACAAGTTTTGTTGCATATGTGGCTTCTTTGTTTTTCCCATTTGAATGTCTTGTATCTTTTGTGTGAGAACCTTGAGCTACGATGATACATCATCTTGTGGATTTGGTAGAGGAGCATATGTGGTACACTATGGAATGGTGGATGAAGTGTAAGTGGGATTTGTTGATGGTCAATGTAACACAACAACATTAAAACAAAATATTTCTACTCTATTTCTCTTGAAAAAGATAAATAGCCTAAAGCTACCTATCTTCCAAGGTCTCTATAGTTGGTTCTCAACTGTGCTGATGTTGTTCAGTGGCCTATGCAACTGTAATGTTCAAGGGGCTTGTTGGTAAAGGGATACAAATTGCATAGTACAAATTGATCTAACGTTTGGGGGGTGTAAATAAACGTCAAAAGATAGAATAGAGCTCAGGATAACAAAACATAAATGTAGATTTCCTTCAATTTAGACATACAAACTTCATAATGAGCACTCCTTTCAAACAAATAAACCATAAAATGATACAATCCACAAAATACTCTATACCATTGCATTCACTCAAAGTGCAAATTCAAGACATTCAATCATTCATCATCACTAACTTCAAAATCAACAAGAACATATCACCAGGTCATCATTAAAATTCATAGATCAATAAAAACAAAGAAATTTCATTCACAGATAATTCAATAGAAACAATCTCAGATTCAAAATCTTCTATTGACTTTCATCAAATAAGAGACATTTATGCACAACATTCACTAGCATACGAATGACCATTGTTCATTGACATCACCATTAAAACTAATTCTAGAAAATGACAAACTATATTAAAACTTTAAAAAATGTCTAAGTATCTTTGCATAAAATTGTAAAAGCTTCTAAAATTGTAAAAATTATCCTAACTTTCTCCTTAGGCAGCTAATCTTCACCTCAATTAGCCAACCTTTACAACATGGAGAGAAAAACTACATATAGACAAGTTTTAACACTAATTCCTCCAATTTCAAAGATTGAGATCCACAAATCCAAGAGCAACTGGAGCTGCATGAGGTAACTATCCATTCTGATCCTTAGTTCAATCGTTGATGACTCTGTATCAAAATATGGATGCAAAAGGAGATCGAACTACTGGGGATCCTCAGTTGAACTGGTTTCATGTTCCTAAAAAATAGGGGAGAGCTACCCAACTGGCCGTATCATTTGATGCTTCATTCAAAAAGGATATTTTATAGACACTTCATTCCTCTATCTTTTGTTCAAGTAAATATTCATCATAACTATATAATACTTGTCTAAGTATATCCACATTCGGCCCATCTACCCAATTGTCTTCAAATTTTATTCTTTTTAATTTAGCAGAGGTGAAATTTTGCATATCATCCAACTTAGCGAACTCCTTCCGAGCAATCTTTACTACCTCTTTGATGTCCAAGAACCTATCAATCAACAAATCATCCCATCATCTCCCTTTTGCATTGCCTCTTGGAATCTATTATTCCATTTGTTTCTTAGTTCATCAAGAGGGAAACCATCCTTTACAAGGACATCTTCATTCACCATCATGGCTATGATTATCTCTAACTCCATAATTTGATTTGTTAAATCCTTCCTATCCTATTGTACCTCATTCCTATGGGAAAAAATAAATGAAGTCCTGAATATGATAATGTTAATAATTTTATCAATAAAATCCTCATTACCTTCTTCAAGGATGGATTGTTCTAGGAGTGTTTGTTGAGGCAACTTATTAATTACTTTCAATTTCTTAACATGTTCTCTATATTCTTCCTCTTGCTTCCAAAGGGTTTCAACATATGTAGTTGTAGACACATAAAAATGACCTAGGCTTGCAAGCTCTATTTTTACCACTTTTGTCCTAACATAATTAAAAGATTTAATTATGTCCTTGGTCCACTTTCAACTATTAATTAAATAATTCATGTCTTTTTATTCTTCTTGATTATTAGATAAATAAATCTTATTTATTTATTTAATACATCACTAATTGTCTAATGTCTTTGCATAATTAAATAAATTTCTTAATTTATTTAATTATTCTTGTCCATCAATTTCTACTTGATTATTTAACTAGATAAACTTTATTTATTTATTTAAATATGTCACTAATTCTTAAAAGTCTTCTTATAATTAAATGATTTTTTTAATTTATTTAATTGTTGTCCACCTTAGCTTTTTCTGATTTTAAATAAAGATATTTATTTAAAATTGTCCACTTTCAATTTCTTGGATTTTTTTTAATTTAAATAAAATCATTTATTTAAATTATCCCACTTTCTAATTTTTTTGCTATTTAGTAAATAATTAAAGAATTTAATTATTTGCTGTCACATGATTTTTCCTCCTTTTTGAGTTAAATTAATTTTTAATTCAAAATAATCTTTTTCCTCCAAAAATCAAATAACTTTTATTTGATTCTTGATTTTTCAAATATTCTCTTTTTTTGTGTCAATCTTATCTCTTGTCACCTGCATTGTCAACCGTTGATTTGATTTTCTAAAAATCAATTTGGTCCACTCATGTTAAAATTTGACCTAATATTGCCCTAACCCTAATTGTGGGTTGTCATAATGAATCTTGTCCATTGATTCTAGGGCTTTGTTAGTCTTCAATCTTGGCTTTTATTCAAAAATGCATTTTCTATAAAATGACAATTTTGATCTCATTTTTGGACACTTCATCTTCCACACTTCATATCTTGCAATCTTATGCTCTTGCAATCTTAGGCAATCTCATACTTTTGCATTCTTATCATTTTGTCATAGGCATATTTAGTCATAGATTATAGTTGCATGCTTGCATAGTAGTGCATCTTCATATCAAATCCTTCAATGTTTGCTTAGGGCTTGTCATAGACATTAATTTGCTCACATAAGATCTGAGGGCAATATCATATTTCTAGCAAGTTAAGAACGTGTAATGGAGATCAACCAAGGAGATTGAAGACACTTGGTGAGATTTTTATCTTTTGTTTTCATGTTATTATTCCTTTTCACTTCATTACTTTCTTTGGGATTTTGTTTTTATGATTTAATCTACTAACTTGAGAATTTCCCATTGTTACATTGGTGAACCTGATGCCAAAGCGAGCACATGTTTTTTTCGTATGACATTTTTTGTTTTGCAAGTACAGGTATAGCTGCAACACATTTGATTTGCAGAATGACTCATTTGACTTTTCGCGACGTAATTGCTACTTAAAATGACGCATTCGCCATCCTACGATGCATACGACCTGCCGAACGATGCATTTGCTAGGACATGACGCATTTGAATTGCAGATTGCCACATTTTTTTGATAGATTCAAGTGCATAGAACTGAGCCACATTTTCTGTATAGAATGATGCAATCGCTCTGTTGCGACACAATCATCTGGTAAAATTTTTGCTTTCGGGTTTTTCCAAATTTGTCTTGATTTTCTTTTTTTTGCAATCTGTTATTTTAGAGATTTCTAGTTACTAATGAGTTGTTGTAGCATGTGGCTTTGAGTCTTTCATCGGTCCAAGACGTATCTTTGAAACTACTAACTGGTGATTTTGTAGGTTCGATTGTCCAAGGCTACTACTTTGAAACATTGTGTTTTTTTTATTAGATTAGAAAACACTTCAATTGGTGCATTAAAAAAGAACTTTGTTTGTCCTTTGCTTGAGTGTGTTTGGGGTGGTAGGTGATTATGCTCTCACCTTGTGCAAACTAGGTGATCAAAAAACCAGACCCATCCATCTTTATGTTTACCCTGATTCAATAATCGAAGTATCCTCTCCCCTTGCACACTTCTGCGATCCTGGGTGTAAGAGAAACAGTTATTGAATCTAGGAATTGGGCCTTCCTTAGTGGGAAAAAGTACTCACCCCAAGGTGACTCAGACCAAAAATTGAGCTCTTTGGCCGAGCTACCCCCGATCGGTATATAAATGTGAATCCTAATGGAAAAATTGGGATTATGAGTGTGGATGTGTCACACGGACAAAGTAGAATTCCCAAAAACCCTTTTGAGCGTAACCTCTTCAGGCTGGAATTACTCCTTTAATGGAGCTTAATCTTTTTCCCCATGTGTGGCCACTAAAACGGGGGTCCCAAATTATTATTTTTTGTGTAATAGCCAAAATATTTCTATTTTCTAGCGTAACAACGGTCGTTGTGAAGGCATCCACATCTTCAAAGTTTTTAGTAGAGGTGATCAATCTGCCATGGGAGTTTCATGGGGGTTGGAGGCTTGGTTGGCCTGAGAAGTGAGTGCACTGTAAGGGGGAGTCCGTGTGACCAAGCTTTTGGATTCATATGTTAAGAATATGCGGATGGGGAAATCCACATGGAATCTAACAGATATTGTCCTAGCTTAACCTAGGTTTGTGCTTTTTTTCATTTATGCTTGATCAAATACAAAATATTGTGTTTTCCAAGTGTCTTCTCAAACATTCAAACAAACAAACACTTCTACACAAATCTGGAAACACACTTTCAACTTGAAACATTTCAAAATTCGGTCAAACTTGCAAAACAAACTAGGTGTTCATTCTGTCTGCAATGCATTTGAAGATTTCTGCAATGCAATCACTCTATTGAACTGCATTTGAAGCTTTCTACAATACAATCACTTTGTTGAACCACATTTGAAGCTTTCTGCAATGCATTCACTTTGTTGAACCGCATTTGCAATTTTTTGCAATGTAATCGCTTTGTCAGATTGCATTTGTCATTTTTGGCAACGCATCTGCTTAGTATAAACCACATTCACTTTACACAGAGCCACAATTGATTTATTGAGTCACATTTTCTTCCTGCAAAGCCACATTTGCTGAAGCTGAACCACATCTGCCATATTAAGACGCATCTGTAACCTCAAACGACGCATTTTCCTGGAAAAAACAAAAACCTTGTCTCAGACCAAAAATTGAATTCAAATCTGTCTCAACTATCATCAAACATCATTTTCTAGAAGATCTTGTCAAAAACTAGATTAGACATTGCTCAAAATTTTCAGCATTTGTCTCCATTAGTTTGCATTTACCCATACGCTCATTCTTGCAAATTGTAATTTCATCCTTAGGTTTCATCATCTTCATTTTTGATCATAAACCAGTCCTTAGGTCCTCATTTTATTTGCATATTTTGGGATTAGGAAAATCTTACCATACTTTACAAAATCTTGGTCTTCAAGTGTAGGTTATCATCAAACTTAGTCATCATTATTGCCTTTAGTCATTGTCCTTTTTGTGAGACTTTCCAACTCATAAGTCAAGTTAGGAAACCTCACTTAGTCATCTTGTCATTGTCCTTTAGTCCTTTGAACAAGTCCTTTGATACTCCAAAATTGAGACATAGATCAAGCTTAGGGTGGTTGAGTAGCTCCTCTTTCCAAATCACTTATACCTTAGACATTCAAATCATCTTAGTCCTCATTTTGCATACCTTATTCCAAAAATACCAAAAAAAATTAGTGTCATAACTTGTCATCTTAATCTTCATTGTTCTTTGGCATTAGTCATTTCCTTTACTATCAAAAATCCAAAAACATAGTGTGCATTTGCATCCCTTATTATCAAAAAACCAAAAAAATAGTGTCATTTAGGTGTCATTTTCCATTCTCTTCCTAATTTGAGCAATTCCTTATATGGTTGAGACTAGGCTCCAAAGAAAGAAAAAAAATGGCTAATTTTGGAAAAGATGACACTTACAACAACATGAACCAAAACATGGATCAAGAAACATCCTTTGTCAATCCTTTTAGCGAAATGAATAGGCCATCTTCGTCATGTAACTCCCTCGAACCATTCATACAAAGAGACCAACATGGACAAGTATATGCAAAAGACTTAGAAGGCACAACACAAAATCCTGATGTAGCCAACTTCGTAGAAGATTTAGTCTTACATGACCCCCAAAGATATCTAGCCATGCTTTTGGACCAAGGGGTTAAGTTACCACGTGGATTTGACATCAACACTTTGAGACCAACATCACCCGACCATAATGTCAACAATATGAACAACATGCCCAACATTAGTCAACCTCAAGACAATACAAGCAATGCTTTTGTTGGTGCCACGTCGAAAATTGCCACAAGCACCATTAGTGCTACCTCCAATAATAAAAACAATTCCAATACAATCAATGCAACATCTGTTGGGGGGACACCAACTATGTTACAAGCCATGTCACAATCAATTCCAACAATGTCAACCATATCATCACAATTGGTTGGAGCCACCTTTGGGTCCTTATCAATGTGGGAAAGCTATTCAAATCCTCTATTTGCAATTTCATCTAGTGCCATGGGTGCATCCTCATCAAATCCTGGCATTGGTACCTCATTTAATCCCTTTGGAGGAAGTAAACAATGTGTCATTATTCGAGGACCACAACCAAATGTCAACACATAAACACAATACTTCCCAAGGGAAAAACATGAACATTCCCCATGGACAATTTTGACAATTTTGACAAGGCAATCATAACACACAGCATATGGCATCATTTGGACACCTAAATATTCATGGTCAACATATTCCCCAAATTTTGACTCAAATGGCTGGAGGGCACATTCTGATATATTCATCACATATTCACACCCATCAACAATTCCCCAATCCCAACTTTCAATATCAACAACATGCAAACCAAAACACGTCATACATCTCACAACAACACATCCCACAGTAGAACGCCAACATCTCTTCACAACAAATGGGGACCCAGAAGCCTATAATTGATGCCTTGACAACTCAAATGGCTCAATTACAAAAGACTATGGAAAAAATGCAAATGTCCGACAAGAAGTCACACATGTCATATGACCTATGCGTATATCCTTTTGACACAAGTCTATACATGCCACCATTTCCTCATGGATATGTGTAACCAAACTTTACCAAATACAAGGGCAAGATGAATCCTATTGAACATGTTCGAGAATTCATGACCAACTGTATGGACATTGTCTATGAACACACGTACTTGATGAGACTTTTCTCTAAAAGTCTTACAGGACTCGCCCTTGAATGGTTCTCCACTCTAAAAGGGATAAAAACATGGGATGAACTTAAAGACAAATTGATAAGAAATTATGCGTATAATATTGACATGAACACCTCCATCACTAGCTTATGCACTCTTACACAAGAAGATGCTAGTGAAAATTTCATCCCATTCTTCCAAAGATGGAGAAGTCTAGCAAGTCGTTACCACATTGACATACCTAAAAAAGAAAAGGTTCACATGTTTGTTCAAACACTTCTAGGCCCACTAAAATATGGATTAAGTTCATTGTTGCACAACCTTCACAGACCTAGTCGAAAAAGGTGTCTAGGTTGAGAAATCTCTAATTGCTAAAGGAGAATTAAAATATGGCCCTAAAAACACAAACACAAACCCATCCACAGACAGAAATAAGTATTGGGTCAAAAATAAACATGTTACCAATGATGGTGTTGTCGATGCTAAGGCTATAAACACAATGGGTCCATTACTTACTCTTAAAGGGGTTCAACCACAAAACAAAATAACAAAAATACCGACATCCCCTGCCAATGTCATTCCAAATAACCAAAATGATCAAACCAATCAAAATCAAAGGCAGTCTCGTCAACCTAGACAATTCCTAAGAAGTCGCACATATACCCCTTTGGGTGAGCCAATCGAAGACGTCCTTAAGAAGCTCCTTCAAAATGGTTTCATTACACTAGAAGACCCTAAACCATATGACCCAGGACAATTCAAGCCATCATGGTGGGATGACAACGATTTATGTGGTTATCATCACGCTAAAGGACATAAAACCTCTTCTTGTCGATAATTAAAGAATTTGGTCCAAGACCTCATCAAAAATCACACAATTGAAGTGGGTGGGACACAATTTGCATCAAATGTAGACCATACTATTCACAAGAACCCACTACAAGACCATGGTTCAAATAAAGCCTCAATGTCAGGTTCTAAGACAAATAATAATCAAGCCAATTATGCCTGCACCACATACAACTATTTTAGAGGACCTATTATTAATCACATCCGAACTGATGAGGAATACATTAATGTCATCACCGTCAAAAGAGCACCTGAATGTAATGCCACTACGCGAAGCAGCAAAGTCACCATAGTTGGTCCTCCTCCTCCTAGACAGTTGAAAATCACAATACTTGGTCCATCCACTAAACAATCACAACCAGGTCCATCCACAAAGCAGTGGCAACCTAAGAGTTAGTTTAACCTTATTGACCAACTAGGCAAAACCCCTGCGCAGATTTCCATACTCGAGCTGCTTCGTATTTCCCCCGCGCATAAGGCTATACTAGATAAATCCTTGCAAGAGTTGTCTGTCCCTAAGGATATTGATGTCAACCAGTTTGAGGCCATGGTGGGATACCTCACTACATGCCATCACATAACATTTTTAGACCAATATTTTTTGTCACCAAAGACCAATCATAACGACGACTTACACATTGAAGTCTTTATCCATAAACATAAGGTTAGACGAGTTTTAGTAGATGTCAGAGCAAGATTGAATATCTATTCCTTAAAAGTGGTTAAGGCTCTATGATTTTTTGATGCTTACATAGACGCTACAAAGAGCATTGTCATAAAGGCATATGATGATGAAGACCATTCCTCTCGAGGTGTCATCACTCTTCCTATCAGAGTTGGGCCAGTCATTGTGGACACAACATGCAAAAGTCCTGGATATTGAATTACCTTATAACATATTGCTTGGTCGACCTTGGATTCATGCCTTAAAAGCGGTTCTGTCCACCTATCACCAATGCCTAAAGTCTCCTTTTGATGACACTTAAATCACCATATATGGAGATCCCGATCCCTTTCAACATTGTACCAATCTAAGGGGTATTTCAGAACATCAAGTTCCCATCAACTGTGAGGCTCCAACTTCCTCTTCTTCCAAATTCATTGACCCATCCACACTCACTAAACCTTCCACGACCGCATCCACTTCTTGGGCCTCCATGTCCACTTCTTTGACATCTACCACTTCCACCGTCCCAAAGGCTGATCCTAGTGTCAAGATCCAGGACTTTGATTGCGGAGAATTTAAATTACACACAACATACTGCATCACCAAGATACCCAAGTCTCCTAAGGCTTATGGGCGACCTTGTTTCAGAATAGAACATAAAGAGATCTTAAAGGTTCCTCCCAAAATGACATTCATAAGATGGGGAGACATGAACAACGAAGACATTGCCGACATATTAGGATGGATTTACAAAGAAATGGAGGACTTACCCCCATTACCAGTCCATATATACGACAAAGGCTATGACATAATGAATGCAAAAGGCTATGATGGTACTAGTGGCCTTGAAAAGAATAAATTAGGGATGTGAGAATGTTTAATGCCGTTTTGAAAATCAAAGTATCTTGGGTTAGGGTTAGGCACACTTGAATCTGGAAATCAATGTACTAATGGACTTTCGAGTGAGAATGTGAATGATTCAGAAAGTGTCGAGACTATTGAGGAATCCCTTACCGAAACTGACTTTGATGAGTGGGAATTTGGCTCCCAATGATCCCTAAGTGACTGTTGTCTTGATGACTTGTTCCTTGAACCTGGAGAACTTACCTCTGAACAAATATTTTGGAAAATGTTTAAAATTGATCAAGCATCAAATAATGACAACCCTAAGATCCCAAGGAAACGAGAAGATGGGGATATGCCTTTTTTCCCAAGGAAAAATGACAAGAAAAAATAATCTTTCAATCCCATTAACCCTCATCATGACATACCTGTCCAGCCATCTGAACCTAATGACCATCAGTTGGATTCATCCAAATTGCCACATGACACTGACGACCATGATTCTGATTCCTTCATCCCCTACTTTTCCAATGAGTATGAAACAAGTGAAGGAGAATATTGGATAGAGTCTGATGTGGAATGAGATGATAATTTCATCTTCAATATCTCTGAATCCATTTGCATGCTTTCCACATCCTCCCCACCATTCACCAACGTTGATGATGGTATTTCCCTAGTCTACCCGCAACTAATTGATTGGGACCAACAAGGCCCACCTACTTTAGACATATTTCAGAATGATGAGGCCATTGCAGAATTTATGGGACTTCATGAGGGTATAGCAAGTGGATACCATAAGGAAGGATTCACCATTGACCTAGATTGTGCAGCTTACTTCCGGGAGACTGCTCTATCCTCTAGTCACAAAATGAAAAGTAAAAATAAGACAAAAAATGACACGTCTTTAGGTGAAAAACAAAAGGCACCTTCTGACGATAAAAAAGTAAAAACAAAGGACGTATCCGAAGGTGAAAACCTCCTTGAGGTGCCTAAGGATGGAGGATTGTACTTTCTCCCCGTAACTCAGGAAAAATCAGCCATGCTCATTGAGGACACCATGGAAGTAAACATATCTACAAAAGAAGATTCTATGATGGTCCTCTTGGAAGCCTCTTTGACAGAAGAAGAGAAAATTGAGTTCCAAAAATTATTCTCAGAGTATAAGGTCAAATTTGTGTGGTCCTACATCGATATGCCTGGGTTAGATACAAAAATTGTCTTGCACCATCTGCCATTATTTCCAGACACCAAGCTAGTAAAACAAAAGCTGCAAAAGATGCACCCACAGATTGCCTTGTTAGTCAAACTAGAGCTTAAGAAATTGTTAGACATGGGATTCATACGGTCCATAGACTATTCTGAATGGATATCAAATCTTGTACCAGTCACAAAGCCAAATGGTCAAATCTGCATCTGCACAAATTTTCAGGACCTGAATAAAGCATGTCCAAAGGATGAATCTCCCTTGCCAAACATAGACATCACAGTAGATATCACGATAGGATATGAGATAGTGTCGCTCATGGACGGTTTCTCGGGATATAATTAGATTCATATTGCCCTGAAAGATCAACATAAAACAACATTCACATGTCCTTGGGGTACATACTGTTCGAACGCCATGCCTTTTGGTCTTAAGAATGCAGGTGCCACGTATCAGAGAGCCATGACAACCATATTCCATGATATGATGCACAAGATAATGAAAGATTATGTAGACGACCTTTTGGAAAAATCTTTAACACAAAAAGACCACTTGAATGTGTTAGACAAAATCTTCAAGAGACTCGAAGAATACAAGGTCCGTTTGAATCTGAAGAAATGTGTCTTTGGCGTGACATCAGAAAAACTTTTGGGGTACATTGTTTCTCGTAGAGGCATTGAAGTTGATCCTGCCAAGGTGAAAGCCATATTAGACATGCCTCCTCCAAAAGGGATAAGTGAACTCAAGACATTGCAAGGTAGGTTATAATCTATCAGATGATTCATAGCATAATTGGCCGACAAGTGCCATCCATTTCAATATCTCCTGCGCAAAAGTATCCCTTTTGTGTGGATAGATAAATGTTAGGAGGCTTTCCAAAAAATAAAATATTATCTCCTATCACCACCTATTTTAATGCCACCTATCAACAGGAAACTTGTGATTCTATACATTTTTGCAACAACTTCAACATTGGGGGCATTACTGGCACATAACAACCATGAGGAAAAGGAAAGGGCCATATACTACATCAGTCAGACACTAGTCGAAAATGAGCTAAATTACACAACCATTGAATGTGCTTATCTTGCAGTTGTCTTTGCTGCTCATAAATTAAGACACTACATTCTGAACCACCAGACACACTTAGTAGCAGAGATTGAACCTTTGAAATATCTTCTCAGTTGCACAACATTGACAGGTCATCTAGCAAAATGGGTCATGATCTTGAGTGAGTATGATATTCAGTATGTGGAACAAAAGGAAATAAAGGGACAAGTGATAGCAGACCAATTGGCAGACACACCTATACAAGGTGATCATCCACTAATAGCAGACTTTCCAGATGAGTCAACATTTCATATAGAATCTAAGTCACCGTGGAGACTATATTTTGATGGATCTTGTACTAATCATGGCTTGGCAGAAAGAATACTATTTATCACCCCTCAAGGAGATTCCATCCCTAAGTCCTTCCGCATTTCTTTTCCATGTAAAAATAATGTTGTAGAATACGAGGCACTTGTAACAGGACTCAGAATGGAAATAAAATAGAAAATTAGAACACTTCATGTCTATGGGGATTCTCAGTTGGTCATTAACCAAGTCAATGATGACTATGACACTAAGGATGAGAAAATAATGTCTTACAAAAAAATGGTTGACAAATTTTAGACATATTTTCATGTGGTAATTTTTGATCAAGTTATTAGAACACAAAATAAGGCAACAGATGCAATGGTGACAATTGGTTCTCTCCTAGACATTCCTAGTAATGTTCCTCAATTTGAATTATTGGTAGAACAAATTTTGGTTCCTGCCTATGACATACCAGAATCAGAGATGGTTTGTGAACTTGTTGGTCCCAATTCTCCAAGGTATCAGGACATTCATGAATACCTCAAGTCCCAAACCCTTCCCCCCAACCTGTCCAATAACCAAAGGAAGTCCTTTATCCGAAAAGTTGCTAGATACACCATTGTTAGTGACACCCTTTACCGTCATAGCTTTGATAACACCCTTCTTTGATGTCTTGACACTGATAAAGAATAAACAACCTTGCGAGAGGTACATGAGGGTATATGCGGATCCCATTCAAGTGGTCCTACTTTAGCCAAAAAGATAATGAGACTTGGGTATTACTGGCCAACCATTGAGAAAGATGCACTTGAATTTGTCAGAATGTGTCGCCAATGTCAAATACACAGTGACTTGATTCATGCACCAACATAAGAACTTCGACCAATTAATTCTCCTTGGACCTTAATGCAATGGGGACTCGATCTTGTGGGAAAGATCTATCCTACCTCGTCTAATGGACACAAATTAATCATCACTACCACTGAGTACTTTACTAAGTGGATAGAAGCCATCCCCCTTACATACTTAACCAACAAACAAATTTCCAAATTTATCCTCAATTACATCATCTGTTAGTATGGTATTCTGTAGTCCATCATCACAAACAACATACGTCCTTTCAAAAATAAGACGTTCATGAGTTATGTGACCGATTCTGTATCCAACACCATTTCTCCACACCATATTACTCTCAAGGAAATGGTCAAGCGAAAGCATCCACTAGACAACGATCAAGATTCTGAAGAAGAGAGTCAATGATGCTGGCAATGACTAGCACATTCAGCTCAACCCTACTCTGTGGGCTTACCACACCAGCATCCACATGCCTACAGGTGCCACTCCATTCACCCTAGTCTTTGGCGTTGAAGCCATCTTTCCCATTGAGGTTGAAATCCCATCTTTACGAGTCTCCATGAAGGGTATGATCAATGATGAGGAGTATAGACAATCATGACTGCATGAGTTAGAGATGTTAGATGAAAGAAGACATAATGCCTTGAATCACCTACAGGCATACCAAAATTGTCTCTATCACAGTTATAACAAGAAATTAATGGTCATAAAGTTTGACATTGGTGACCTAGTCCTCATGCAAAATCCTAACAATCAAGCTAACAGAGAAAAACCTGGCAAGTTCGAACCAAATTGGCTAGGTCCTTACGTCATCACGTCCTCTTTTGGTTCTAGAGCATATCAACTAGCTACTCCAGATGGTGAAGAACTGACAGAGCCCATCAACAGTCTACATCTTCAGAAGTTCTATGCATAGCATCAAAAAGTCGGCTGAAATCCTTAAAAATACAAAAAAAAATGAAAAATATAAGAAAACCGTTACCCTAATGAAAACCTAGAAAATAGGCGTCTTGGTGACACCAAAACAAAAAAATGACAAAAATAGTAAAGAGGAATAATTCATCCAATAGTGAAAACCTGGCAAATAGGCACTTTGGATAGGTACCATGGTGAAAACCTGGTAAACATGCGCCATGCGTAGTCAATCATTGCTCAGCCATCTATTGTCACTCTATCTACCTTATTCCATAATAAACACTCACTTTTCTAACATCACCTTTCCACCCATCACCAAATCTCCGTTATCTTCTTCCATGGCTAATAATGATTGACATCAAGTCTTGTATATCCCCCATTTGTCACCCACACACGTCTTTTCTGCATCCGTCTAGTTGGCTAGTCTTGGACCTAACTAGGGGAAATTCTTATCACCTGACTGTAGTGGGTATCACACATGGTCTTGCCACTCATAAAATGTCCTAAAAAAAATAGACAAAAACATCATAAAATGTCTTAAAAAAAGACAAAAACATCATAAAATTTCCTAAAAAAAAAGACCTAAAAATTGAAAAACGTCCTGAAGAAATCCAAAAAAATCAAAACATAGCAAGAAACACAAAATCATCTAAATAATGCTTCAAAGTCCCAAAAATAGAGTTACATTTCGTCATGTCAATCATATTAGTTAAGTCAGTCAGTCTTAGTCATTTGTTTGAACTACGTTGTCTCTGCACATTTGCTACATAGGCAAGGCTCACCTTTGAGTCCCTAAGACATTAGGTCTGTCCTCTTAGGTTTGTCAACATAAAATCAAGACAAAGTCATTGGTTGTGTCAAACTATGAGGTCTCTGAGTGTATGACGTAGGTAAGGCCATCTGTCGATGAGCCCCCAAGGCCGCACTAGGTCAGTCCATTAGGGTTCATGGCACTACATTGATACACATGTCAAAAGTCTTCAAATACAAACAATTTTTTTCCAAACAGGAAAAATTCTATAACAAATTACGGCAATCATTTATTCAACATGACAATCACATCAGCATGTCAATATCAACATGTAGTCAACACAAGTCAATTTAGTCAACTTCAGTCAAACTTGGTCAAAACAAGTCAAATTATCATAACTAGTCAAACTATCAACTCTTGGTTATTGTTCAGATGTGTCCTTTTGAAGAACAACCTCTATCATTTATGCCTTAGGATGTGTCCTTCCTAGGCATTGTCACTGTCATCAGGCATTTTGAGGGATCCTCTTAACATTTAAGGATTGATCCTCTCGACATCAACATCATTCAGGATGTGTCCTTCCGGAATTTGGCAATCTTTGGCATTTGTCATCTCGGCATCGTCAAACCTTGACATCTGACATTTCAACATTTAAAACACTCGACATTTAGACACACTTGACAAACACTTGGAAAACATTATCTTAGCATTTTGTCTTTTGCTCTTTCATCTTGTTACTAGTTTCTCCATGATGTCCTGACAACAGGATTTAGAGAAGAAATGACGTATCATGATGGTTGGATTGATTTTTCATCATGCTACTAGTTTTTTGACGATATCCTGACAACAAGATTTAGAGAAGCAGCGATGTATCATGATGGTTGGATTGATTTTCCATCACGTTGCTAGTTTTTCAATGATGTCCTGACAACAGGATTTAGAGAAGCAGGGACGTATCATGATGATTGGCTTGTCTTGTCCTCTTCAGGCAGTCATGTTTCTAGTTCCTCAAGGATGTCCTGGCAATAGGATTTAGAGGAGCAATGACATTTCATGAATTGTCTTTATTATCTTTATTTGTCTTTCTATGCTTATGGTTGGTTATGACAAAAAGACTGGGGCAATCGTGCTCTTAGTATGAGTCATGATTATCCTTGTCTATGACTGCTTGTCTCATGTGATGGTACAACCTTGCACACCTTGATCTATGTCATATCATGTTGTTTGTTGGCTATTACAATAATCTACCCAATGATGATTAAGAGCAATAATTATCAGTCTTACGGTAATGTGTTGAAGGATTTGGTCTAGGCACTAACATTCATCTCCTTTCTCACTATCTTGTCCCGTTCGTCTAATGATTATATCCCGTGACATACAAAAACATAAGTGCATACATGATAATATAGGCATTGCATTAAGTCCATACATACATCATCTATATCATTTCATATACATTGCATCATAGATTGCATTGTCCATACATATATAGTCATGCATTAACATATCCATAATCATAAACACGACATCCATTACAATTGAACATTATGGATCCATATCATCATCAATAGAACATAACATTGTCATGACATATAAGCATAAATAAACATCACATTATCATGGCATCACATCATAAATAATCAACATAAATGCATACATGGCATGGCATATAAATGACATCATTATAGGAATCATAAATGCATAAATCACAATCACATAGTCATCGCATAGTCATCATAACTGCATCATCGTAATCATCATCAAATAAGCATACATCATAAAACATAGTCAACACATAATGCATCATCACATAACATAACTCATATAGGCCGCATCAAAAATTGCATCACATATATAGTCTCAAGAGAAAATATAATGTCACAGTGACAGTGAGGGATTTGTCACTATGGCCTGCATCTGTGAAACTAAGGGAATTGTCACTGATGGAATCACCTCTATAGTAACATAAGGCTGAAAGACACTGTGACTAATGGATCTATCACTAGAGGCTGGCTGTGCACTGACCTGTGTCCTGACCCAGTGGAACCATGACTATGACCCGATCTGTGACTAGATGAATTCCTATGGGAGTGGCTAGACCTGTGCCCGAAGGAATGTCCTGAGGAAGTGGATCCCCCTGCACTGCTCTGGCTCCTACTACTGCTGCCACTCCCTGACCTACTACCATTGCTTGTCCTCGTCTATGACCATGTCAAGGTAGGATCTCGCCTCTCGGGTGGCATCACCTGCTCATATAATAATTTGTACCATCCCAGACGGGTGCTCACTCTGGCCAACTCTCTCGCCATGTCCCTTGATGGCCCTGAACACAACTCTGCAAACTCAAGGCACCACCGAGTTGACTCCTACTGACGGTTCACTGCCTGATCCTGCTCTACTCTGACCACCTCTAGCTCTGCCTGCAAGGCTCTCACCTGTGTTGTGCTCTCATCCAACCTCCTTTGTAGATTTTCTACTCATTGATTTGTGGTCGCATCATCTGGAAGTGGTGGTCTTGTAGGTGCCTCATCATCTCCCTCTACCATATGCCACCTTAGCAGTTGCTTTTCCTCATCTATGGCCTCACCATCATCTCCTATCTCCTCCTCATCCCTCACATCCTCCTCTCCCTTGACAATCTCCTCCTCTCTCGACACCTCCACCTCCATCTCTGGAAATCCCTCATCTCTCTCCTCCTATCTGACCTCCTCCTCTGCTACATGCTCCTCTCGTCTCCCCTCCTCCTACCTTGGTGCCTCATCTCTCTCCTCCTCCTCTGGAACCTCAGGGATGGCATCTAGTGCCACTCTATCCATACGCTATCTCACCCTCCTCCCCTGTCTCCCACCACTGCTTCCTTGCCTTCATCTCCCACCATCTCCTCCATTATCTCTGTCATCCCCATATCTCCCTCCACCCCTACCCCCATCTCTCCCTCCACCCCTGCCTCCATCTCTCCCTCGACCTTTTCCTCTATCCCTACCTTCGTCTCTGCCTCCCCTACCACCTCACTACACCCGTGGTATCACCGACCTCCTGTCAATTGGTGCAGGTCCATCTAGATTTCTCAAGGGGACTGGTCTATGCATCTACCACCAAAGATCAAAGTTTGTTATGGTCCCTAGATCCACAAACCCTTCGCTCCATCCCCACTACTGGGCCACTAGCCCATCAATCTGCTACTCTGCAAATGGGACTGATATTGTCTGACCCCACGTAGGCTCCCATGATGATCTGGCATACTTTGCGGTGCCCATAGGTACACCTTGCTACTCGTTGAACTGCCGTAACACCCTCTGAGGCAAGTACATCTCAATGATAAGCTAACTCTGCACAATCTGCCCAATCAGGTACCTAAACTATCTACAAAAAGTGAAATATCGGCCTCATCGTCCCACTAACCACAATCCCTATACGACCTCCATATGAATGATACCATAGTGTCTATCTTGTGCCTCCAAAAGCCTATCTGTCTAACTTGGGTTTGTTGCAAAGCACCTACATAATAGTATACATACGACATGTCATCCGCTAGCTATGGTCTTTGGATCAACAAACATAAGACAACAATGTGCTCCCAAGCCCAAATCATAAGTAGTGTCGTACCACAACTAATACTACTCCCACCCCTATAAGCAACCTCATGAAGTTGATGATATAACATCCCTAGCAGGCAAGGTCCCTAAGCATACATGATTCTGTCCCATCTCATCTCGACAAGCACATCACCCCAGCCGATGGGAAATTTGTGTCTTTGGTGGTCAGGAATCAATACCCCCTAATTAGTGTCACTAATAGGGCATCGAATCACGCATAGTGCTCCGCCATGAACTCGCAGTGGATCTCATATCCCTCAATCCCCAATCCCACACCCTGATCATGATAATAGGCTATAAAAGTCTGATAGTCATGCTATAGATCATACACGATTCACTCTCCTCAGATTGATAGGCATAGGATCTGATACATGTCCTCAAGGGTGACTGTAGCCTCTCCCATCGACAAATGGAAGGAGTAGGTCTCAGAATGCCACCTCTCGCAAAGCACAGCCAAAAGCCCCCTATTTTTCTGGATAATGGGCATATACGTGACATAGTAGAGTCTCAACCGCATCAGTCACCGTCACTCCTTGTCCCACAACTGGTCCCAGAATCTATAGGTAGATGGCCTGCTCTCTCGTGTATAAATCAGCGCTAACTATCTTTGCACATGTCAAAACACGCATCAACACCTTATTGCAAATCATCATTACCATTTTTCTAGCTCAAAAGTATTTCAAAATTTGAAATCAAATGAAGTTATCCTTGGTCAAAGTCAAAGTCAAATGCATCGTGTTGACTTCATTTGTGTCGCAGTAAGGCGATTGCGTTGTTCCGTACTTCAATTGTGTCACGATCCAACAGTTGCGTCGTTCCAGCTCGTGTTTGCGTCACAACATGGCACTTGCGTCACGATTCTTGTCACATGCGTCACTCTGTTCAAATGCATCGCTTAAGTTTGCGATTGTGTCAAAACATTTTGAATGCGACATTACACCCCTTGATTGCGATGTGAGTTTGCAAATGCGTCTCGATTTTTCTCAAATGTGTCACACTTTATTGTCCTATCCTAAAGACCTTTGGAAATTGTGTTGCAACTCATCAAATGCATCAAACATGACTACAAATGTGGCTTACACGCATGCATATGCGTTGCGGCGCATTCGTTATTTAACCTAAAACCCTAAAAAAAACATGAAAAATGATGAAATGACAAAACAAATTAGGTGTATGTACCATTGGATTTGAGCCCTCTGACCGTCTATGTGTTCACATGATCTCCCCACTATGCTCGGTCACTGGAATCACCATCTTCACCGAAGTCCTCCTCGCTCTGAACTCTTAAATTTACAAAGGTTAAAAGTGAAAATGAATTGACTTTTACCCCATTTTCAACCTATTTATAGGGTCAAAGGGGGATTTTTCAAACTTTTGATTATTGGAGATTCTTTTGACCAACTTTGACCAACCTTTTGGCTGCCTTATACATGTCGAAATCTGAAACCATCCGCGCCATTATTTTTCTTGTCATCAAATTAACTTGTCGGGACACTTTCCAAATTTTTCTGTCACTTGGCCAAAATTTGAAAAATTTCCCGAGGTGGCAGCGATACTTCGTACCTTCGCTGGGGCATGTTTCTAACTGAATTTTCTTTGTTACAATGCGACAGGCTGCATTGTATCAAAGAGGGGAAAAATGAAAACACATAAAAATGACCTAGGCATGCAAGCTCTATTTTTACCACTTTCGTCCTAGCATAATTAAAATATTTAATTATGTCCTTGGTCCACTTTTGACTATTAATTAAATAATTCATAATTATTTAATTAATTCATGTCTTTTTATTCTTCTTGATTATTAGATAAATAAATCTTATTTATTTATTTAATACGCCACTAATTGTCTAATGTCTTTGCATAATTAAATAAATTTCTTAATTTATTTAATTATTCTTGTCCGTTAATTTCTGCTTGATTATTTAAATAGATAAACTTTATTTATTTATTTAAATATGTCACTAATTCTTAAAAGTCTTCTTATAATTAAACGAATTCTTTAATTTATTTAATTATTGTCCACCTTGGCTTTTTCTGCTTTTAAATAAAGATATTTATTTAAAATTGTCCACTTTCTATTTCTTGGCTTTTTTTTAATTTAAATAAAATAATTTATTTAAATTATCCCACTTTATAATTTTCTCGCTTTTTAGTAAATAATTAAAGAATTTAATTATTTGCTGTCACATGATTTTTTCTCCTTTTTGAGTTAAATTAATTTTTAATTCAAAATAATCTTTTTCCTCCAAAAATCAAATAACTTTTATTTGATTCCTAATTTTTCAGATATTCTCTTTTTCTGTGTCAATCTTATCTCTTGTCACATGCATTGTCAACTGTTGATTTGATTTTCTAAAAATCAATTTGGTCCACTTATGTTAAAATTTGACCTAATATTTCCCTAACCCTAATTGTGGGTTGTCATAATGAATCTTGTCCATTGATTCTCGGGCTTTGTCAGTCTTCAATCTTGGCTGTTCATTCAAAATTACGTTTTCTATAAAATGACAATTTTGATCTCATTTTTGGACACTTCATCTTGCGCACTTCATATCTTGCAACCTTATGCTCTTGCAATCTTAGGCAATCTCATACTTTTGTATTCTTGTCATTTTGTCATAGGCATATTTACATTTCATTTGGCATATTTATTCATAGATTATAGTTGCATGCTTGCATAGTAGTGCATCTTCATATCAAATCCTTCAATGTTTTCTTAGGGCTTGTCATAGACATTAATTTTCTCACATAAGATCTGAGGGGAATATCATATTTCTAGCAAGTTAAGTTGGTGTAATGGAGATCAACCATGGAGATTGAAGACACTTGGTGAGATTGTTCTCTTTTGTTTTCATATTTTTATTCCTTTGCATTTCATTACTTTCTTTGGGATTTTGTTTTATGATTTAATCTGCTAACCTGAGAATTTTCCATAGATACAATAGTCATGTCACTGACTGATTCCAAAGCTTATTTATGAACCTTGTGGCTTTCAACAATAAATTCCTCCACCTCCTGGTTCAACCTATTAGTCCATCTATCCAACATTTTTACCTTGCTTCTCAGCTCAACAAGATCATCAACTTCTTTCTTACTCAACAAAATTGGTGTCTCAAGAGTAGCATATTGTATAGAAATAGGAGAGGATAGGTCCTTTAAGAACCTATGCAATTGATCCAATTGAGCCTTGAGCTCATCCTTCCTTTGATTGTCCTTTATCATTCCTGACTTAGTGGAAGATGCTACAATATCAATTAGGTCTATTTGTTGGTTCCTTGTAGGCCTTCCCAAGTTCACAGTGCCCAGTTGATAATCACTCAACTAAATTTCTTGTTTTTCCTTTTCCACCATGGGAATGGAAAATTCAACTACAATCTCTCTAGCATCTATTAGTTTGGTGGAGTGAAGGACTCGAGCCTTTTTCTTGGGCTTCTCATTCTCAATTTCTTTCATCATATCATCCCAGTTTAGAGGCTGGGGCTGGACTATCTGTTTCTTCTCTAGGTTAAGCTTTAACCATGTTGGGGTAGTAGGAGGAGTAACCACTTGTTGTGAAGAGGAAGTGGCAGAAGAGAGGGGTTGCCAGAGTGTTACCTTTGGTTGAGAATCAACCTCTTGATGCTGCTCCTTTTCTGCCATCTCTTTGGCAAGCCTATCAACTTCAACTTTCTCTCTTTCTTCTTCCAATCTCCTTTGTTCCAACATGTCATCTCTTTGTTTTTCCAATTGCTTAATTCTCTCCCACATTTTGGCCGCTTCTTGCTCATGTTTAGCTTGTTGTTCTGCCTCTAACTTCTTTAGCAATATTTCTTCTTCATCTTTCTTTCTTTGGGCCTCCTTTGCAGCCTTGGCCTTGGCCTCAAGGTCTTCCTTTTCTCTCCTCTTCCGGACCTTTTCCTCTTCAAGGCCATGAATCTTTTGTAGGAGGGCCAACTTATCCCTTTCTACATTAGCTTTCCATTCACTTTATTTTTGTTTCTGTAGGAGGTCTTCCTTTTCCTTATGCTGCCTTGCAAGCTCTTCAGTCTTTGCTATAGCTTCAGCCTCTTGTTGCTTTGCAAGTGCATCATCTTGTGCTTTGGCATCAACCTCCTTGTTTGCATCCTCAAATATTTTCCACTGATCTTATGGAGTTAGGACATGTTTAGTTCCAACATATTGAATGTCCTCAATAGATGCAGTTACAAGAGGCTCATGGTCTGATTGTGTGGCCTCAGAATCGATGTCTACATCATGATTTTCAATCTCTTTTTTCTTATCTTTCTCAGCCTGCTCATGGAGGCTGCCTATAGGTACTTCCCTAATGGATTCCTCTAGGAGAGAAGGTTGAGATGAGGCTCCTTCTTCGGCTATGGTAGCTTCTACACCTTGTGATTCATGGGTTTCTTGAGTAGGTACCCCTAGATCAACATCTCCTCTAGAGCTAGGAGGATAGTACTCCAATTGTTCCTTAGGAGCTATCCTCCTCTTTGTTTTTCTATATCCTTGAGTACCTGCTGCTTTCCTCTTCTTTGAAGATTGAGCTTATGGATCCTTTATCCTCATGACCACCCATTGGATGCTTCTATCCATTACAGTCCTGGAAATTTGTTTAATGTCAATGAATTCTTCCTCCTCCCAATTAATTGGGTCCAAGCCTTTGGTACCCATATTTTCTACTTCATACCCGAGGTCCAAAACCACACCATCATCTAATAGTGTGCCAGGAATTTCCTCCTTCACCCCATATTCAATCATCAGTGGGATGGTAAGCCTTTCATAACTTTTTTTCCTCACATCATAGTCATCTTGTAAATCAATCCAAAAATCCTCTAATAAGTTAAAATGCTTATAAAAAATGGTGGGAGCTAAACCATTCATCTTGTGCTCTAGGTCAAAATGTTTCTTGGCTGTATACAATCCTAACTTTAAATAACTTAATTCCTCACACATTTCCTTTGCATCCAAATTGTGAACACAACAATATTCTCCCAATTTCATAGGAAATTTGTGGCATCCAGGCTTGTGTTTGTTGGAAATTTTTGTATTGAATCCCATAGCCTGATATATGAACTCCATAAGAATAATCCTATCATTACAACATCTTGGCAACATATGAGGATTTCCATCAAAACCTTCCAACCTAAAATAATAGAACTTGGGGTATTAGATGTACCAATGTCCCCATTCAACAATGAAAGCCATGGCCTCCCTACTCATCCTATATCCAACATCTCATGTCAACCAGTTAATGATGACATAGAGGAATGCATCATTGACCCTTCTATAGTGTAGCTCAGAAGTTTGTAGGGTTAGTTGATCATAATGCTCCCATGCCTTGTTTTTTCTAGGAGCCTCTCCTAATATACCCACTGCATTCAGTCCAGGGAATATGCCCATTCTTGTAGTTGAATATATGACATAAGAAGTCATGAAGAAGCTTTTGGTTTGCCCCACCTTGAGCATTTGGTTGTACAATTTATCTGATAAAATCATGCCCCAATAAAATTGTTTCCTACCATCCAAAATGGTTTCAATGAATGGAAACATCCATTCCTTAAAGTATGTAGAGTCCTTCTTTACAAATAACCTGGAAAGCATCATAATTAGGTCATCTATTTCCTTCTTGAAGTCTCCCCTCTTGGGCTGTTCAGGAACCTTGGTTAAAGACTTCTTCTCAGTTCTCAACCACTTCTTGTTCTTGTGGGACCTATTAGCTTCCTTGTCCCTGTTGAATAATTGTAATGCCTCTGCTTCAGTCAATTGATTGGGGTTCTTGGGGGTAGGCGCATTAAACAAGAACCTCATCATCTAATGGGATAGATCAATGATCACATTTCCTTGGAGGTCCATACACTGTCTTGATGAAGGATTGTATGCTTCTACTATTGTGAGTATGAGCTCCAGGCATTGGAATGATAGAGGGAAGAGTGTAACATGTGCCAATCCAGATTTGGCTATTCTAACAGTCCTTCCAATCACATCTTCTGAAAAAGTGTCCACAATCATCTCCTCATAATTGAATGGGCCTAGGTTAGTGTTTGTGATGTCTTCCCATTCTGAATCTAACTTTCTATCTATAAGGGTGGCATCTTGGTGTTTATATCTCAAGGTGTAAGGAAATTTCTCCACCTTTATCTTCTTGGTTTTTACTCCCTTTGAACTTTCAACAAATTGCCCTTCCTTTTGTGAAACTTCTTCGAATGCTCCTGAATTTTCTTATTCCTGCAAGACAAGCTTGGATTAGACCAATAGAAGGTATGGAAATCATCATTACAAGTGTTATCTTTTCACACTTCTCTATTCTTCCCTAAATAACTCTCCATACTTAGTGAAATTTTAAACCAACTGGGAGTGGGACCGGGTGAAAATCAGGAACCAGAGAGGTGAAATAAATAACATTAATCAAAACTGAGGTTGGGACTTGATTATAAATTGAAATTCAAAATTTTTCAAAACCTTGTAATGTTTGATGACCCGATCCCACCAAGTTGGTGAAATTAGAATTAGAACCCATCAGAGGCGGAATCATTTTTGGAACCAAACTCTCATGCAAAAGTTCAACAAACGAGTTCATTTCCACCTCCAGTTTCGCCATGTATAATCAGAGTTAAACGGACTCTCCCTACATGTCGACACTAGTTTGGACCCAAGTTAAAAAAGGTGTGGGGAGGCAGAAATCAAGCTCAATTCTGCCCAGAAAAATGAGAACGGATCGAGCAAGCTAGGACAATTACGTGAAAAGGGTGTGAAACACAAACCCTAATTCATATGGCCTATCGACTTACATCAAAACTAGGGCATCAAAAACCCTATGATAAAACTCATAAAATTGACAAAAAACAAGATCAGAGGGGCCCGAGAAAAGATTCAAAATAGTTCCAAGCACCATAACCCCTCAAAAAGAAATCCCTAATCAAAACTAGGGCATGGTGGAATGAAAACGCCACCGAAAATGACAAAAACAATAGGAGACAATAAAAAACAATGAGGAACATAAAAGACAAACAAAAAAAAAAGAGGGAACCAAACAAAAAAAAGAACTACAAATGAAACATTAACAAAAAGAAAGGAAACAAGCGAAGATCCACGGGAGAAGTCCCGCGAATGCGCGAAGAACAACAGGGCAAAAAAACAAATGAGGAAACACAAAATGGGAAAGGAGAAACCACCTACCTCAAAATGCGATTAGAAAAGGTTGAAAATGGATAGGGATCTACTCACGAATGCTCACCCATAGCCAAATTGCGCTCCTCTTCGAGTTCTTTCGACTCTTTGTTTGTTAAAATGCTTTGGATAATTGTAATGAGCCAAATAACCTTGATTAAGGTTTTAAAACCCATTTTGTGCATGTGAGGAGGCTACAATTAATGAATTTAATGCAGTTGGTCAAGGGAAGAATCAGAGCCAAGTCGAGTACACAACCAACATGTACGTCAGAGGTAAAATGGGAGAAGAAACGAAGTCGAGATAGAACTAGGAAATTTGTCAAAGTTCCACATTTCATTCTGGATCGGACTTCGGTCTCGCAGCAGGGAAATGACAACAAAGGAATGGGGGCAGAATCATAACCAAATTCAGATCTGGAACTTGGAAAAGTTTCGGGTTCAGATTCGACTTCGGTTCCACTCCTGACAAAGGGAAAGAACACCAAAAAAGAAAAAAAAAAGAACAAAGGGAAGTGGGACCAGGGAAAAGCCCATCCCAAAACCAGACACAAACGAGACAAAACAAAAGGCGAACAAACGAGAGTGGGATCAAAATGAAACCAAGACTTGGAACTTTTGCAAAGTTTTGGGTTCAGTTTTCATTCTGGTTCTGCTTTCATCAAAAGAAAAAGAAACACAAAGAGGGGGGAAACAAAAGAAAACCCAAGGGAGAAAAAAACCCAAGAGTCCAAGACAAACAAAAGAAACAAAGAAGCCAACAAGGAAAGAAACAGAGCCGAGACCAGAACGAAACCTAGACTTGGAACTTTTGCAAAATTTCTAAGTCCGATTTTGGCTCTCATTCTAAACCCAAAAAAACAACAGAAACAAAGACTTAGGAGGAAAAAGAACAAATTCTAAGTCCCAAACAAGAGCACTAAGGACAAACAAACACAAGGGGGACCCATTTTGACCAAAAACAAAAAAGGGGTGGTTATGCAAGGCATAACATGATTTTGATATGATGGGGTGTTATATGGTATGTATGGTGGATTCTGATATTGTGAAGGTGATGGTGGTAGGGGTGGAAGTGTATATGCTCTTTGTGCTTTTGGATTCATGACAATTTTTTAGGGATTATAATAAAAACCCTACTGTTGTTGCATAAGGAGTTGTTGTTGTTGGGAATATTATTGTGCTAGCAACACTTGTTGTTGTGTTTGTTATTGTTGTAAGGCTTGCACTTGATCTTGTTGTTGTTGCACTACTTGTTGGTAGACGTCTTGTGATTTTTGAAAAGCTAGAGTGTGAGCTTATTGTTGTTGCAAGGCTTGCCGATAGGCTTGTTACTGTTGCAAAGCTTGGTCTTGAGCTTGTTGTGCTTGCAACACTTTTTGATAAGCTTTTTGTGCTTGCTGCAAAGCTATAGTGTGAGTTTTTTGTGTTTTCAACGTGGAAGTGTTTTGGTGTGGGTTGATTTGATATGGTTGTAGTGTGGTGAGTGTTTGTGGGTTGTTTTGTGCTATCAATATCCCTTGTAAAATTATCAATTAGGATGGAGGAATGTAGGTTTGGGGCCATCTGATTTTGCATGATTTGGGGAACCAATGGTAAGGAGGATGATGCCATTTGGTAGTTCAATGTCAATGGCATATTTAGACCTTGGATCAATTAATTGGAAGGGTTACCTTGATTGATGTGTTGTGGGTTCCCTTGTGTTCGATGTGGGACCAAGGTATTACCTTGGTTGATGGGGTTTGTGATCAATGTGTTTCTTTGGTTTGGATTGATGATGGATGGGTTTGATGGGTTTTGTGAAACCGATGGGTTTAATGAGCCAATTGGGTGATTGGATGATGATATCCCTTGTTTTGTTAAGGGTTGATTTTGTGTAAGGGTGTTAACTTTCCCTTTTTTATCTTTTTGAGATACTTGGTTTACTCTACCTTGTGTAACATTAGGCACACTTGTGGTACTCATGATGATGGATGAAGATGGTTGAGCTCGAAATGTTGAGGTCATCGTAGTGTTATGGAATGTAAGTGGCTTGTGTGGTGTCCAACTTGTGTTTTGAGGAAGGTTGGTGTTTTGAGTACCCACAAGTGTGTTGCTTTCCAAACGAAGAGTGTGACCAAAGTCAGTGACAATCCTAGTTGCAAGACTAGGATTTAATGTTTGACTTGGCACAAAGGGTGGAGTTGGTTGAACCATAGATGGATTCAAGCCTTGTGCCAAGGTTTGTGCAATGAAAGATGGGGGAATTGAAGTCACAATATATAAGGTTTTTTTGATCTTGTTTATACTCAAGGAGTTCTTCCTTAGTGAGTTAAAATGGATTGTTGGTGACATTTTCTACCTCATACCTTAATGGATCTTGTGGTTGTTGTGAGGGGGTCAAATGGCTTCTTGGATCAAATTATTGTGGGATAGTATGACTTGTGGTAGATGTGCCTTTGGTTTGTTCCATGATTCTCTTGTGTTGTGATCTTATTGTAGCCATAAATTGTGGGTCAACTATGGGAGAGGTGTGTTGAGATTTATAGTTTTAAAACTCTCTAGTTGACTCAAATTTTGGAAAAAGGGACCCTCTAAGTTTTCTTGGACCAATTGTGTGAGTGAATGATGAAATTGGGAATGATATGGGGAATGGAGTTTATAAAATTTTGGATAACACTTTTGACTATAGGTTTGATGTTTTTGATGTTTTGGATAAATGATGTTAATGAACTTGTAAATCTTTAAGGTAGACTTGTGACCTTGCAAGATAGAGTAGCTCAAAATGTGATGACTAACTCAACTAGGTGCATGGAAAAGGATTCATTTTACATACAAAGTAGCTAAGTTAGGGGATTGTTTTGATAATTTTCCCATGTCCAAAGTGTTGATCCCAATAAGATATTCAAAATTCCAAAGAATAAGAACCCATTAAACTAACGTGAAATCAACATGAAAATGTTAACCTAGAATGAACCTTTTTTTGCAAGACCAAAGTAGTGAGAAACATGCTATACCCCTAAAGAGATAAAACCCTAAGGACTCAATTATTTTGGTAATATAACCCAATGATTGTGACAATAGAACTCAATGATTTTAGAAATGGAACTTGGACTCAATGTTTTGCAATATTTTCCTTGTCTCAATCTTGCTTGTGTTTGGAGAGTCAATGTTTGAACATACATCAATGTGGGGTGTTCATTTGATTTAATCTTTGATTAAGTGAGATTGTTTCATTACCAAATCAAAAATGTCTTCATTAATGTTCAAACTAAAATGTCTATGTCTAAGCAAACCCTCATTTCACAAAGTCCATTATGTGAAAATCCCAAAGCTTAAGACCATAGTTCCCTATGTTAACCTTGGAAAGTATGGATTTAGATATAAGAAAAAATAATTAGAAGCCTCTAAGGAAAAACTAATTAGGGACAAGTAGTAATATCAAGAATTTTCAAAAGGTATCCATGCTTAAACCAAAGGGTTTGAAGTTTGATGAATCATTTTGATGTGTGTTTGAGTTGTTTTAAAACCAAGAAATGTGTCAAACTGACTCACACACAATATAACATCCCTAGCTCAAGTGGGTACATTCTTCTCGGTGGCATTTCCTCATGCCCTTGATAGTAGAAGAGATGATTTTACATGTAATTTATGAAAGAGTGTAGAGGTATGTTAAGAATGAATTCTTAACCTCTACACTTCAACGAAAACTAGACATGGCAAGTAACTTCTTGGAATCTAAGTTCCAATGCACCACTTTAAAGAACTCATTGGATGGAAAATTTTTGCCACTACTTAAACAAGGTTCTTAATGAAAACAAACTGAGAACACCCGTCATTACACTACCGTTTGTTGGCCACTTAAGGTGTGGGATTAGGTGTAGTACGTTGTCGAACCAGGATTGATGCTAATTTCTCACGATTTCACATCCATTATTTAAAGCCCTCCGGTAAACATGCTTGCAAGAACTTGACTATGAGTTTCCGTTGCAGGGTGTGTCTCATAGTAAGCCCTCTCTTAAGGGTGACACAAAGCATGGAAGTATACCTGAGTATTTCTCTTCACCCAAGATCACATGAAGCACAAGGGGAGTGGATACACACTACAAGTGTGTCACAAAAAAGAAAGAACTCATTCATTTTAAGCACCAATGGAAGTGTTTGATTGTTTTGTTCAATTTTAAACTGATATTGCAAAATGAGGATGTAGGGGTCCAATTTTAACCAACTTTGAAAGTACATTTTAAGTCCAATGGAAATTTAGTAATCCTAAATCATAAATCAAAGCAACATATGATGGGTTATAATTGTCCCATAAGTGTCAAAACACCTTTACCATAACTAGAACTAAGAAAAACCAAAAATCAGAATTTTCATTTATTTTTTATTTTTTTAATGTTCTAGTTAATCGCATTTTCAAAGGCCTTTGGAGTGGAATTTGGGGTTGAAACTTGTGTCGACCCCTAAAAATTGACTTCCAAGGGCACAATTATTTAGGGATTGAATTAGTACTCTTGGAGACCTTTCCAATGGTGTAAACAGATTTGAATTCTGAGCACCGAGTAGAAAGTTATGACCCTAATAAGTTGGGGTGAATAATTTCCTAGTTTTTTCCCAAATATGCAAAACCAGTTAGCCTAAAAAAAAAAAGATGTTAGTAAGATATAAGAGATAATTTTAAATAAAGCACATGTGAAAATTATCTCTTTGTTTTGTTTACAAGTAAAAAGTGTCCCTAAAATCAATTGCATAGCTGAATTTATCAAACGCTTCGCCATATCAGAAGTGCATCACTCTGCAGTAAAATAGTGATATCAATTGCGTCACTATAAGACACATGCCGCTATAATTAAAATCATGATGTTAATAAAAAACATGTTACTGTCGCTATATTAAATATGTGTTGACAAAATTAAAATATGCATCGTTGAATTAATTATGTGTCACTGTATTTAAACCAAAGTACATCACTGTATAGTGACACGTATCAGATGCATCGTTGAATCCATCAATAGTGTCATTGTATCTGCAAGCACAAGAACATGGGAATCTAAAGAGAAATTCATCATATTCAATCAATATAGCCCTCCTAGGGCCAAAATGTGACCAAAGTCATAGTGTGAACTAAATACAATAGATCCAAATGAATTTAAACCCTATTTAATCCTGTAAGCAATGATCCCAATAAGATATTTCAAATCCCAAAGAATAAGAACCCATTAAACTAACATGAAATCAACGCAAAAATGTAAGGGAAATCTATTCTAAAACCTCAAATCTTATCCTATTGGGGAAGTGGTGTTGCATTGATGTGGAATGGTGACCCTTTCCCAATCCCTTGGATAATATGAGCTTGTTTCAATTGATTTTATTGAAGAAAACTGATGAAACCGATGAGATATGAACAAGAAATGATAAGAAACTAGTTTAAATTGATAGATATGAATGCTAAATACTAAAATTCTTGATAATATGGATGCAATCTATGCTAAATGTAAACAAAATTCAAAGATATAAGCCATTGATGCAAACTATGCTAAAATGGATGCAAATTGAGTTACCATAGAAGCCATTAATGGATACTTTAAGCTAAATGGATGAAGCTTTAATCTAAAATTCTATCAAATATGAAATATGGATGCAAATGAGTATGAATTTCAATACCATTCAAGATAATTTTAAGTGTCTACAGTGGGATTTCCATCATGCCGACTATTGTCAGATGGCTAGGTAATATCTACCTCAACCATGTTCTCACCTTCAATCTATTCCTACACTCATTTGCACTCAATATATCATCAACTGGTTAGCTCATAAAACCATAATCATTAATCGAAATATTTGTATCGTAATAATTCATCATTATTTTAATCACAATAGCATACATTTTAAAGATTACATCTAATTTATCATCCATGAAAACACATTAATCTATGCTTCAAACACATATTTCCCAATGGTTTCCTCCAATTCCATCAATTATCAAATAAAGTTCATGCAAGAAAAATTGAGATGTGACATGCTATATTTGATGGTGCTAATATTTTTAAAGAGGAGAGTTGGGGATGATACCATTTTCATTTTCTTAAAGCATAGTGAATTTTCCTTTAAAATTTTTAGAACATGCTAGAATTTCATCAAAGTTCCTATAGGATGAGGTTGTTCTTTGTATCATGAGGTACATAAATTTGAAAGGAATATTTAAGTATATGTATTCACTTCACTTCTCCCTCTTAAATCAATTTAGGCATAAAAAATTGGTCTCCTTTTTACTTTACTTTTAGTATTCCTTAGTGAAGTCTATCAAGGATTGTAAGAATGCCTCGAGGATTATAACCCTACATTAGGGGCTAATTTTACTTATAATGAATTTTGTTAGAGCTAATAATACCAAGGTTCATTGTCAACATGTTAAAAGTAAAGATGTGAAGTAAAGAGAAAGGTGGAATACTCTAACTCTACTTCTAGGAGTCCTAAAGACTCCATGGATAACACTTGGGAGGGTATGGAGGAGGTGTCTGTGATGAATTCCTTGTCTAAGGAGAGTAGTCTAGGATTACAAGATGAAAGGGTAATGGAAGGTGTGTTGGAAAGAGACACTGCACATATTTTCTAGTGTTGTCATTGATGGCAACCCTTGTTAGCTATTGGATCCACATGTCATTTACTCACATCGACAGACATATTGAAGATCAGTGTTTATCTGTTAAGATAGAATAGAGCATCCAATAGATTTATGTTCTTCAATTCATATGCAGATTTTCTATTATTATTTTTAAGTTGTGGATCTTAGGGAAGTTTGTTTGATGCATAATCTGTGTTATCGGTAAATCTTGGTTTCTCGTATCGACTTGTGTGAAGGTTAGAAGATCCAGTTGGAAAATTTTCTGTTCATCAGTGTATGAAGGCCGACTTGGTGAATATAGTGTGTGGCGGATATTTGAGGAGTTATTGCTTAAGTGTTTTTGTGTTTGAACATTTTGTTTTGGGTCCTCACTATGTTGTGGCCGACTCTTGTGGACGTGCATTGAATAGTATGGATGATTTGAGCCGATAGTTTGTGAATATTTCTTATTTTGTTGAAGCTGACATAAAGCGACTAAATTCCTTGTAGTGGATATATATAAGTGATCGATTATATCATTTTGATGTGTGTTCAATGTGAGTTGATGTGTGTTGCGAATGTTAGAAGATCGGTAGAGCGATTATGCATAGTTTCACTTGTGCATTAAGGATTTTGTGATGCAAGTTGAAGCAAAACAAAGCAGAAGTGCATAATTAGACAAAAGGTCCAGAATTCAATTTTTGAGCCTAACCGAAACTGTAATCAGGAATTTATAGATGCTATCTTTCTCAGTTCAATCTTTTGGATCTAATCCAAAATTTTGTAAGACAATGAGCCTTTTTGTTTATGAGCAGTGAGCTCTAGGCAGTGTGCCTGAATGGAAGTGCATTCCCATTTTGTAAACATCCTTTTTGAGTATACTCAGATTATATTGTGGATTGGCCATCCACTGTGGTTTTTCCCCTAATAGGGTTTCCACGTAAAAATTCTTGTGTTATGGTGTTGTGGTTGCTTACTTTATGTTCATGCATATTTCTTTTGGTTGAATGTTATAAGTTCCTTGAAGATAAGATCAATAAAGTTAAAAATTGCACAACACTGATTCACCCCCCCTCTCAGTGTTGCTTGATTCCAACAATTGGTATCAAAGCTTAGTTCCTCAGAAGGAGTTTAACAGCTTGGGAAGATCTTGGAAAGTGTTTCAATGGATTCAAGTAGTCTTCAACAATAACTTATGGTGGCCCTAGATGACCTTGATCAATCAAAATATGAAGTCCGAGAATTGCAAGAAAATCTTCTAAATACTGAGATATTCATTGAGTCATTGAAAGATAAAATCAATAAGTCCAGGGAGAAGAGACAGGAAATCTGTGATCAGATCAAGTAGGGTGACAGTAAACACATTGAAGATGAACAACTGAGTCAAGCCCTGAAGGAAAAGATAGAAGAATGTGAATTTTTTTCCAGAGAGAATACAGTCCTAAAGCATGAGATGGAATCTATTATGATGAGGATGACTAAGGAAATTGAAGACAAAAAGAAGAATGAAGAGAAGCTCACACAGTCCTTGAAAGAAAAAATTGAAGAATGTAACTGAATTATTGATGGATTCAATCAGTTGGAACTTGAGTTGGAGCAATCCAAACATAATAAGGAAGAGCTTGAAAATCACATTGTTGATCTCAGAGATAAACTTACTACTACAAATGAATTCAAGGAGAATTTCAAGATTAGCTCAACCAAGCTTGATGAACTGATTAAAAGTTAGAGGACTGATGGTGACAAGCTAGTTCTTGGATATGAGGAAGGAGAAATTTCCAAATTTGGACAAAGGAGATTCAGACAAGGAAATCAGATGAACAATGCTGGAAGGTATTAAGACAACCTAATGCTCATAGGTTCAATGGTTATTATTTTACTTGTAATAAATTTGGTCATATGGCGGCTCAATGCAAAAGTAGAATAAATTCAAGTGGTCCATCATTTTCTGGTCAGTGCTTTAATTGTAACAAGTATGGTCATAAGTCAAATGAATGCAAAAATGTGATGAAAAACTTCTATAGAGATGTCAGATGTCATACAATGTACATGCAATAGATTTGGCCATATTGCTAACCAGTGCAGATCAAGAGAAAATCAGTGAAACAACTAGTCTAGATAGAGAAATGTGGTGTGCTACAATTGCAACATAACTAGTCATATTGCTAGATTTTGTAGAAGAGGTCCGGTAAATCAGAGAGGAAACATTTAAAAGGATGGAAAAAGAAAAGGGAAAGTCACTACATATCATATCAGGAAATATATGAAGAAGACATGGGTGAAGAAGAGTCCCTCTGTTGTAGGAAATGAGCCAACACCAAAATCAGCTTTTGGTAATTCCTCCAGGAATTAGGTTAAGGCTTCTGGCCTAGGGGGAGCTATCAAGAAAATATTTCAAAACCCCCTGTAGGAGATCAACATCGGGATGTGGATGAGTTTAGTAATTGTATTATTGGTCTACAAATGCTATAGAATAATTGGAGAGAGTATTTATGTAGAATTGAAGATCTATAGAAGAGCTATCATTTACAGTGCATGGAAACAGGGTATCCGGATGAGTTAGGGAAAAATCGTTTATTGCGACAAAAAGGTTAGGTGTGCAAACGATAAAAAGAAATTTCTATCTTTTATTTGTCACTTTGCTTTTTGAGAAGAAGTTTGAAGAGCTCTGAAGTGTACTTTGGAAAAATTTGGTGAGAATTCAGGTGTGAAGGCAATTCAAAGTTCAAACCCTAATCTAACAAAAAGGTATTTTTCGGGAAAACTTGTAAACCTGTGAATTTGTGAAAATGGCTACTCCATTGGTAGTTGAAGTCAAGGATAGACCCCATCCGAAATTCAAGTGGCATCCTTTCAAGTATGTTAAGACCAAGCCCTTAGGTGCATTTTCATCTATTCCATACAACATATTGCATATTGAAGATATTAGGGTATACATTCATGCTAATATTGAGGAGTTAGGAAGCTCACAATTGCTAAATTTATATTCCAAACACATTGTTGGAGAGGATTTCTGTGTTAAGCCCAAATTCAAAACCCTAGAGGAGAAGAAATTCACACAGATTGTGAAATTCCCCATGTTTGATGAAAACAAATGGGTCTAGTATAGCTTGAGTCGGTTCATGCTGAATTTATGTGGTTGAATCAACCTTTCAAGATTACAAAAGAAGTTATAAGCGCTGTTACAGGTTTAAATTCCTCCGGTGGTTTTCCAATTTTGAAGTCCGTGAAGAATCAGATAGTCACTGACGCAACTAGTTCCGCATTTGATAGAAGAGAAATTACAATTGATAACACCATTGATGTGGGTGTGAAGTTTTCATCGATGGTCATTGGTTACAAGATATATCATTCTAGCCGAGAAAATTTTGTATTTGGTACAGCCATATATGTAGCCTATCAGATGGGAAAAGAAAATGCAAAGTATGATTTATGTGAATTGCTTTGAAGTCAGCTTATGGAAAATCTTGGTAAGATTAAGAAAGACAAGAAAAATTCCTTCAAATATGGTAATTTTTTACTATGTTTGTTCTTTTATTTCATGAATGAAGTTCCAAGAGTCAGAAAAGTAGTCTGGAAAAGAGGTAACAAGCCTGTTGTTGTTTAGATTAGAGACATGTTATTCAGCCTTGGTGATTTGCAAGCTAGGAAAACTACAATCTGGGGTATCTCAATTTTTTTTAGAATGTAATGCAAGCAAGGGAAAGAATTCCTACTTCTATTGTGGAGAAGTATAAGGATATAATCTATTTTATGGTGGTTATTAATCAGTGCTTGATGGAAGTGGTAGAACCGAGAACCATTTGGATTATGCCTATGAGATATGAAGTTGAGGAGAGAATCTTGGAGCAATATGCACAACATATGTTGAGTAAGCATCAGTATTCAAAAAAATAAAGGTTTGGAACATATGCAGAGAAGAACATGCAAGTCCATGAACAATTGAAGAAACCAATGATAGTCTGAAGAGTGAGGAAAGAAGTGGAAGTCTTTGCAGAAAACATGGGTATATCTACAAAAGCAGTAAGAGAAGCTAGAAGGAAGAGAGAACAAGCTGAAAGTGAAAAAGGAAAAGAGTCTACTAAAATTGAATCTACTAGTCCGGTAGTATCCTCTGCTCAAACTAGATCAATAAGGAGCTATGCACCCCTATTTGGTCATATCAAGAAGTCAACCCCTGCAAAAGTTCAAGTTAAGGAATTCGGTAAAAGGAAAAAGTATAAGAGCACAAGAGTGTATATAGTTGTTTCAGATGATGAAGAGACAAAATTTGATGAAGAAGTTAGAGAAATAAAGCATATGAGCACCCTTGCAACAACAACAGCTAAGCCCTTCGGTGAAGAGGAAAACGCAAAGAAGAAGATGAAGCTTGGAAAACTAGGTATGTCAGTAGAGGAAGTTGAAAGAGGTATAATTAAGGATGGTAATCTTAAGCCTCTGTGTGAAGCATATGGTACCTTTGATACTGTTGGTCAAAGAGTCCTTGAGGAGGCTACAATAAAATATTTGAACAATTTCAATATGACTCTTGTTGAGATAATGACACAGTTGCCTAAGGAATTGTATGAAATTTTGGAGATGAGGAGAGTTAATGCTAGAACTGAAGAAGAGCAGCTGAGAGAATGGGTTCTTGCAAATCTAAGTCCGGTAATGTTTGTTGATGAAATTAAGTCAATCTTAAAAGAAGCAAAAAGAGAGTTCAAAAGAAAATCAAGAATAAACAAGCTTATGTTGGGTAGGACTAAAGAAGTAGAAAAAGAAACAAAAAACATTATGAAGAAAGTTCTATTAAGTAACATAATTGGTGTTGTTTCTGAAGAAGAGCATGTGGAAGATATCTCATCTGGTCTGAAAAATGAAGAGGTTATAGTTGAGGATACTCATATTCCTCCTAGAGTGCATGATACAATAGAACCTATGGAGATTGAAGCTCCTAAAATTGTGTCTATTGAGGAAAAGGAGAAATCAGTTGAAGAAGTTAAAGCTCTAAATGACAAGCAAAAATCTGTGAATGTGGAAACAGTAGTTGAAGAAAAGAAGGTTGAAGTTAAAGAAGTTCCAATAGAAGCAAGAGACACTACAAAGGTAGTGAAGAAGTTTCTAGAAGAGAAAAAGGAAGAATTTGATCTTGAGTTGGGAGATGCTCCTATTCATTTGTCTACCTTGTCCCCAATTCAAAAAATGAAAGTTGCATCATTTGCACAAGCTCAGGCTAGGGAAGAAATTTTGAAGTCCCACATTGATGACAGCGAGTTATTGAATCTTACATCTGGTATTTTGGAGAAGATCATGCCTACTAATGCTAAGGATTCATCTGGTTCTTCCTCCAGTGAGCTGAAGAAGCTTATAAATTTGGTAAGTACTCATTTTGAGTCACTTGAGAAGTCAACTTTGGTCAAGGTACATAAGGAGTTTGATGACAAAAGGTTTAGTAGTCTGAAAGGTATGATAGCTAAAGATAAATCTTTGTTAGCTACCTGTGTGAAGAATTTTCATAGTGCTCTATCTGAAGGTGGACAGATTTATAAGTCATGTTTGTCTTTTTCAAAACTTACTGAGGAAAATGAGAAGAAGGTTAAGGATCATGAGAAAGAGTTAGCTACTATTTCTAATGCTTTTGATCCTTTAAATATTTCTTTTGGAGAGAAATAAGGTCAAGTTATATCTCTATTTGAAAAAATAAAGAGTCTGAAGCGTGATAATGACATAGTTGTGGAAAGAGTTGGCAAACTTAGAGGCCTAATTGGTACTAAGATGGAAACTATGTTGAGTGCTTTGAAGGAAGCACAAGATGCTTTGGCAGTCAATGATCCAGTGAACCTTGAAACAAAAAAGATGCAATATTATTTACTTTGTGGTCACATAACTATTCTAGAAAGCCTTAAGAAGTATTGGGACTCAAGCCTGAACCTGTTGAAAACCAAAGTTGCAGATATTTTCAAGTTTGTGTAAATTGTTGAAACAAATTTGTACATATGCAGTCTGAAGTTTTTCTTTGTTTTGTATGCGGATTCCCTATCTTTTCCATTGATGTCAAAGGGGGAGAATAGAACAGTGAAAAATTTATGTTAATCTAAGGGGGGGTTGTAGTTTTTGAATTGTGAATGAAGATCTTTTTGGAGTTTTGGTTGGCAGTGTACTTTTGTTGGTATTGATCTGACACTTAGTTATTTTTCACTAAGTGTTGCCATCAATGCCAAAGGGGAATATTGTTGGCAAGAGACATTGCACATGTTTTTTGGTGTTGTCATTAATGGCAACCCTTGCCAACTATTGGATCCACATGTTGTCATTTACTCATACTGGCAGAAAGATTGAAGATCATTGTTTATCTGTTAAGATAGAATAGAGCATCTAGTAGATTTATGTTCTTCAATTCATATGTAGATTTTCTATTATTATTTTGTGTTGTGGATCTTAGGGAAGTTTTGTCGATGCATAATTTTTTTTATCTATAAATCTTGGTGCCTTGTATCGACTTGTGTGAAGGTTAGAAGATCTGGTTGGAAAATTTTATGTTCATCAGTGTATGAAGGCCAACTTGGTGAATATAGTGTATCGCGGATATTTGAGGAGTTATTGCTTAAGTTTTTTTGTGTTTGAACATTTTGTTTTGGGTCCTCACTATGTTGTGGCCAACTCTTGTGGATGTGCATTGAATATTATGGATGATTGGAGCCAACAATTTGTGAATATTTCTTATTTTGTTGAAGTTGACATAAAGTGACAAAATTCCTTGTAGTGGATATATATAAGTGATTGATTATATCATTTTGATGTGTGTTCAATGTGAGTTGATGTGTGTTGCGAATGTCATAAGATCAATAGAGCGATTATGCACAATTTCACTTGTGCATTAAGGATTTTGTGATGCGAGTTGAAGCAGAACATAGTAGAAGTGCAAAATCAAACAGAAGGTCCAAAATTCAATTTTTGAGCCTAACCAAAACTATAATTAGGCATTTGTAGATTCTATCTTTCTCAGTTCATTCTTTTGGATCTAATCCAAACTTTTGTAAGGCAGTGAGCCTTTCTGCTTTTGAGCAATGAGCTCTAGGCAGTGTGCCTGAATGCAAGTGCATTCCCATTTTGTAAACATCCTTTTGAGTATACTCGGATTACATTATGGATTGGCCATCCACCATGGTTTTTCCCCTAATAGGGTTTCCACAAAAATTCTTGTGTTATGGTGTTATGGTTGCTTACTTTATGTTCATGCATATTTATTTTGGTTGAATGTTATAAGTGCCTTGAAGATAAGATCAATAAAGTTAAAAATTGCACAACACTGATTCACCCCCCCCTCTTAGTGTTGCTTGATTCCAACAAGGTGATTGTAAGGAAATCAGAGCTTAAAGGAGGCTAAAAGTATGAAAGGAGAACCCATCAAGGTTCAATCCTAAGTTTCAAAGGCTTTAATTGACAATTCTAAGAAGGGAAAAAGAAAGAGAGGAGACCCCAATAAACCCATGTCTCTAAGGCTATAAATCAAAATGTTAAGATGAGAGGTAGCAATATCTAGGAAAACCCTAAGCATTTAGAGGGTCCACCTATTAATGGAAAAGGAAAGGTTTAGTCTTTTCCAAAACTAGTTGTTGGTGCACCCTTCTCTTTACATGAATTGTCTAATATATTAAACCATGTGATCCAAATGTTAGAGATATTATAAGATTATTTTGAGACACAACACAACCAAGTGTCAAATGGTTTTGATTTTAATATTAACATACTCAACATTAAATTATCAAGGATAGAAAAAATGACATGGGAAAATTCAAATATAGAAAAAGGAGGATAATAAATTCTTCTAGAACTAAGAAGTCATCCCCCATGTTAATTAACTAGTCAATGACTATAGTGAGCAAAAGGTTAAGACTAAAACCTTGGGTGAAGGATTTAGAGAAGGCTATGATAATCACAATATCATGTTGAGTTTTTTGGAAAATGAAATTGAGACTATAAAGGACAACTTAAATAGGGTTACAAAATTCAATAAGTGCACCATTCATAGTAACACAATAGGGATCAAGATCTGAAGAAAGAAGCTAAAATATGTTGATGAAAATTTAGAGGTTCCCATTTCAAAGGGTAAAGTTATGAAGAGAATTCCTAGTACTAGAACAAGGAGAAACAAGTAAAAGAGTTACGAGGAAAAAAATAGAGTTATAGGACTTTGTGGAAATTCATGATACATTTTATAAATGGGAACTAAAAGTTGCTAAATATTAACAAAATTGTAGATATTTGGTCCATAGATAGTGTTTGTCTTGTGTTCCATTTGGTCTTTTGAGTAGCTTGTTTTATTATTACTTTACTAATATTTTGTTGGTTTTAAAGGGTTTTAGGGCCCCTTCAAAATACATATAACCCCTTTTATCAAAAACATAAACCCAATGGAAGATAATTTAGTAGTAAGAAAGAAAAATTTACCAAAATCAACTCCCTCTCTTTATGAGCATCCATTGGCCACCAATTTGGCCTTGTACCTCTATACACATCCATTTTCTCCAATTTTATTTTTATACATCCACTTGCAACCAATAGGGTTTTTTCCCTTGGGAAAACTAACTAGATCCTGAGCGTCACATTTATCTAAGGCCATCATCTCTTTTTTCATGGCCTACATCTAAGAAATACTATCCTTTCAAGAAAGAGCCTCCATGAAATATCTAGATTCATTATTGATACATAAACAAGCAAATACACAATGAAATTTAGTAGGCTATACTTGTCAACTAGGTTTCGTTGTTTAGAAAACCATGTCAAAGCTGGAGTAAGGGGATCTACAGATTCTTCCACGTTCTCAACCTACTCAAAACTCTTATGTATACTCTCTTCTTCATCTCCATCCTCTAATCTATAGGGTGAGTGCAAGATCATGGGGGTCCCAAAAGTGGTGATATGACCAAAAAGTGGCTAATGACCTTTTTTTATGTAAATTTGATGACACAAAAAAGGGTTTATTGAGAAAATTGTCAACTTTTCAAAAATATAAGATATGCCTTATTTGGAATTAAATAGATAATTATTATTAATTTTCTACATACATTCTGATTAAAGTCCTGATTGATAGGCTGATTGAAAAATATCTATAATTCTTAAACGATTTCACATTTTTTGAACCTGAAAGATGCATCATATTCTATGCTTCCCATAAAATAGAAAAAGAAAAAGAAAAAGTGAATTTCATAATTTTTTGACCAAGTTATGGTGGGTAGACAAACACGTTTTAATATTTTAAAAAAAAATTAATAAAAAAATCATAACTAATTATTTATTTGCAAAAAAATTACAAAAAAATGTGGCACATCCAGGAATGTGTCCTCTACTTATATTGAAAGTTTCAAAATTTTTTTTTTTTTTTTTCTTGTACTTAGTTTGGTCAAACATACACTTGCTTTCTATTTTTTCCTGAAAAAATTTACTACTACTCCATTGAAATTTCAAATTTTCACCAAATAGATTTACTTTTTTCTAAAAAGGGAATAGTATCTTAGAAACTACATTCAATTTTCTAGAAAAAATTGTTCTTACATATTTTTCAAATTATGTTAATAACTTATTCAATTTTTTATGTCAAGTTCCCCAACTTTGTTTTTCTGAATTTTCAACATGTACATCTTATTTCTTTTTTACGTTAGTATCAAAATGTATTATGTTATTTCCTTTATTTTCCTTTGGTTTTACATGATATAAAAAATGCCCTAAACTCCTTGAAAATCACATCTCTATAATAGATCATTATTTAGGTTAGTGAATTCCAATGCTTGTAACCCTTTACATTATTTTTGTAACCAACAAAGATGCATTCATTTTCTTTCTTGTCCAATTTATATCACTTTTAATTAGGAACATGAATGAAAGCCTTACAATCAAACACTCTTAAATGTGAAATAAAAGGTTTCTCACCTTTCCACACTTTATAGGGAGTTTTATCAATAATATTTAAACAAGGATATTTGTTTATGTAAAACAAGTAGTACTCAGCCTCTGCCTAAAAACATTGATCCAAATATGTACCACTCAACATATTTCTAGATATTCCTATCAAGGTTTGGTTCATTCTTCCTACAACCACATCTTTTTTGGTGTGTAAGGGGTAGTCTTTTACCAAACAATAGCTTCATACTTATAGAAATTATCAAATTCCTTATAATAATATTCATCACTATTATTAGATCTCAACACTTGTATTTTCTTATGAGTTTTTTCTCAACAAGTTCCTTAAATTATTTAAACTTGGAGAAAACCTCTAGTTTATAATTTAAAAAAATCTAGGTGTATCTAAAACAATGATTAATAGAAGTGACATAGTATTGAGATTTACCCATAGAACCCACCTCCATCGAACCAAACAAATACAAATGAATGATTTCTAATATTTTATTTTCTATGTAGCTTCTAAAGGTAAAAGATGTTATGTTTTGTTTTCCAAAAAAAGAAATATTCACATAAATCAAAATGTTCATTAGAGTGAACAAAAAATCATCAAAAATATTTTTATTAATTTGAGTTTGAATACCTTTTTCACCAATGTGAACCTAACATTGGTGCCACAATATACATGATTTTGTAGATTTTTTTTGAAAAAAGATGATGGATCATATATATATTAATATATAGATGAGAAATACAACTAACGTATATATATATATTTATTAATAATATATATATAAAATGCCAAGAGATATCCTTCTTGAGGTGCCTATTTTTTAAAATCAATTCCTTGCATAAAAGTGCAATAGGTGCCTCAAGAAGGATATCTCTCAACATTTTTTATATATATTATTAATAAATATATATATGCTAGTAGCATTTGCAACGCAACATGGAAGACATAAAATTATTAGGGTTAGGGTTAGTATTGGTATTATAGTTAGGGTTAAGGTTTGAGTTAGGGCTATGTTTAGGGTTAATATTTGGGTTAGGGTTATTGGTAGAGGGAGAATTAAGGCTAAGGTTAGAGTTAGAGTTATTGTTATGGTTAAAATTAGGGTTAAGCTTAAGATTAGGGTTAGGGTTAAGGTTAAGTATATGATTAGGGTTAAGGTCAAGGATAGGGTTAGGATTATAGTAAGGATTATAGTTAGAGATAGAATTAGGGCGACTATTAATTTTAGGGTTAAAATTAGAGTTAGGATTGGGGATAGGGTTAGGGTTAGTGTTAGAGATTAAATTGGGTTTAGGGTAAGGGTTAGGGTTATAATTAGAGTTGGAATTGGGGTTAGGGATAGGGTTAAGGTTAGGTCTAGGGTTAAGGTTAAGGTTAGTTTAGGGTTATATATATAATTAGGGTTAGGATTATGGTTGTATTTAGTTTTAGCATTAGAATTAGGGTTAATATTAGAGACATATTTAGAGTTACGATTCAAGTTAGGGTTATAGATAAATTAAAGTTAGTGTTAGGGTTTTAAATAGTATTAGTTTCAAGGTTACGATTAGAGTTAGAATTAGTGATAATTTTAATTTTGGGGTAGGGTTAGGGTTAAAAATAATGTTAACCTAACATTAATCCTAAAACCTAATCATAAACTAACCATAAACCTAATCTCAACTCAAATTGTAAACCTAACCCTAACTCAGACTTTACAACTAACAATAACTCAAACTATAACTCCAACCCTAACCCTAACCTTAATTTTAATCTTAATCCTAATCCTGACCCAAAGTTTTATCTTAAAACCCTGACCCTAATTGAACTGTAACACTAACCCTAATCCTATCCCTAATACCCTAGTTGAACCCTAACATTAACCTTAACCCTAATCTAACCCCAACCTTGATTGTAAGTATTGTTTTAGAATCATAACCCTAACCATGATAAAAACCTATTTAAAACCAAACCTTACACCTAACCCTAATTGAACCCTCACCCTAATTAAAATCTAACTATAACCCTAACCTCTACCCTAACCATAACCCTAACCCCAAGCATTAACCTAAAACCTTAACCCTAACTTTAACACTAATCCTAACCGTAACTATAATTATACCATAATTTAACCCAAATTGAACACTAATCCTAATTGAGGATTAAACCTAACCCTAACCTAGGCCTAACCCTAACCTTGACCTAAAGGTTTATCCTAAAACCATAACCCTAACCCTATCTATAATTGAGCCCTAACCCCAAGCTTTACTGTAGAACCCTAAACCTAACCCTAATTGAGCATTAACCTTAACCCTCTCTTATTGAACATGAACCATAAGCCTAACCCTAACCATAAGATTTATCCTAAAAAAATAAACCTAATTGAACTCTGATTAAATTTAAACCATAAACCTAACCCTAATTGAACCCTAACCCTAACCCTAAACTTAGCCTTAACCCCAAGCTTTATCCTAAAACCCTAACCTTTACCCTGACCCCAAACCTAACTCAACCTATATTCCAAGCTTTATTTTAGAATGCTAACCATAACCATAATTGAACCCTACTTAAACTTGAACCCTTACCCTAACCCTAATTGAATACTAACCCTAAATGTAACCCTAACCCTAACCCCGATACTAATTCTGACCCCAAGATTTATTTTAGAACCCTAACCCTAACACTAACCTTAACCCCAAGATTTATTTTAGAACCCTAACCCTAACCATAATTGAACACTAATTAAGCCAAAAACCTAAACCTGACCCTAATTAAACTCAAACCCTAATCTTAGCCCTAATCCTAACCCTAAATGAACACTAACCCAAATCAAGTGTTAGACTTAATTAAACCCTAATCGTAACCCAAATTTTAACCCTAATTAGGGTTCAATTAGAATTAGGGTTATATTAAGAATATTTATAATTTATGATAATATAATTATTATATTACAGTATATTAATTTTAATATATTAGAGTATTAATAATTTTAATGTTATTATTTAAATAATATTTTTTTAATTATTTAATATTAAGCATTTTATTTTACCCATATTACCTTTTCTACAATTACATCTTTCTATTCTTACCAAGTCCATAATTCTATTCTAACTTATAATAAGAAAATAGTGGACTTAAATGGTATTTTAGTTTAGAAATTATTGAAAAAATTATGTTGATTTTGTATAACCCTAATTGAGCATTACATTAATCTTAACCCTAACCCTTATTGAACTTGAATCCTAAGCCTAAGCCTAACCCCAAGATTTATCGTAAGAACATAAACCTAATTAAACCCTAATTAAATTTAAACCATAAACCTAACCCTAATTGAACCCTAACCCTAGCCTTGAACCCAAGATTTATCCTAGGACCCTAACAATAACCCTAACCCCAACCCTAACTCAAACCTAATCCCAATATTTATTTTAGAATGCTAACCATAACCATAATTCAATCCTACTTGAACTCAAACCCCTAGCCTAACCCTAATTTTACCCTAATCCTGACTGAATACTAACCTGGATCTAACCCTAACCCTAATGCCAACACTAACCATGACCCCAAGATTTATTTTAGAACCCTAACCAACCATAATTGAATCTGAATTAAACCCAAACCCTAAACCTAACCCCAACCCTAACCATAGGCTTTATCCTAGAACCCTAGCCCTAATTGAATGCTAATCCTAATTAAACCCTAACCCTAACCATAAATATAACCATTACCATAATCCTAATCCCAATTCTAATCCCAACCTTAACCCTAACCTTGACCTCAAGCTTTATTTTAGAACCGTAACCCTAACCATAATTGAACCTAAACTCGAACCTGAACCCTAACCGAACCTTAACATTAACTTTAATTGAACCCTAACCTTTAATCAAAGTTATATCTTAGAACCATAACCCTAAGATTAACCTTAATTAAATCCTAAACCTAATTAAACCCTAACCCAAATCCTAATCTTGATCCTAAGCTTTACCCTAGAACCCTAACCACAACACTAATTGAACCCTAACCATACCCCTAATTGAACCCTTACCCTTACATAACCTTAATTCTAACCCTACTCATAATTTAACCCTAATTGAACATCAATTATAAATTAACTATAACCCTAACCCTAATTGAACACTATCCTTAATTGAACCTTAACGTAAATTTAATTCGAATCGTAACCCTTATCATTATTTTGACCCTAACCCTAACTATAACCCTAATTCTAATTCTAACCCTATCTATAACTCTAATTCTAACATTACCCCTAATTCTAATGGTAACCCTAATTCTAACTATAACTGTAACCCTAACCATAATATTAAAACTAATTATAAATCTAACATATCCTTAACCCTAAGCCTAAATCTAATCCTAATTGAATCCTAACCCCAACCCTACTTAAACCCTAATTGAAATCTAACCCTAAATGAATCATAACCCTAACCCTAACTAAACACTATTCCTAGTTGAATCCTAGCCTTAACCCTAATTATAACCCCAATCCTAACCCTAACTCTAATTCTAACCCTAACCCTAATTAAATCCTAACCCTAACCCTACTTGAAATCTTACCCTAATTGAATCGTAATCCTAACCCTAATTGAATATTAACCCTAGTTGAACCCTAGCCATAATTCTAACCCTAACCCTTATCCTAAATCTAATCCTAACCTTAACTATAACCCTAATTCTAATTTTCACCTTATTCCTAACCCTAAGCTTTATTTTAGAACTCTAACCCTAACCATAATTGAACACTAATTGAATCAAAAACTTAATCTAACCCTAATTGAACCCAAACCCTAATCCTAATTGAACACTAACCCAAATTGAAACCTTAATTAAACCCCAACCACACCTTATAACCCTAATTAAGGTTCAATTAGGACTAGAGTTATGTTAAAAATATTTATAATTTATAATAATAATAATTATTATAGTATATTAATTTTAATATATTATAACATTAAAATATTTATTATAACTTATTAATAATTATTATAATTATTAATAAGTTATAATAAATATTTTAATGTTATAATATATTAAAATTAATATACTATAATATAATTAAGCATTTTATTTTACCCCTATTACCTTTTCCATGAAACAATGTGAAAATTCCATAACTCTATTCTAATTTATGATAAGAAAAAAATAGACTTAAATGGTCTTTTAATTTAGAAATTATTGAAACTTTTGTCAAATATCATATTCATAATATTTTCAAATATAAAAACAAATTGCCAACTTTTCAATTATACAAATACTTTAGAGTGGTAAGATTAAAAAAATTATAACAAATTTAGAAACTTTTTCAAAACTTTTTCAAATAACATTACATAAAATAAATATACAATGTTAGCTAAATTCACTATGGTTTGTTGAAACAAAATTTATCAATGTCACAAATGCATAAAATATAGGTGATTTCTCACTAAAACATGATGTAGATGCATAGGAAAGGTCTCACTTTTTTTGGGGCCTTTTTGGAAACCTTGACAAAAAGCATGTTGATGTGGCCCTGAAACCTTAGTTATAAGTAGGGGACTTTCCAAGTAAGCTACTGTAAAAAATTGGGAGTGATTTGGAATTTCCACTAAGATTTTGAGAAGCGCAAAATTAAGATGCTCAACTAACACGTCCTCTCCCTTATGTGAAAAAGGAATTCCATAAGCTAAAAGTTTAGTTGCCTTACAATACATAAACAATATGACCACCTTACAAATGGCAGTGGCATGGTAGTACTAGTAGGGAGTACGTTTATATGGCGAAAATGGCATAGCGAAATATTTACAAACCATAGTAATCCCCTATTTCAAATCATTACTCATGTAAATAAGAAAAAAATGAGGGAAGCATTGGTTCGTACGCCATGACCATTGCATAAAATATGTGCTTGGAAGATCGAGCAGCCATAAACCCCCAAAACCCTATCTCACACTTCTTCAAAACCTTTTGCTTATCTTGCAGGCCGACGTCAAGTACCACCCTTCCACCATGCCTTCTCTTCACCTCTTGCATTGTTGAATTGAATCAGATAAGCCTCTCTCTTGCAAATCGGTCTCAAGAAAATGAATAATTTATCCTTCACATCAACTCCAATGAAAGGAAATTTTCATAGACTATCAACATTAACAAGACCAAATGCATAAATTAAAAGTGGAAGAAAAAAATGCTAAATGGTTATTCCAAGATAAAAAATTATACAATGTTGTTTCCGCTATTTATGAGCAAAAAAAAATATTGAACTGAACATAAAAAATAGCAGGCCTTAGAGAAGATGGAGGAAAACAATAGCATTTCTCAGTGCCATCACTGCTCTAATAGATCTAACCTTCTACTATTCTTCAATCCTTTTTCACTTTCTCCAAAAGAAAAACTACCCCAAACAACAAAACTGCTACTAAAAACCAGAGACTGAAAGCTACAGAGGAAAAAACCCATCAAAAGGCTACAACAAAAGCAAGCATAATGTGAGAGAAACATCTTTTCTTATTTGAGATTCCCACACAGAGGACCTTAATAAAACTCACAAATACCATTACACATTTAACGGTGTGCTATTACTTTTTGGTTACAAACATTTGACATTCTAATGATTGTGAGTAGAGTACCGCCAGCTGTATTAATGGGTTATTTTCAGATAAGATTTAGTATGATTAGATCAATAATATTAAAACCCAAAGAAGCTATGAAATACAAACAAAGCTTAAAACAAGAAAGATTATACCTGTTATTTGTTGCTTCCGTGATTCATTTCCATAGCACCTCCTAGCTTGCAGGGTATGATTGTTGCCCTCAGATTTGTATGTGCAAGCAAATGATTATGACTATGTCCTATGCAAGTTTTGAAGGATTTGAATGACAAAGTAAAGACTATGCCTATGACTATGACAAATGACCATAATGCCTATGACAAGTAATCCAATTCAATAAACTAAATGCTAAGTATGCAAGTAAAATCTAAGCATAAATATGTCAGAATAACGAAGTGGTCCCAAAATGTGAGCAAAATTGTCATTTTATAGAAAATGCAATTTTGGATGGAGGAACGAGATTGAACGTTGACAAAGCCTAAAATCAGTGGATGAGATTTCATGTGACAATCCCTAATCAGGGTTAGGGAAAAATCATTAAATAAGAGGTCAAGATGTCATTTGAGAAAATCGAATCGACGGTCGAGAATAAATGTGACAATTAGTCAAAAAGATAAAGATTTTTGAAAATCAAGAAGATAAAGACTGTTTGAATTGTAAGATTCAAAAAATCAAGAGGATAAAGGTTGAACTGAAAAGCAGATTTGAAAAAATCAATAATTTGCTCAATTACTTGATTTTTGGAAGAAGATTACCATTTTGAATTAAATAAATTCAAAATATGGATTTTGTGTGACAATAAATAATCGATTTTAAGATTATTTACCAAAATGAAGTGACAGTTAATAAAATGAAATCATTTTAAATAATTTCATTTATTTAAAATGAGAGAAATGTTAAATTAGGTAATTAAATAATTAAAGATAGTCATTTAATTTAGAGGATTATGACCGATAATTAAATAAATTAATAAATTCATTTAATTATGAAAATTAGTGACATACTAAATAAATAACTAAAATTCATTTATTTAATAATCGAGAAGACATAAATGAACAAAGGTAATTAAATAAATTAATAAATTTATTTAATTGCGGGAAGATTTAGACAATTAAAGATGTATTGAATAAATAAATAAAATTTATTTATTTAATAATCATGAAGAATAAAAGAGATATGAATCAATTAAATAATTATGAATTATTTAATTAATAGTCAAATGTGGACCAAGGACATAATTAAATGTCATAATTATGTTAGGACGAAAGTGGTAAAATAGAGCTTACAGGTCTAGGTCATTTTTATGTGTCTACATTTTGCCCCTCTTTGTCATAATGTAGCATGTCGCATTGTGACAAAGAAAATAAGTCAGAAACATGCCCCAGCGAAGGTACAGAGTATTGATGCCCCCTCAGATTTTTTTTTGAATTTTGGCCAAGTGACAAAAAAATTTGGAAAGTGTCCCGATAAATCAATTTAATGATCAGAAAGACAATGGCACAACCGGATTCAAATTCTGGTGTGTTTAGAGTAGCCAAAAGGGTGGTCAAAGCTGGTCAAATGGGCCTCCAGTAATAAAAGAGTTGAAAAATGTCATTTTGACTTTATAAATAGGTTGACAAAGGGGTAAAGTCAATTCATTGCCACTATTCACCTTAGCAATTTTGAGAGCCCCGAGCGAAGAGGACTGTAGCAGACATGGTAATTCCAATGACCAAGCATCACGGAGAGATCGTGCGGACCCACAAATGACCCAAGGGCTCAAAGCCAACAGTATTTACCCCTAACCCACTTTGTCATTTTATCATTTTGCATGTAAAATTTAGGGTTTTAGGGTCAACAACAACTGCGTTACGATGCATATGCATGCGCATAAGCCGCATTCATGTGTGCGTTCGACGCATTTGATGCGTCGCAACGCAATCGCAAAATATTTTTAAGATAAGGCTATTGATTGTGTTGCATTCGCCAAAATGAGCCGCAATTGATAGGTGGAATAACACATTTGCAATAATGTGACGCATTTGAGGTAAAAAATGACACATATGCAGAAAGTCACGACGCAAATGCCCTGTTGCAATGCAAATGGATGCCAAAATGACGCATTTGACATATCATGATGCAATTGAAGTATAGAATGATGCAAACACTTCTTCGTGATGCATTTGACTTTGACTTTGACCAAGGCTGATTTTGATGGGTTTCAAATTTTTAATGCTTTTGAGTGACACAAATGATAATGATGATTGTCTATAAGGTGCTAACGTGTTCTTTGACCATGTGAAAAGATAGCTAGTACCCATCTATACGCAGGAGAGCAGAGCATTGACCTTCCGGTTCTAAGATCAACTGAGTCTGTGAGAGCGATGACGGTTGATGTAGTTGGGTTTGTATTATGCTCCCTATATGCCCGTTATTCGAGCGAATAGGGGACTATTGACTGCGTTGTGCGAGAGATGGCACTCAAAGACATGTTCTTTCCATTTGTCGTCAGGAGAGGCTATCGTGACTCTGGAGGATGTCTACCGTATTCTACGTCTGCCGATCCAAGGAGAGCAGATCGTCTATGACCCTCAACACGGTTATTAGACCTTTACAGCCTACTATCATGACAAGTGTACAAGACTTGGCATCAAGGGATATGAGATCCACTGGGATTTTATGGCAGAGTACTATGGCCAGTTTGATGCACTGTTGGCGACACTGATCGACAAAGTCCTGATTCTTGACCACCGTGGTCATGGGTTTCCCATTGTTTGGGGTGATTTTCTAGTGGGCATGAGGCGAGACAGGACTGTTTATGCTTGGGGGCCTTGTTTGTTAGGCATGCTTTATCATCAGCTCCATGAGGTGCCCTATAGGAGGGCACAGAGCATTGGATGTGGTATGACACTTCTGATGATATGGGCCTGGGAGCATGTGGCCATATTTTGATCTCCTATCCTGAGACCACAACTAGCAAAGGGGATACCATATTCTTATTACTATGCTGGTGCTCTCTAGCAAATGAGGGTGGGAGAGACAGGTTGGTGGGGTCATCAGATCGACACCATGATTTCATTCATTTGGAGGCCCTACAGAGACTGTGAGCAGTGGGATGATGAGGATGACCATCTCAACTTTTGTAGATAGCATCATTATTTGATTGGGAGGACAATGCAGAGTCTGCTCATTATAGAGATGTATCTTCTATAGCGTGTACTGAGACAATTTGGAGAGCATCAGGGTGTACTGGTAGGTACAACCGAGTATGCTAGATCTTCAAGGGAGGGAGCTTGGGGTCCGCCTATTCCTGTACCATTTTCCATGTAGTAGTGGGGATGGAGGGGTGGGATTATAGATCTAGGGATGACCATTGACTATGAATTGTGGTGGTAGGCACATTGACCAATGCCACTGACAGATCTAGATGTACTAGCGCTGATTGATAGGAGATCAATTATACCATGTGTTCCATGAGCTAGGTGAGGGGGCAGAGGTGGAGACAGAGGTAGAGGAAGAGGGAGAGATGGAGGTAGGGATGGAGGCAGAGGTGGAGGGAGAGATGGAGATGATGGAGATGATGGGGATGACAAAGGGGACAACCAGAGATTGAGGAGAGATGGCAGGAGGTAGGGAAGGAGGGTGAGACAACGTGCAGTGAGAGGGGCATTGGATGCTATCCCAGAGGCAGGTGAGGAGGAGGAGCCTAGACGGGAGCAGGAGGATGTAGGTCATGAGGAGCATGTGGATGAGGAGGAGGCCAGATAGGATCAGGAGGTCGGGGAGGAGGAGGTTCGACCAGAGGCCGAGATGGACATTGATATGCTGCAGGAGGAGGGAGTCAGAGGAGAGGAGGATACATGGGAGGATGATGCGGATGAGGCCATTGATGAGGCCGAGAGATTGCTGAGACAGAGCATGGTGGAGGGAGAGGAGGAGGTACCATCTAGCTCGACATTGCCCCATGATGCCATGACAAACCAGAGGGTGGAAAACTTATAGAGGATACTAGATGAGAGTGCCGCATAGGTCAGAGCATTATAAGTAGAGTTAGAGGTGACTCGGGTAGAGCGGGATTAAGCAGTGATTCGCCAACAGGAGGCAATGCAGTGGTGTACAGAGTTTGCACGACTATGTATGGGACCATCTACAGATCTAGCTTGGGAGTTTGGTAGGATTAGCGTACGACTTGGGCAATACAAGAAGTTATATGAGCAGGCCATGCCAGCAGAGATGAGAGATCCCACTCTGACCAGGACATAGACAAGTAGTGGTAGCAGGTTGGGCAGTGGCAGTGGTAGCTGGAGTAGTGCGGGGGGCTCGACCTCTTCAGGGCATACTTTGATCCATAGATCCCATCATAGACATTCCTCCAGTCACAAGTTAGGGAACTCACATGGGTCATCAGGTTCAAGCCATAGATCAATACCTGGTCCACCTCTAGTGACAGATCCTTCGACCTCACAGAGTCACACCACAGTGTCATCACATATGCATTTTACCATGGAGATGATGTCATCAGTGTCAGTTCCATTGGGTTCACAGACATAGGCTTCCATAGTTCCACCGATTACCTCAGTGCCAGACACAGGTCCTCAGTCACCACACTCTTCGCCACAAGGGGATGAGGAGAATATTTCATAGGGACATGCTTACTATATTTGGCTTCATGTTTCAGACTTCATGTTATGACACATTATGTATTGACTATTGAGCCTACAAGCTCTATTTTTGGGATATCCCTTGACTTTATCCTATGACATTATATTTTTTGAGATGATATATATGATGCAGTTTTGATGTGGCCTATATGTGTGTCATTTGATTTATGCATTTATGATGTATGTTTATGTGATGCCTATGTGGATTATGCATTTATGATGAATGATGGTGTTATTTATATGTCCTGTCATGTATGTCCTATGATGGTTACCTATGGTGTGATACCATGATAATGCAATGCTTATTTATATGTCATACTGATGTTATGCCATGGATGATGATGATATAATGTATTTATTTGAATGGATGCCATGTTTATGATTATGTTAATGCATGACTATGTATAATGCAATATGTAATGTAATGTATATGATTTAACGATATGGATGATGTATGTATGGACCTAATGCAATGTCTATATGATTATGTATGCAATTATGTTTTTGTATGTCACAGGATATTATCGAGAGATGGATGAGAGAAGATGACAAGACAAAAGGAGATGCATGTTAGTTCCTAGACCAAATCCTTCAAAACTTTACCATAGGACTTTAATATTTATTGCTCTTAATCATCATTTGGAAGATTATTGTGATGGCCAACAAACACCATGATATGACATAAATCAAGGTGTCCAAGGTTGTACCATCACATAAGACAAGCAGTCACATATAGGGATGATCACAACTCATACTAAGGGCGCAGTTGCCCCAGTCTTTTTGTCATAACCAACCATAAGCAGAAAAAGACAAGAAGGACAAGTCATGAAACATCGTTGCTTCTCTAAATCCTATTTCCAGGACATCCTCGAGGAACTAGCAACATGATTTTCCAAAAGGAAAAAATAAATCCATGATCATGATACGTCGTTGTTTTTCTAAATCCCATAGTCAGGACGTCATTGGGAAACTAGTAACATGAGTGTCAAAAGACAAGACAAACATCATGATACGTCACCGCTTCTCTAAATCCTATTGTCGGGATCTCGCTGAAAAACTAGTAACATGATGAAAATCCAAAAGACAAGTGCCAAGTGTTTTCCGAGTGTGTCTGGATGCCAAGTGTTTTAATGCCAAGATGTCAGGTTTGATGATGTTGAGATGCCAGGGTGTCAAGGTTCTGACAATGCCAAGATGACAAATGGCGAAGATTGCCAAATTCAGGAAGGACACATCCTGAATAATGTTGACATTGAGAGGATTGATCCCTCACAATTCCAGTAATAGTGATGATGCCTAGGAAGGACACATCCTAAGGCATAAATGACAGAGTTTGTTCTTTAGAAGGACATATCTTAAAGATACCGATGTCGAGAGGAGTGATCCTTAAATGTCAAGAGGATCCTTAAAAAATGTCAGATGATACTGATGAGGCCTAGGAAGGACACATCCTAAGGCATAAATGAAAAAGGCTATTCTTCAAAAGGACACATCTGAAAGATAACCAAGAGTTTCCAGTTTGACTGGTTATGATAATGTAACTTGTTTTGACCAAATTTGACTGAATTGACTTGTGTCGACTATATGTCGATGTTGTCATGCTGGTGTAATTGTCACATTGAATAAATGGTTACCATAATTTGGTTGCAGTAATTTTCTTATTTTGAGATGACTTGTTTGAATTGAAGAGTTTTTGATGTGTGTGCCAGTGTAATGTCATGAACCCTAATGGACTGACCTAGTGCGACCTCGGGGGCTCATCGACAGATGGCCTTGCCTACATCATACACTTAGAGACCTCATAGTTTGACACGACCAATGACTTTTTCTTGATGACCAAAGATTGAATCATGATTTTGATTTTGACAACCTAAGAGGACTGACCTAATGTCTTGGGGACTTGAAATTGAGTCTTGCCTACGTAGCGAATGTGTAGAGACAATATAGTTCAGACTAATGACAAAGACTAATTGATTTGACGGACTTGACCAGAAATGACTCTATTTTTTGTGTTTTTAAGATATTTTGACTTTTGTTGGGGTTTCTTCAGGAATTTTTTTGATTTTTAGGTCTTTTTTTTAGGACATTTCATAATTTTTTTGGTCTTTCTTCAGGATGTTTTGCGATGTTTTTGTCTTTTTTTCAAGACTTTTTGTAATTGTTGAGACCATGCGTGATACCCACTATGGTTACGTGATAAAATGTATGCCCCTAGTCAAGTCCAAGTCTTAGCCAAGTTTAAAGGACATGAAAGGGATATGCATGCAATGCCGGATGGACGGTATGCAAGACTGGATGTCAACCGTTTGTCAACCATGAGAGGAGGGGTATGATGTCATGTCAAGTGTCATGACGGAAAATGTACTTCATCATAGGCCAAGATAGATAAAGTGACAGTAGATGGTAGAGCAATGATTGACTACACATGACGCCTGTTTTCCAAGTTTTCACCACGATACTTATCCAAAGCACCTATTTGTCAGGGTTTCACTGGTGGACGCATTATTTTCTTTTTTACTATTTTTGACATTTTTTCATCATTTTTTTTTGGTGTTGCCAAAACGCCTATTTGCCAGGTTTTCAACAAGGCAACAATTTTTTATCATTTTTCAATTTTTTTTTGTATTTTTAAAGTTTTCAACTCCACTTTCTGATGCTATGCATAGAACTTGCAGAAATGTAGACTATTGATAGGCTCTGTCAATTTTTCTCCATCTGGAGTCTCCAGCTGATAAGCTCTAGAACCAAAGGAGGATATGATGACGTAGGGACCTAGCCAATTTGGTTCAAATTTTCCAAGTTTTTCTCTGTTTGCTTGATTCTTAGGATTCTGCATGAGAACTAGGTCACCAATGTCAAACTTCCTGACCATGACTTTCTTCTTGTAACTGCGATAGAGACAATTATGATATGCCTATAGATAGTTCAGGGAATTATGCCTTCTTTCCTCTAGCATCTCCAACTCGTGTAGGTGCGACTGCCTGTACTCCTCATCATCTGTTAGGCCCTTCAGGGAGACCCATAAAGAAGGAATTTCAACCTTGATGGGAAACATGGCCTTAGCTCCAAAGACCAGGGTGAATGGAGTGGCTCTTGTGGGTGTACAAATGCTGGTGCGGTAAGCCTACAAAGAAGGGTTGAGTTGAATATGCCAGTCTCGGCCAGCATCATTGATAGTCTTTTTTTAGGATTTTAACAATGGTTTTATTAGATGCCTTGGCTTGCCCATTTCCTTGCAGGTAATACAAAGAAGAAAAATGATGTTGGATGTGAAATTACTCACATAATGCACAAACGTCTTGATTTTTAAACGAACGTCCATTGTTAGTGATAATGGATTGCAGAAGACCATACCGAAAAATGATGTAGTTAAGAATGAATTTGGAGATTTGTTTGTCGATTATGTATGTCAGGGGGATGGCTTCGATCCACTTCGTAAAATACTCAGTGGTGGTGATGATGAATTTGTGGCCATTTGATGAGGTAGAATGGATCTTTCCCATGAGCTCGAGTCCCCATTGTGTGAAGGGCCAAGGAGAAGTGATCGACCGAAGTTCTTGCACTGGAGCATGAATCAAATCGCTGTGAATTTGACATTGGCGACAATTCTTAGCATATTCTAGTGCATCTTTCTCAATGGTCAGTCAATAGTACCCAAGTCTCGTTATCTTCTTGGCTAGAGTAGGACCACTCGAATGAGATCCGCATATACCCTCATGTACTTCACGTAAGGTTGTGCATGCTTTATTGGTGTTGAGACATCTAAGGAGGGTGTCGTCAAAGCTACAATGATAAAGGGTGTCGCTAATGATGGCATATCTTGCAGATTTTTAGATAAAAGACTTCTTCTGGTTATTGGACAGATTAGGGGGAAGGGTTTGGGACTTAAGGTAGTCATGAATTTCTTGGTACCAGGGAGAATTGGGAACAACAAGCTCACAGACCATCTCTGATTCTAGAATGTCATAGGCGGGGACCAACAGTTGTTCTACCAAGAACTCCAACTGAGGCATATTGCTTGGGATGTCAAGGAGAGAGTCGATCGTAGCCATTGCATCTACTACCTTGTTTTGTGCTCTTAGAACTTGCTCAAAAGTCACCGTGTGAAAATATGTCTGAAAGATGTCAACCATTCATTTGTAGGGCATTAGTTTTTCATCCTTAGTGTCGTAGTCATCGTTAACTTGGTTGATGACTAACTGAGAATCCCCATAGACATGTAGTGCTCTGATTTTCCATTTTATTACCATTCTAAGTCCTATGTCCAGTGCCTTGATTCCACCACATTATTGGTACATGGGAAAGCTATGCAGAAGGATTTAGGAATGGAATCTCCTTAAGGGGTGATAAATAAGATCCCTGCCCCTGAGCCATGATTAGTATGCGATCCATCAAAGTAGAGTTTCCAAGGTGACTTAGGTTCTGTATGGAATATCGACTCATCTGGGAAATCTGCTACTAAAGGGTGATCACTTTGTATATGTACATCCACCAGTTGGTCTACTATGACTTGTCCCTTTATTTCCTTTCTTTCTACATATTGAATATCATATTCACTCAAGATCATTACCCATTTTTCCAGACATCCTGTCAATGTTGCATGACTCAATAGATATTTGAGGGGGTCAATTTTTGCTACCAACTGTGTCTCATGGCTCAACATATAATGTCTTAGCTTCTGAGCTACAAAGAAAACTGCTAAACAAGCATGTTCAATTGATGTGTAATTCAGTTCATACCCAACCAGTGTCCGACTGATATAATATATGGCCCTTTCTTTCTTGTCATGGTCGTTTTGTGGCAGTAATGCCCCTAGTGTTGATGTAGTGGTCGAGATGTATAGAATTAAAGGATTTCCTTGAATGGGAGGCATAAGGACTGGCGGCGACAGTAGGTATTCTTTGATTACCTGAAAGGCCTCTTGGAATTTATCTGTCCACACAAAATGGATTCCCTTGTGCAGAAGATATTAGAATGGTTGACACTTGTCGGCCAATTGTGCTATGAAGCACCTAATAGATTGCACCTTGCCTTGTAATGTCTGGAGTTCACTTATTCTTCTAGGAGGAGACATGCCCATGATGAATTTGACTTTGGCTGGATCGACCTCAATGCCTCTTTGAGAAAATATGTATCCCAAAAGTTTTCCAGATGTTATGCCAAAGACGCAATTCTTAGGATTCAATCGGACTTTGATTTCTTCCAGTCTTTTGAAAATTGTGTCTAATACCTTCAAATGGTCTTTTCCTGTCACTGATTTAGCCAAAAGGTCATCCATGTAATCTTCCATTATCTTATGCATCATATCATGAAATATTGTGGTCATATCCCTCTTATATGCGGTGCCTACATTTTTAAGACCAAAAGGCATGACATTCCAGCAGTATGTACCCCAAGGGCAGGTGAATGTTGTTTTATGTTGGTCTTTTGGGGCAATATGAATTTGATTGTAGCCTGAGAAACCATCCATGAGGGACAACATCTCATATCTTGTAGTGAGGTCGACTATGATGTCTATATTTGGCAACGAAAAGTTATGTTTTGGGCATGCTTTGTTCAAGTCTCTAAAATCTGTGTAGACACGGATCATTCCATTTGGCTTTGTTACTAGCACAAGGTTGGATATCCATTCAGCATAATCAATAGACTGTATGAACCCGACATCTAGAAGTTTCTTCAACTCATCCTTGACTAATAGAGCGACATGAGGATGCATTTTGCACAACTTCTGTTTTACCGGTTTGATGTCTAGAAATAATGGTAAGTGGTGCAAAACAAGTTCTAGATCTAACCCTAGCATGTCGGCATAGGACCATGCAAAGTTGATTTTACGGTCTGCAAAGAACTTGTGAAATTCTGGTTTCTCTTCTTTAGTCAAGGATGCGGCAAAGAGGACCATTTTGGGATCTTTTGTTGTTGATATGTTGGATTCTATGGTGTCCTTTATGAGTATAGCTAATTTCTCTTGAGTTACGGGAAGAATGTTCAGTCCTCCATCTTTGGGTGCCTCGAAGAGGTTTTCACCCACATATACGTCCTTTATATTTACTCTTTCGTTGTAAGAAGGTGCCTTTCAGTTTTCACCTAAAGACATTTCATTTTTTTCTTTATTCTTATTTTTAATTTTGCGACTAGAGGACGGAGCAGTCTCCCCAAAGTAAGCTGTATAATCTAGGTCAATGGTGAATCCAGCCTTGTGATCACCACTGGGTATGCTCTCATGTAATCCCATAAACTCTATGATGGCTTCATCATTCTAAAAGGTGTCTAGGACAGGCGGGCCTTGTTGGTCCCAATCGATTAGTTGTAGGTAGACTAAGGAAATTCCATTGTTAGCATTGGTGAATTGAGGGGAGGATGCTGAAAGCATGCAGACAGATTCAAAGACATCGAAGATGAAGTTTTCATCATCCAATTCCACATTAGACACTATCCAATATTCCCCTTCACTTGTCTTTCATTTTCAAAGTAAGGGGTGAAGGACTCAGAGTCGTGGGTATCAATGTTATCTGTCAATTCAAATGGATTCGACTGATGGTTATGGGGTTCAGATGGTGGGGCTTGTATGTCATGGTGAAGGTAAATGGGACTGTGACTATTTTGTGCTTGATCGATTTTAAATGTTTTCCAAAAATTTTGTTCAGAGGTAAGTTTCCCAGCTTCAAGGAACAAATCATCAAGGCAACAGTCACTTAAGGATCGTTGGGAGCCAAATTCCCACTCTTGGGAATTGGTTTCAATAAAAATTTCCTTAACAGTCTCGACACTTTTTGAAGCATGCACGCGCTCACTCGAAAGTCCATTGGTACGTCGGTTGTCATTGTCAGGCAATCCATACCATAATCCAAGATACTTTGGTGTTTTGAAAGATTCTATGGGCTCTCTTCGCCCAGTCTTATGTTTTCCTAGGCCACTAGTTCCATCATAGCCCTTACCCTTCATCATGCCATATCCCTTTCCATATTTCTTAATTGGTAATGGGGGTAGGTCTTCCATTTCCTTATAGAGCCATCCTGTAATATCGACAATGTCCTCGTTACTCATGTCTCCTCATTTGATGAAAATCATTTTTGGTGGAACTTTGAAAATTTCTTTGGGTTCCATTCTAAAACATGGCCGACCATAGACCTTTGGAGACTTGGGTATTGTTGTGATGCTATATGTCGTATGTAGTTTGAATTCTCCACAGCCTAGGTCTTGGATCTTGACATTAGACTCAGTTTTAGGAAGTGAGGGAGATGGTGGTGTGGTGGAAGTCATGGACGGAGTGGACGTGGAAGAGGATGTTGATGTGGATGGGTCAATGTATTTTGAAGAAGAAGAGCTAGGAGCTTCTCAGTTGATGGGAACTCAGTTTTCAAAAATACCTCTTAGGTTGGTACAATATTGAAAAGGGTCAGGGTCTCCATATATGGTGATTTTTGTGCTGTCAAATGGGAATTTCAAGCATTGGTGATATGTGGAGGAGACGACCTTTAAGGCATGAATCCAAGGGTGACCAAGCAAGATGTTGTAAGGTAATTCTAGATCTAGGACCTAGAAAGTTGTGTCCACAATGACTGGCCCGACTTTGATAGGAAGAGAAATAAAACCTCTAGAAGAGAGTTCTTCGTCATCATATGATTTTATGACTATACTCTTTGTAGGGTCTACACATGCATCATAAAATCCTAGAGCCTTAACCAGTTTTAAGGAGCATATGTTTAATCCTGCTCCGCAATCTACTAAAACTCTTCCGACCTTGTGCTTATGGACAAAAGTTTCAATGTGTAATGCATCATTATGGTTGGTCTTGGGTGATGAATAATCCTGATCAGAAAAGGTGACATGAGGTGTAGTGAGATATCCCACCATGGTCTCAAATTGGTTGACATCAATATCCTTAGGGACAAATGACTCTTGTAGGGTTTTATCTAGTATAGCCTTATGCATGGGAGAAATGTGAAGCAACTCAAGTATGGAAATCTACGCAAGGGTTTTTCCTAATTGATCGATAAGGTTAAAATGACTCTTGGGTTGCCACTACTTTGCGGATGAGATAGGTTGCAGTTGTTTAGGAGATGGACCAGGTATGTTGATCTTAGGTTGCCTAACAGGAGGCAGACCAACTATGGTGATCTTTCCTATTCAAGTAGTGGTGTTGCATTGAGGTGCTTGTTTGACCGTGATGGTGTTGATGCATTCATCATCAGTTCAGACATTGTTAATGATAGGTCCACCGAAATAATCATACTTGGCGCGGGTGTAATTGGCTTGATTATTATTTGTCTTAGGACCTGACGTGGAAGCATTATTAGAACCATGGTATTGCAATGGGTTCTTATGGATGGTATGGCCAGCATTTGATGGAAATTGTGGTCCACCCAATTTGATTATTTGGCTTTCAATAAGGTCTTGTACAATATTTTTGAGTTGTCGAAAAGATGATGTCTTATGTCCTTTAGCCCAGTGGTACTCACAAAAATCATTATCATCCCACCATGATGGTTTAAATTGCCCTGGGTCATACGAATTTGGTTCTTCAAGTGTGATGAGGCCGTTTTGGAGGAGCTTTTTAAGGACATCCTCAATTGGTTCTCCCAACGCCGAGTATGTTCGTCTTTTGGGGAATTGTCTTGTTTGGAATAATTGTCCTTGACCTTGACTATTTTGACCATTTTGGTTGTTTGGGATGGAATTGGTAGGGGGTGTCAGTATCGTTGTTGGTTTGTTTTGTGGTTGAACCCCTTTCAGAGCCAGTACAAGACCCATAGTGTTGACAACCTTGGCATTGACAACACCATCATTGGTAATGTGTTTATTTTTGACCCAGTACTTATTTTTGTCAGTGAGAGGATTTACAGTTGTTTTTTTAGGACCATATTTTAGCTCTCTTTTTGCAATAAGAGATTTCTCATTCTAGACACCCTTTTCAACTAGGTCTGTGAAACTTTTTCAACAATGCACTTGCAATCCATATTTTAATGGGCCTAGAATGGGATGAATGTTTCACCAGCGTCCTCTTGCGTAAGAGTACATAAGCTAGTAATAGAGGTGTCCATGTCAAGTACGAGTAATTTTTTATGAATTTTTGTATAAGGTCATCTCATGTTTTGATATCCTTTTGAGTGGAGAACCTTCCAAGGGAAGGACCTACAAGACTTTTAGAAAAGAGTCTCATCAAGTATGCTTGTTCATAGGCGACATCCATACAGTTGGTCGTGAATTCTCAGACATGTTCGATAGGATTTGTCTTTCCTCTGTATTTGGTAAAATTAGGTGACACATATCCCGAAGGCAATGGTGGCATGTATAAGTTCATGTCAAAGGGATATATGGATAAATCATATGATACTTGTGATTTCTTATCGGATATTTGCATGTTTTCTATGGTCTTCTCTAGACCCATCAACATTGCTTGCAAGGCATCGATTATGGGGTCATTTGTGGCCCCATACATTGGATTGATTGGTACACCATGGGTCCCCATTTGTTGTGAGTGGATGTTGGTGTGTTGTTGAGGGATGTGTTGTTGTGACATGTATGATGTGTTCTAATTTGCGTGTTGTTGGTATTGAAATTTTGGATTGGGGACATGTTGGTGGGTATGAATATGGAATGAATATGTCAGAATGTGTCCCCCAACCATTTGGGTCGATATTTGGGGAATATGGCGACCATGAATATTTTGATGTGTGAATGATGCCATAGGTTGTGTGTTTTGATTGCCTTGTCCAAATTGTTGGGATTGTACAAGGGGAATGTTCGTATTTTGTCCTTGGGAGGTGATGGCATTAAGCTATGTTGACGTGTTAACATTTGGTTGTGGTCCTTGAATAAGGAGACGTCATTTACTTCCTCCCAAAGGATTATATGAGGTACCAATGAGAGGATTTAATGAAGATGCACTCATGGTACTAGAGGCAGTCGTAAATGGAGGGTTTGAGTGGCTTGATGATGCCCCCATGGTATTTACCGAGGTGGTAAATAGAGGATTGGAATAACTTTCCCACATTGCCGAGGATCCAAAGGTGGCTCTAGCCGATTGTGATGATATTGTGGATATTGTGGGCAACGTGACAGACTGTGTTCCTCCAATGGATGTTGCATTGATTGAATTGGAATTTTTGGAGGTATCACTCATGGTAGTTGTGACATTTTGTGAGGTGGCATCGAAAAAGGTATTTTTTGTGTTGTGTGGAGGTTGACCGTTATTGGACACGTTGTTTCTATTGTCGACATTATGGTCTGGAGATGTCGATCTCAAAGTATTAATGTCGAACCCTCGAGGTAACCTAGCTCCTTGACTTAAGAGTATGGCCAAATATCTGTCTCTATCATATAAGACCATTTGTTCTACGAAAAAGGCCGCCTCTGGATCTTGTGCTGCTACCTCTAGGTTTTCCTCAAGTATTTTTCCATATTCATCCTTACGTAAGAATGGTTCAAAGGGGTTGTTTGATGAGGATGGTATGGTCATGAGAAGTTGAGTATTCATGTTACTAAATGGGTCATCAAACGTCCAATTTGGGTCATACGTGTGATTGGTGATGTTGGAATTGGAATCTTGTCCAAAATTTTCCATTTTTCTTTTCTTTCTTTGGAGTCTAGTTTCCACCATAAAAGGAAATTGCTCAAATCAAAGTGATGAGAATGACAACTAAATGCAAGGATGATGCTAGCCTATGTTTTTTTTTGGATTTTTGATAATAAGGGATGACAATGCAAGACTATGTTTTTGGATTTTTTTGACTAAGGATTGAGATCATTAATGCAAAGTCTAGGTGCAAAATGATGACTAGGGTGAATGATATCAATGTAAAGCCTAAGTGAAAAATGAGGACTAAGATGGAAAATGCAAAGTCTAAGTTCAAAATGAGGACTAAGTTGGACAGTATTTGGAGAAAGGTTTTCCTAACCACTCTAAACCTGACTTATGTCTCAATTTTGGTTATCAAAAGGACTTGCTAAGGAGACTAAGTGACGAGGTCAAAATGAAAAGTAAGACTTCCTAACTAGACTGTTGAGTTGGAGGTTCTCACAAAAGGACAATGACTGAAAAGAGGAGTAATGACCAAGTCCCAAAATAACCTATTTTTAAAGACAACGGTTTCGTGAAGTGAGTTGAGTGAGCCTAATCCAAATTCTGCCAAGATTCTGCCAAGATGAATCCTAAGGACAAGTTTATGCTAGAAATGACGATTATGACGCCTAGGGAATGCAACTAAAATTTGGAAAATTAACCCTATGGTGAAAATGCTAGCTAATGAATGCAAATGATGGACGTTTTGAGCAATTTCAGTTTTGGTTGCTGACAAAGACTTTTTTGAAAAGATATTTGACAACAGGCTAAGATGTCTAGACTTGAATTCCGATCTAAAATAGGGTTTATTGTGTTTCTAGGAAAATACATCATTTGAGGTAGCAAATGCATTACAGTGGTCAAATGCGATGTAGTTTCACAAATGTGGCTTTTAAGATGTCAATTGCGGCTTAATATAGCAGATGCGGCTTTATAGATAGCAAATGCGGTGCAGGATAGACGAATGCGGTGCTTGGAGAAAAAAATACATTTTTTAGAGTGTATGCATCACAAAGACTATCAAATGCAGTGCGACAGAGCGAATGCGGTTTACAAATGCAGTGTAGAATGTAAAAAAATTCAATTTTTTTGATATTTTGGTCAAAAACTTGAATTGTTTAAAGTTTGACTTTTTTTTCCAGATGTTTGAGTGTTGTTTGTTTCATTTCAGTAACCAACAAACACTTGGAAAGCACGATATTTTGAAAGTATTCAAACACAAAAGAGAACAAGTACAATCATATGGTTAAGCCAGGACAATATCGGCTAGATTCCACGTGGGTTTCCCCAGCCACATATCAATAGCGTGTGAATTCAGAAGCTTGGTTGCACGAGCTCCCCCTTATAGTGCACTCTCTTCTTAGGCCAACCAAGCTTCCAACCCCCATGAAACTCCCATGGAAGATTGATCACCTCTACTACAGACTGCGAAGATGTGGATGCCTTCACACCGACCGATGATGTGCTAGCAAATAGAAGGTTTTTGGCTACTAAACAATGGTGTTTAATTCATGACCCCCATTCGAGTGGCCATACATGGGGCACATGATTAATCTTTGTTTAGGAGGCACTCCAGCCTAAAGAGGTTAAGCTCAACAAGGTTTTGGGGAGTACTACTTGGTCCGTATGACACGTCCGCACTCGTAATCTTAGGTTTTCCCTTAAGATTCACATTTATATACCAGTCGGGGGAAGCTTGAATTTAGCTTCGTTGTCACTTTGATTCACCTAGAGGTGATGAAATCCCCTGGCAGACCCAATTTCTAGAGGCAATAACCATTTCTCTTACACCCAGGATCGTGTGATTGTGCAAAGGGAGAGGATACTACGATAATTGCATCAAGGTTACACAGGGACAAAGTGGGTTTGGCTTTCTAATCACCTAGTTCTCACAAGGTGAGAGAATATTTTCCTATCACTTTCAAACACAATCAAACAATATTAAAATCATTTTCATTTTAAATGCACCAAAAGAAATGTTTTCTATTCTAAAAAGAACAAGCACAATGTTTCTGGAATGAATCTTGGACACTCGAACCTGCAAAAGCACAAGTTAGGAGTTTTATCAATTAGTCTTGGACCCATGAAATGTAATCGCCACATGCTGCAAACAAAGATTAGTAACATGAAAAACCCCTATGCTAGGCATAATGTAGAAGAAAACTAGAATGTAAAATAAAAAGAATAAAAAACAAAAAAACTTGAATGCAAAATTTGAAAAGAAAATTTACCAAGCAAATGCATCACAGCAAAGCGAATGCGTCTCTCTGTGCAGAAAATGTGTCGCTGGTTCGTGTTTTGGTTTAATAGGAAGATGCGTCAATTGAATCTTCAAATGTGGCTCAGTCTGTCAAATGCAGCTTTCCCTACTGCGATTGCGGCATTTTAGCTATTGAATTCGTCACGACACAGTGGATGCAGTTCGACAACGCGCGAATGCATCGTTTCATACCTGTACTTGCAAAAAAAAGGAAGAAAACCAAAAACTGTACGGAAGCAAAAAAAAAAAGTCAGGTTCACCAATGTATCAATGGGTTATTTTCATATAAGATTTAGTATGATTAGATCAATAATATTAAAACCCAAAGAAGCTATGAAATACAAAGAAAGCTTAAAACAAGAAAGATTATACTTGTTATTTGTTGCTTCCGTGATTCATTTCCATAGCACCTCCTAGCTTGCAGTGTATGATTGTTGCCCTCAAATTTGTATGTGCAAGCAAATGATTATGACTATGTCCTATGCAAGTTTTGAAGGATTTGAATGACAAAGTAAAGACTATGCCTATGACTATGAAAAATGACCATAATTCCTATGACAAGGAATCCAATTCAATAAACTAAATGCCAAGTATGCGAGTAAAATCTAAGCATAAATATGTCAAAATAACGAAGTGGTCCCAAAATGTGAGAAAAGTTGGCATTTTATAGAAAATGCAATTTTGGACGGATGAATGAGATTGAAAGCTGACAAAGCCTAAAATCAGTGGATGAGATTTCATGTGACAATCCCTAATCAGGGTTAGGGAAAAATAATTAAATGAGAGGTCAAGATGTCATTTGAGAAAATTGAAATCGACGGTCGAGAATAAATGTGACAATTAGTCAAAAAGATAAAGATTTTTTAAAATCAAGAAGATAAAGACTGCTTGATTTGTAAGATTCAAAAAATCAAGAGGATAAAGGTTGAACTGAAAAGCAGATTTGAAAAAATCAATAATTTGCTCAATTACTTGATTTTTGGAAGAAGATTACCATTTTGAATTAAATAAATTCAAAATATGGATTTTGTGTGACAATAAATAATCGATTTTAAGATTATTTACCAAAATGAAGTGACAGTTAATAAAATGAAATCATTTTAAATAATTTCATTTATTTAAAATGAGAGAAATGTTAAATTAGGTAATAAAATAATTAAAGATAATCATTTAATTTAGAGGATTATGACCGATAATTAAATAAATTAATAAATTCATTTAATTATGAAAATTAGTGACATACTAAATAAAGAAATAAAATTCATTTATTTAATAATCGAGAAGACATAAATGAACAAAGGTAATTAAATAAATTGATAAATTAATTTAATTGCGGGGAGATTTAGACAATTAAAGACATATTGAATAAATAAATAAAATTTATTTATTTAATAATCATGAAGAATAAAAGAGATATGAATTAATTAAATAATTACGAATTATTTAATTAATAGTCGAATATGGACCAAAGACATAATTAAATGTCATAATTATGTTAGGACGAAAGTGGTAAAATAGAGCTTGTAGGCCTAGGTCATTTTTATGTGTCTACACCAGTAATGCATGCCAAATTGAATCACACATAGTTTTTTATTGACACAAGTTATTTGCTGCTATTGTAGAACACCTCTCAAGGTAAACACCTCTCAACATAAAAATACGAGAATATTGTAAAGGTCAGAGGCCTAGATCTCAGTGAGCTTTAGAAGCTTGTGGAATTAGAGTCAAGAGAACTAAACAAAATTAAAAAATATCAAGAAAGAGAATTTCACAAATTTAGAAGATGACTCCAAAGAGTTTTCATTGGGAAAGAAAGGATGTGTAGGTTTTAGAGTAGAAAAAGGGGCTATAGGAGCAATTAAAGGTGGAAGAGAGGTGTGCTTATTGAGGAACTTAAGAGTGACAAGCCTATAGAGGAAATAAAGAGTGACAAAGATAACTAAATCCTTCTCTACCAAAGGCTCACTAATTTTTTCCTTGTGAGAATGTAGTGAGTGGATGAAAGTTGTAATGCTATTACAAGTGGTCTTACAGTTTGGAAGGTGTTGAAAACACGAGATTCAACATGGTAGTTGAAAATTAAAGCATGGGTGAAGGCACCATCAAAAGGAACATCTCCCAATGCATAAACATAGTTTGCAACTTCCCTGTGATACATTAAGGGAGTCAATGGGTAGTCCTAGGCATATCCAAAGGCCACTATGTCCAAGAAATAACAATATTGAACTAGATCCATGTAGTCAAAAGAAAGATAGAAGTGATTTCAAAGTAGAAAATTGAATTGGAATCCCCTTAATAATTTCCTCTCCAAGCATCACTATGATGGAATGCTCCATGCAAGGACATTTGATGTAAAAAATATGCTCCAAAATAAATGATTATTCAGAAAATCAATTAACAATTAGAGCATTATAACTAAAATATTTTCAAAACACTTAATTAAATAATTTTACACCATAAATTATTATTTTTAATTTTCTAAGTATCTTAATTTAATTATTATCATTCATACCATTAGATCATATGCGACAACTCCTATTCCAAGATGTAGTTCAACTTTCTCAATTGCATGCTTACAACACAAACTAACCACAAATCCTTATTAGTATCATTAGTCAATTAATAACCAGGATTAAAATCTTTATATAAAAATTATAACAATTTTTTTAATATTTTAGTGACTACATGGTTAATTATCTATTATAAGTATTAGAATTCCACTATTAATGCATCAAATGGACAATTTGTATTTATTTAAACAATGCATGCTAAAATAACAACTCTAATTCAACTAATAGAAAAAACCAACCAAAAAGGAATGCTACAACCATTGAATTTTTTTCTGTATACATAATTTTTCTATAAACTTTATAAAATTAAGTGATGTGTATTTTTCCATCACTATAATCCATCAAACATTAAAATTTTAACATTGTAAATTTTTACTAATTTCTAACCTTAACTTCTCATGGAGATCAATAAACATTAGCAATGTCCAGTTCCTTAACTTGTAATGGGGATCAATGAACATTATATGTTGAATTACCTTGGCATTGATGTCTCTCGTGTAACAATTTTCTTATATGTCTACAATCAATGAACATGAACATAATTGATTAAATTATAATCTCACAAGGGGGTTTCTAAAATCTTATACTATTCCTATGTGTTAAATAAATTAATAGGCTAATATCAACTTGAAAACATATCTCACATAAGGAACATGACTTTGGATTACATTCCTAAATCCACAATAGATTAAGATTTCTAAAAAACCCTTATTCGTAGGAAATGTAACAATTCAACCAAATGCATATTGAACAATTTTTAAGAAATGTTTAAGTGAACAATAATTAATTGATACAATAGAAATGAATATGACACGTTGAATGTGTATATGTTTGCACAAATAATTATAATCATTGTAATCAAAACATTCATTCATTGTAATTGATTGTTTATTTAAATATATAGATATAGATGTAAAACTTATCAAGTCTCATACTAATTGCACTTTGAATCGAAAACTAAAATATATTTTCAAAATGGGTAAAGATTTGGAAAAATTTACGTAATTAGGCACAGTTGATATAACCATCCATTTTTGAAGGAAATTAAATTTCCTTTAAGATGGTTTTTGGTGAGTATGTTTCATGAGTTAGTAATACCCTATACAAAACAATTACTACAATCATAAATAAGATAAAATTTCTATAATGTATCTTATGGATATTCAAGAATCATCATAACTAAACTAATAAAGTTCTATTTGAGCTCAACACATAAATTCCTAATTTTAGCAAACATTGGTAAGTTATACTACATATGTTAGGCTTAGGAACTAATTAATTTCTATATAATAGACAAATTAATTATTAATATTTCCCACTATACATCAATTTTTAAAATAATATTTTTGTTGTGTCTTCCATGGATGCAATATCATCCTTCACTCTTCAATTGCCTCTTCTAATTCTTCCTCACCAACTTTCCATATAGATATCTTGTTTAGCTAATTTTATTTATTTTTGTACCCATATCTTAGGGATGTTATATTTTTCCTTCATTAAGGTTTTTTAATCCATGTGTTAGGTCACCAAAATATGTGTTACATAAAATCAACCCAAGCACAACATGAATGAGTTAGAATTTGGGAAACATATTTAACTACACCCTTTCCAATAAGCGCTCAACTAGTCACTCTTTCTCTCATGGTAAGAGCCAATAGAATAGAGGTGGGACTAGAAAAAATTTCTATTCTCATGTAAGTAAAACATCATGGGTGACAATTGTAGTATTGTTTTAGTTTTTGTAACATGCCCATTGTTCTACTCAATATGTTTTAACCTCAAGTGAATATAAAATGATAACATCTTAAGCAATACATTTTTATTTTCATATATAAGAATATTATGTACATTTGAAATAACATCATTCTAAACTTTCCCATTGCATTACAACAAAGTATTACAACTTTCCAAACTATTGATTCCATATTACATAATTTCATGATAACATTTTCTCTTTTACAATCTTCCATAGAAATGAATACATAATACTTACAAAACTTCCATGAGCTTGCTGGCACTAGGTATATGAATGGTATAGGTTCCCTCCATCAAATCTTGGTTGCCTACTAATGAGGAGAAGGATCACTCAAGAATTTTTCCACCAACCATGGACTTATTACGGTCCCCCACACATCTACCTAACTGGTAAGATGGCCCTCCCTTCGACAAAGAGATTGGTTTGGTAACCTCATAATAATAATGGCATTCCTTGAGCTTGGTGTTGTATCCTACATATCTAGATCTGTTACACAGTGGCTACAACCTACACATATGATATTCCCTGCCTAGTATGTACACCTGGATCATAGTGAGCTGATAGTGTTAATAGTGGCAACTTACACTACTTTGGCCAAAGTATTCATCACCCAAAATTTAGAGTGGACATCACTTATTTCACCCACCTTCCTAGCTCAATTTGTATTGACCATTCATATCCTATGCATAGACTATCCCCTTATGCCATGGAGTAACCTTAACCCCAGGAATAACTTATTAATAGCTCATGTTTAAGAAGTAAGTGATGTCATAAAGTCTTAACTAAATAAGTTACACCCTTTCCCATGGTTTAACCATACAGTATTCATAATGTCACAATCATTAAATGTCTCTTTTTCAAAAGTACAATCTCAACACTAATTGACTCCATTCAAGAGTATATCTCAACAAATCTTTTTAAAAGTACAATATCAACACTATTTGAATCCATTCAAGAGTATATCTCAACAATAAATGATTCTCATCAAAATTACAATCTCATCAATAAATGACCTTGGTTAAAAGCATGATCTCAACAATAAATGACCTCAATCAAAAGAATAACCATATCAATAAATGACTCATTCAAAATTATGGTCTTAACAATAAATCAACTTCAATCAAAATTATAATCAACATTCAGATGATCAATCATATCATATACATTAATCCTGACATATTTGCTTCAATCAATAATCAAATAAACAACCCTACAAAATAGGTTATTCCTAACCTAGGGTTTCAATCAAAAGTAAGGTAACGTTCAAGGGTAAGTGCATGGAGCTGTGACACAATTTTGGTGCCAAATTGCAAAAATGACTTGTAACAAGCTATATTGCGCTCGCCAAATGTCATTCATGAATTTTGGAATGCATTTTTCCAAGCTCTTTCATTTTCTCTTTCTTTTCCAGGGACACTATATACATGAAATAAACATTTAACTATAAGTTGACATTTACATATGTAAATTTAATTTCTTATACTTTAAGTTATATTTCATGTATATAGGTGAGATGTTTGAGAGTGGTTTCTGATCTCTAGGAGTTATAATGCAAATTCTAGTTTTTGGAAGATCTTAAAAAATTTAGACTTAGACAAATTTCAATAATCAACATGTCAAATTTCAGTAATCAGGAGGTCAAATTTTAGTAGTCAACAAGTTGTATCATCTTTCTCTCTAACTCTCTCCTTCTCTCTACTCTCTATCTCTCCACTGCCTCTCTCTCCCTTCCTCCCTCTTTCCCCCCCTCTCTCTCTCACACCCCTCTATCTCCTCCCTACATCTTCCTCCCTTCCTCCCCTCTCTACTTCTCTTTATCTCTTCTCTATCTCTTTACATCTCCTTCCCTCTCTACTTATCTTTATCTCCCCTTTCTCTCTCTCTTTACCTACCTCCCCCTCCATCACTTTGTAGCTCACCTATGTCTCCCTCCCTACCTCTTTCCCTCTCTACTCTCTATCTCTCCTCTCCCTCCCTCTACCTACATCTCTCTCTCACTCTCTATCCCTCTCTATCCCTATCTTCCCCCTCTTTATCTCTAACTCTCTCCTCTCTATCTCATAATTCTCTCTCCATCCCTCTCACTCTCTCCTCTCTATCTCACCACTCTCTATATATCTCTCTATCAATATCTCTCTCTCTATCTCACACAAACCTCTATCTCCCTCCCTAACACTCCCTCCCTCCCTCCTTCCCTCTCTACTTCTCTCTATCTCTCCTCTCCCTCCCTCTCTCAACCTCACCCTCCCTCCCCTTCATTTTGTATCTCCTCCCAATCTCTATCATTGTTGTTCCTCCCTCCCTCCCACCTCTTTCTCTTTCTCTCTTAATTGCTCATTTTCTATATCTCACCATTCTATATATCTCTCTCTCACTCACACACACACCTCTATCCCCCTCCCCCCCTCCCTCCCCTCTCTACTCTCTATCTCTCCTCTCTCTTTCCCTCTCTATACCTATATCTCCCTTCATCACTCTCTCTCTCCATCCCTCTCTATCTCATCTATGTATCCTTCCCTACCTCTTTCCTCTCTACTCTCTATCTCTCCTCTCCCTTCCTCTACCTACCTCTCTCTCTGTCTCTCCATCCCTCTCTTTCTCTCTCATTCTCTCCTCTCTATCTCACCATTATCTCTATCGCTACCTCTCACTCCCTCCTCTCTAAATCACCATTCTCTCTCTCCACCTTTCCCTCCTTCCAGCTCACTCCCTCCTCTCTAAATCACCATTCTCTCTATCCCACTTTCCCTCCTTCCCTCTCTCTATCTCACCTATCCCTTTCTACCTCTCCCTCCCTCAACCTCCTCTCTCTCTTATCTCTCTTTCACATTCTCTCCTTACCTCTATACTCTCTATCTTATCATCTCTCCATCTCCCTCTCACTCCTTCCCTTTCTCCATCCTATCCCTACCTCTCTCCTTCCCTCTCTACCTACCTCTCTCTCCCTTCCCCCTCTTTCTCTCATACTCTCTCCTTCCCTCTCTACTCTTTATCTCTCCCCCCTTTCCTCTCTACTCTCTTTCTCTCTCCCCCCTTCCTCTCTCCCCTCATTTTCTCTCCTCTCACTCTCTCTCCCTCTCACACACACTCACCTCTATCTCCTCCTTTCCTCTCCCTCCATCCCTCGACTCTCTAATTCTCTCTATCTATCATCTTTCTCTACATATCCTTCCCTCTCTATTTATCTTTATCTCCCCTCTCCCTCCATCACTCTATATCTCAACTATGTCTCCTCCCTACCTCTTTCCCTCTCTACTCTCTATCTCTCTTCTCCCTCCTTCTACCTCTCTTTCTACCCCTTCCCTCTCTCTCTCTCTCTTGCACACATGCACACACACTCACCTCTATCTCCTCCCTACCTGTCCCTCTCTCCCCTCGCTACTTCTATCTATCTCTCCTCACTCTACATATCCTTCCCTCTCTACCTATATTTATCTCCCCTCTCCCTCTATTTATCTACCTCTCCCTTTATCACTCTGTATCTCACCTATGTTTCCCTACCTACCTAGGATTGAGGGATTAAGGGTTGACGGTTGAGAATTGAGGGTTGAGGGTTTAATGTATAGGGTAGAGTGTAGAGGGTAGAGGATAGAGGGTTTAGGGGTAGAGGGTTTAAGGGTTGAGGGTTGAGGGTTTAAGGTTGAGTGTAGAGGGTTGAGGGTATAGGGTTGAGGGATTAGGGTTGAGGGTCCATTATATAGGGTAGATGGTATAGGGGTTGAGGGATTAGGTTTTAAGGGTAGAGGGTAGAGGGTTGAGGGTTTAAAGGTTGATGGATTAAGGCTTGAGGGTTGCAGGAATAGGGTAGAGATTTTACTTAGGTTTAAGGGTTTAAGTGTTGACGGTATAGGGTTGAGGGTAGAGGGTATTGGGTTGAGGGTGCAAGGTAGAGGGTTTAAGGGTTTAGCGTTTAAGGGTTGAGGGTTTAAGGGTTTAAGGGTTAAGGTTTTAGGGTTTAGGGTTGAGTTTTTAGGGGTTTAAGGGTTGAGGGTATAGGGTTGAGGGATTACGGTAGAGAGGGAGGGATGAATGGACGTAGAGATGGAGGGAGAAGTGAGATAAAGAGAAGTAGAGAAGAGGAGAGAGGGACAAAGATAGATGGGGGTTGAGGATCAAATGTATAGGGTAGAGGGTAGAGAGATAGAGGGAGTGAGTGAGAGAGAGGGAGAGACATGAGAGAGGGATAGGGGGTAGGAGGAAGAGAATTGAGAGAGAGAGAGAGGGAGGGGGAGGGTTAATGGTAGAGGGGCAGAGGGTAGAGGGTTTAAGGGGTTTAGGGTTTGGTTTTATGACAAGGATGAAGAGGGGAGAGATAGAAGGAGTGGAATTTGAGAGAGAGAGACTTGAGAGAGGGAGAGGGCAGGAGGGAGAGGCTGAGAGAGAGGAGGGAATGGGAGAGAGATAGAGGGAGGGGAGAAGCATGGTAGAGGTAGAGAGTTTAAGGGTTGAGTTAAGGGTAGAGGGTAGAGATTTTAAGGGTTTGGTTATGTAGAGGGTTAAGGGCTTATGGGTTTAGGGGTTTGCTGTTTATGGGGTAGAGGAAGAGGGTTTAGGTGGAGGGAGAGAGATAGAGGGAGTGAGTGAGTGAGAGAGAGACTCAAGAGAGGGAGAGGTAGAGGAGATAATTGAGAAAGAGAGGAGGAATGGGAGATATGAGGAGGCAGGGGTTTAGGCATAGGTAGAGGTTTTATGGGTTTAGGGCTTAAGGGTTAAGGGTTAGTGCTTTAGGCTTAAGGCAGAGGAGAGATGAGGGAGGATTGAGAGAGAGACCTAAGGAGAGGAGGGGGGAGAGGGAGAGGGTTGAGAGAGAGAGTGTGAGGGAGTGGGGAGAGAGATAGAGGAGGGAGGGTTAAGGGTATAAGGTAGAGGTTTTAAATCTGTTTATGGCTTTGTGTCTTAGGACAAGGCAGAGGCCAAGGCTCAAGGCTCAGGCCCTCAGCTATGTTAAGGCAGAGGGGGAGAGATAGAGGGAGGAGTGAGTGAGAGAGAGAGATCTTTGAGGCAGGAGGAGACCTTGAGAAAGAGAGAGGGAGTGGAGACAGGAGGAGGGGGTTGGGCGGTGAGGGGTTTGCTGGGCAGAGGGTTTGGCGGTTTAGTGTTTATTTGTTATGGGCTTAGGCTTCATGCTATGGCAGAGAGGAGCAGAGAGTGGTGCTGGCTTGAGAGAGAGAGAGACCTAAG